>NWSH02000296.1:10059323-10075439 GCA_002382865.2 Heliothis virescens | reverse complement strand
CTGTTTACGCGCTTGCGTAGATAAGGTTAAGTTAAATAAAAACTTTGATTACCATAAGAACGTATAATTACTCAAATATAAAATTACATGAGAATTCGTGCAGATTGCAGGAAAGGTTGGACCCGTTACATATACGTCGCGAATATAAAAATGGGGTGTGGCCCGTGAGGCAAGAGGGCGAGCGTCGCTCCGTCCGGCGGTTTTATACCCGCGGTACTCGCTCCGCGTGCTAGCGCGCCGGCGTCGCCGCGGCGGCCTCCCGTTGGCTAGGCACAGGTTGGCCCGCTGCGGTTGGCTCACGCGCAGGGTGGCGCGACGCACGGCGTCGCGCGATTGGCTCGCGCGCGCAGTGTTGCGTGATGCGCCGCGTCTGCGATTGGCTCGCGCGCGCAGTGTTGCGTGATGCGGCGGCGTTCCGCCGCGCAGTAATGTTGCCAGGTGGCGCGGACCGCGCCTCCCCGACATTTGCCCCGCCGCCCGACTGTGTTGCCAGGCGGCGCAGGCCGTAACATCCTCCCAGGCGTTGAAGGATTCAACTGGTAGTGCTCCCGAAGAGGGGACACATGGTGCGGACGGCCCGTGTGACCGTCCCCTTGGTGGTGGTGACGTCCGCCACCCGGCTGACACCATCCGGGCCGGGATGTAGGCGCGTGACGCGCCCCAAGCGCCACTGGAGCGGAGGCAGGTTGGCCTCCCGTAGTAGCACGAGGTCCCCACAACTGAGGCCTCGCTGCTGCGTCTTCCACCGGGACCGCTGTTGCATCTCGGCTAGGAACTCCTTCTGCCACCTGGACCAAAACTGTTGGCGGATTTTCTCTATAAGCTCGTAGCGATTGGGCCGCAGTGCTGTGATGGGTGGCGATGGGACGGCGGTCAGTGGTCTGCCCACCAGAAAGTGCCCTGGGGTGAGAGGAGCGGGATCATTTGGATCTGACGAGAGTGGAGAGAGGGGACGGGAATTTAGGATAGCCTCGATCTGTGAAAACAAGGTTGCTAGCTCCTCGAACGTCAGACAAGCCTCTCCAGCTACACGTTTCAGATGGTGCTTGGATGATTTTATGCCCGCCTCCCATATTCCTCCAAAATGGGGCGAATATGCAGGCCCAAAAACAAAGCGGATTCCCTCGTTCGCAGAATAATTGAAAACCGAATCTTGGCTCTTTTGCAACATTCTACTCAGCTCATTGCATGCACCTATGAAGTTACGACCATTGTCACAATAGATAGCATAGGGTTTACCTCTCCTAGCCACAAACCTACGTATACACAGAATGAATGCTTCAGAAGTGAGGTCGCTGACCACTTCTAGGTGAACAGCCTTAGTTGTTAGACATACAAACAAACATAAATAACTTTTTGTTACGCGGTTCCCTCGGCCCTTACGGCTGGAAATTCTAAAAGGACCCGCAAAGTCTACCCCACAGGAACTAAATGGAAAGCTACAGTCAGTTCTTACTGCTGGCAGATCGCCCATAATTGGTTCGACTGGTTTACCTCGCAGGCGCGTACATACGACGCACTGCTTGGTTGTAGTGCGAGCTAGGTTTCTTCCTCCTATTGGCCAATATTCTTCCCGAATGGTTGCGAGCAGTGCCTGTGGACCAGCATGAAATAAACGTAAGTGTTCATATTTCATTAACAGTTTAGTGACACTATGATTCGAATCTAGGAGAATAGGGTGCTTTTTATTATAATCGAAGTTAGAATTCCCTAGCCGACCTCCCACACGCAGCACCTTCTCTGTGTCTACAAAGGGATTAAGTGACAATAATTTAGATTTGTTATGTAATTGATGCCCTTTACTTAAGGTTTCAATTTCTTCATAGAATGTCTCAAACTTCACGTCACGGTCTCAAACGTCACGGTCGCCACTTGTTTACGCGCTTGCGTAGATAAGGTTAAGTTAAATAAAAACTTTGATTACCATAAGAACGTATAATTACTCAAATATAAAATTACATGAGAATTCGTGCAGATTGCAGGAAAGGTTGGACCCGTTACATATACGTCGCGAATATAAAAATGGGGTGTGGCCCGTGAGGCAAGAGGGCGAGCGTCGCTCCGTCCGGCGGTTTTATACCCGCGGTACTCGCTCCGCGTGCTAGCGCGCCGGCGTCGCCGCGGCGGCCTCCCGTTGGCTAGGCACAGGTTGGCCCGCTGCGGTTGGCTCACGCGCAGGGTGGCGCGACGCACGGCGTCGCGCGATTGGCTCGCGCGCGCAGTGTTGCGTGATGCGCCGCGTCTGCGATTGGCTCGCGCGCGCAGTGTTGCGTGATGCGGCGGCGTTCCGCCGCGCAGTAATGTTGCCAGGTGGCGCGGACCGCGCCTCCCCGACATTTGCCCCGCCGCCCGACTGTGTTGCCAGGCGGCGCAGGCCGTAACAGATGTTATTTTATCTTACGTTTTTGGAAATGAGTTTTTCCAATTTATGCTGAAAAATCTCAAGGTCCATCGTAAGATATTTTTATCTAAAAAAAATATTACTTTTGGACTATTTAACTTTGTGATTTTATAACGAAATTGTTAAGGAGTAAATGATGTAGACGATTTTTTGATTTTGAAAGTAGTTAAAACAAGACTTCTGCTATATTAAATGATGCATTTTTAAAGCCGAGGTGTTTTGCAAACACTGATAGCATTCGTACAAGAGAAAACTTCACACTCTTTTTTGTAGCAAGTTGAAGAAGCAAGAGGTTTTAACTCTAACGGTGAATTTTAAGAAAGTGTAATAAAAAAGCTGATACATATAGTATAGAACATAAAGGAAATAAAAACAACAGTATTGTGAAAAAGTTCTCACTCTTATTTATTAATAGTTGTAATCTCAAAAGACGTTGTTTGACTTACGAACTATCTCATCTGAAGTTGAACAGTATTGAGATCTTAAGTTTGAGTAGGAAACAGATTGATAGTCAGAAATAAGATACAGAAAATAAAAATGCTAATACATCAAGATTTGAAAAACTATCAATCTTTGATCCTAACTTGTTCAACAACAAGCATAATAATAGTTAAGTATACTTATTTGACTTAAATTATGTTAATCTTAAAAGTTAATGTTCATATGACGCATTCGATATTGGAAAACTTGAGCAGGGTACAGACTTAAATGCAAAAGAAATGGGAACATATAGTAAGAATGATAAACAAATAGAGAAAATTGAAGTAACAAATCAAAAACCAAATGAGTGCGCAAAATTTTCATTTCCTTTTGTATAAAAAGTCTAGCAAGCATTTCCTGACAACTTAGTAACAAAAATGTTCATTACACTTTAAAAATATTGAGTCATGGACGAGTCTTATAGAATAGTGACCTAAATTCAAAATTTAACCGTATCTCTTAATAATATGCTGAAAATCTCACTTTGGCAGTAACTATAAAAGACAAAGAAATTGTACTTCAAAAGACAACTGCATTTGTAACAAAACATCTGATTTAGATTAGGTCACTATACGTCAAAATAAAAGTAGCTTAAGGAACAATAGTGGTCCTGATCCAGTCCAGATATTCGTGTACTTTGCTGTAGACACCAGGAATGCCTTCCATGCCACAAGGGACGGGGCCAAAACTGACAACACCGATGACTTCATAAGTCCTTCCATCTTCGTACATGAGGGGACCGCCTGAGTCTCCCTTGCACGAGTCCTTGCCGGTGACACCTCCTGCACACAACTGACCTTGCCAGAGGGTCACACTACGCCCAGGTTGGCTGTAGGCAGGTTGGCATTTCTGAAGAATAAAATAACATCTTTAGCAACATGAATTGATACACGAAACGTAAATTCGACATTAAAGAATCTAATTTTCCAAAAATGGTGGTTCAAACTAACTCATAATTATTAAGTGCAATCCAAGACAATAGGAGGTAATTTCTCTGAGAGTAATTACATACAAAGCAAGTGTAGGTTAGGTTAGTGTTGTATCTGATTAAATTAATAAACATGAAAAAAGTTTACTTACATCCTGGCTAACGAAAGGCAGATCAACATGAAGTTTGACGTTGCTAAAAGATTGCCGCGTGCTAACAGCGCCCCAACCGGCGGCGTACAAACTGAAGTTTTGAGGAGTATTCTCGGGTAATGTCAAGTCCTTGCTGGGCAAGCAGATGGGGCGAATGAAGTCTGAAATATTAAAAATAAGAATATTAATTACTCTTACAATTGCCTTCTTTGTAAAACAGGATATAATGATGATATTTTGGGAATATATGAACACTGAATCAGGATGAATCATATCAGTATATCATTAAAAACGCGTACATACCTGTGAATGGAGCATTCTCCTTCAGTCTTAACAAAGCAATATCGTTCCTCTTCAAAGCACTAACGGGGTTGTACTCCGGATGAGGAATGACCTTTTCAATCTCGATCCTGGTTACACCATCAGTACAGTCTTCACCACCAGCTTCTACTGGAGCGCAGTCTTGGCCTTCATGGGAAATGTCGTATTCTCCCAAACGTACTCTCCGACTGGAAGGAGAATTGTGTTATGTGCCTTTATGTTCTGAATTATTTTGTTACCGAAATCAGTCCGTGTTCGTTTATGATTACATGCAATTGAAAAACTTACGGTATTGTTCTATATGTCAGTACTTTTTAAAGTCGGCATAGGACTTTGTTTCAACGTTTTTGCTAAATAATTTCACGACTACATATTAAACAAAATTGATGTCAATAGCTTCTGAAAGTTAGTAAAGGATTAAACAGTGCTTTTGTACTGTTTCGTTTATCTACAAATTCAGGCTCACGTTTACTTCCAATTCTTTCTTTCATAATATTATGTAATACTAAAGTATCTACTTACGGTGTACCAATATCAAGAACAGCTCCAGCAACACAATGGCCAGCTGTTAGGACATATTTGCCGCTGATGAGAGCTCCACCACAGAGTAGTTTCGTGACTCCCAGCTTGACGTACTCGATCATGACCAGCCATGGGTACTGGTCTACTGTAGTCGCTGTACCTCCTGGAATTTTAATGTTTTGGGAATAAGTTTATGAAACTGATATAGATATTCGATCTAGGTTGGTAGATAGGTTAGAGGTCGAATGCCATTAAAATGTTGAGTACAATATTGGTTTTGCATGTAATTTTCTATCATCTTTTGTTACTGCCCTAATTTTAGTAAAGGCTTGTGGAAATAAATTTGCTGGAGTAGTAATAATATCGTGCCTAGAGAGTTTTGCTGTGAATTTCTGATCGGGTAAATGATTCCCTTATAAATGATAAACACAGATAAAATAACATCTTTGAAATGTGTCGGCGTTGATTAAGGACCGTAGCGACCTTGAACAGATAGAAGGTCGGTTAGCGGCAGCTCCTTTATGTGTATAACTAAGCGGAGATTTTTGCTATAATATTGCACATTTTCTTTTTGATTTGGATACGTGTCGCTTTGGGACTGTGCGACGTAACATTGCACAAAATTTTGTCATGAATTTGTATTCAGTTCGATCCCAAGAACACCAGAGTAGCATGCAAACTTCAGCTATACTAACCCACAATCTTGTTGCCAACTCTGCTGTCTAAACCACAGCATCCTGAGCTCGGGTCAGGTGGGAGGGCAGACATCTTGGATTCACAGTTGCCTTGAGGCAGCACGGTTGGGTTGCGACTAGGAGGTGGGCCGCAGCAGACACTGTATTGTTCTGTGCCTTCGCATCTGGGGAAAAATAGTTGTATTTCGTTAGATTAATAATGTAGCTATGGGTATTTATAATAACTTAGATGTCTGCCAGATCTATTTTAAAGACGCGCCAACGGCCCGCGAACCCCGTCTCAAGATGACAACGCTTCGTGTAAAGATGGCTGCCTTTTAATAAAGCAAGAAATTCAGTAGGTCTGATTTTTAATCGAAACTAGGTTTTCCTCTAACGTGTTCAGTAAGATGATTGATGTGCAAAAAATCTACTAATTTTGCTACGCATTTGATTTTCGTTTTTAGTTCGTACATTAAGAATGTGAGTCACGCGTCTTTTTTGTATTAATTACCTCCTACAAGTAAGGCTTCTTTCTATCTTGGGTGATTCGTTATTGTTTAAGGTAGCATTGGTAATATTGTGTTTGCCAAAGTATTATTAATAGTGAGTCTTATAGCTTGATCAAGTCTTAATATAAAAACCAAAAAAATATCTCTATTAACCTTTCATGACCTTTCATTTTATCGAACTTGCTTCCCCAAGTCTCAATAACAATTATGAACCTATACGATAAAAAAAATGCGGTAGCTCTTACTATCTACCTACAAGTAGCGACTATCAATAAATTCTGTACTGAGTGAATTGAAAATTTAAGTTATCGGGTAGAAGCTTCTATCAGAAACAATGAAGATTCGTTTTCCTTAATTACCTTCATAACTTGTCCTAACAGGTTTTTGATAAAAAGTTTTATCTGTAACTGGTTTAAAGAGTCCTTCATTATCAACCTGTCTTAATTGTACTAACAGCTAGTCTTCTGAGTAGAATTATATCTTAATTATTAAAGATTCTCTTAGCAGTTTGATGGACATGCAAAGGTATGCACCTGCATGGGCATCGGTTATATCACTTTGATTTATTTATATAGACTACAATTTGGTTGATCAGATTATTGTGAAGATCTTAATATGTTTTTATATTTTTCCTTTTGACGCCAGCAACCGTTTTGATAGTGTAGCATTATTAATTTAATAAAACTTGTTTGTCTGATTTTGAAATTCTAATCTAATCTATAATCATCGTTTTTTTCCTTTTTATCGTCCCCTTGTTGAGCGCAGGTCTCCTCTCATACAGACAAGGATTTAACGTTAATCACCACGCTTGCTCAATGCGGTCAATAAATATAATTTCCCAAAATCATCTCTTAAATTCATAGGTATATCAATAACATTGAAACCTTGACATTCCTATAGTAGTCTGGCAGGTTTCTTTATTATTGTTGCAATGTTTCCTCGTCTGTCGGTGTTATTAACTGTTATTACGTCATCAAGTACTTGTATTAAGGATTCCCCTATGTTATATGGTGATGATTTGAATAGCACATTTATTCTGTTACCGTTTGCTTCTACATATATGTGTAGCTGGATGATTACGTTTTAGTACTTTCAACAATTGAATGTTTTGCACTTTACATATTTTTCTGCTTTTATGTCTACTTCTTGAGTAGTTGGTTTGTCAAAAGTGTTTCGTTTATTCAAATCAGTCCAAGATTTAGTCTCTTCAAATATCTAAAGCTAATTTACTTCTATGTTTAACCTTGTTCGCCTCAATATTAAATGATGTAGCTCCTCACCTTGACTTTTGCACGTAAGTGATGCTCTCGCTTGGCACAGGTGGTTTCAGCATATTGGCTAGATGCGGACAGGAGTATAAGCTGATGCAGTTGCCAATTTTGCCTTCAGGCGTGTAGCAGTTCCCTGGAGGCTCCTGCTTAGGACAGCATACCTGAAAATTGAACAAGGAATATAAGTTTGTGATAAGGATTTAAGTTATTACAGCTAAGGAAAATGTGTTTAAATGAAAAGTAGAAGACAGCTTATTGTCATAAAGTCTTTAATGATAATACAATGCATCGATTTTGTCTAACACTTGAATTTATATGAATATAACCGCAATGATAGACTCTAGTTTAAATGTATTGAAAAAAAGAAACACATCCAGAAGGTGCCGTCACACATAAAAAAAATATTATAGAAGGTATAACGAAAAATAAAAGTGAAATGAATGGCAGTGACCAGGAAATTTCCGAATGGGAAATCAAAAAGGATGGTGAGCTTGATCGATGACTCTGAATTCACCGAGGGTTCGTCTCAAGGGGTGTCTGTCAGTGGATTGATAGTTCTTCAAGATAAAGCATTGCCGCCATTTTTAACTCCTGCCTTATTGAATCATGGCTTCAAATATCCGGACGAAGTTCGTTTGGATATTGATGTTTTTTTCAGAAAGTGGCAATGTTTGTTTGAGTGTGGCTTTGTGTTGTCAAATGTCTATTGTTGTGCAGTTTCATTGCCTTCGTCTTTTTATCTTTTCGTGTAATTTGTACTGAATACTGCGTGGTAAATAAAGAAATATGTAGCTTTGTGTATTAGCGAGCACCTACATGAATAATTTGACAATGCTCAATTGCATAAAGTAATGCGATAATTATCAAGTTATAACTACTTACAACTATACGTTATCTCTGATAATGATACTTACGGCTGGTGTTTTCCCAACGTGTCCACATTGCGATTTCTTCAGGAGGTCAACATCTTGGCTAGTCCGATCCTTCTTGTTGACCAGCGCCAACAGAGGTTGACAGTTGTAGACCGATATGCACTCGCCACTGCCGCCGCTCGGCGTCTGGCAAGAAGATTCTGGAAGAAATAGAAAAGCATCTAATTAGATAACGAAGGGAAATGGCTAGGCAGATGATGACACTACCAAACAGGAGCATATAAAAAAATATAGTTTTGAACCAAATGTAAGTCCTCTAGACAAACCTGTTTCTGAAATAAATAAAATAGGTAACGAAAAACGTTTTAGCAAAAGTAAATAATAATGTGCCGTAGAAGGAAAACCCTGTGAAATACTAGAAGAATATATCGCAGGAAACTATTTATTTATTAATGCAAAGTAGTCTTTAGAGGTCGTGTATTAAATTTAGTTTTTTTTGTTTTTGTATCCCAATAAAGAGCACCATTGCAAAAATAAGGCTTTTTCGAAAAAAAAATAACACATAAATTAAGTTGGAAATTAATTAGTTTAGGTTTTATGATTTTGTGATGGTTTTTGCCAATTGAGTGAATAATGTCAGGGTTATCTTCTGTTACGGTGACATTTCTCAGACGTGATTTCCCACTATACTTAGGTAGTTTGAAAAATGTTTAAGTACTTAGGTACCTACTAAGCGGGAAAATTTTGATAACGAGCATTTTGTTTTTTTGCCAAACACTTAAAAATGGCGTTTGGTCTATTATGTAATTTAATGAAGGAAAGGAAATTGTATAACATGGGAGCACACCACACATTAGAGAAAACACTGAGGTCATTGACCAGGACCAAGATAAGGAATGTATGACTATCTTCCGTCAGCGGTTTCACCCGCGTCCGTCCTTGCTATATGTAACATGAAACCAAGAAACTTACCAGGCGTTTCAATATTCGGATGTTCTAAAGAATATACAGTTACACACGTTAAAATATTACGAGGTATTCCACGAAGCTTCACCGTTTTGAAGCGCACCTAATGAAACGCACCTTTTTTATTCTTCGGAGCGCACCTTTTAGTTGCGCTCCCGATAATAATTCTAACTAAAAGGTGCGTTCCGAGAAATAATAAAGGTGCGCTTCAAAACGGTGACGCTTCGAAGAATACTTCAATATTACAGATACCGTAAGTAAAGGTAACTTTTAAATGCAAGAAGCTTTGAGAGATCAGTTGGCACCTTTCAAAGAGGCAGATGTTTGACTAGAAATACTTTTTGTACGAAGCTCAAAGTACGAGGTCAGGTGCAAATATTCCTTGATTGGGCTTAAAGATTTTAGGTTACTCTGAAAATTCGGAGTCTTCTTCGACGCCGAAAAATCAAATTGCTTGCTTTGCTTAAGTTAAATCGGAAAATCTGGAGTGTAAAAAAACTTACCAGTAGTAATTTCGTCTTCGGTTTTCGGCGGTTCTACAGTATTAATAATATGGTTGATTTTAGTAACGCTTACTATGAAAATAGATATAAAGTTTCACAACGATTCTATGTTGTTAAGGATATTGAAAACTATAGCCGGTCCAACCATGAATTTCCCTTTTGGGAAAGAGTTACTTTCTTATTATAAAGACGTGAGATCGAGGTCGGTAAGAGTTAGGATGTGATTACGAATTATAACAAAAAAAAGTAAAGTTGAGTAAGAATTCTTGTTTTGTGAAACTTACCAGTCGTTGTAACTTCAGTAGTCGGTGGTGCTATAGTATTAATATTATTAGTTTTCATAACTTTCAACATGAAAAACATGCATTGCATGTATCATCATCTGCCTAGCCTTTTTCCAACTATCTAAGGGTCGTCTTCAAGTCATTCATTTATTCAAATTAAAAAAAATATTTAGTCAATTGAGAACCAGAATTTACCAGTGTGCCGGAATCTACAAATTCATCGAGTCTTCCGAAATACAGTGAAACTCGTCATAGTAAGATGATCATCGTTACGACTTTATAAAGTTAGTATGTAACGATTACTTTTTAGTAATGAATCGATTATTTAATAATTGGCCATTGATTAAGATATTAAGAACTGGTACAACCTTGCATTTGTTGACAGATGTAGAGATGTTGTCCTATAATAAAGACGACAGAACGATGTAGGTAAAAGTTATAAAGATAGTAAGAATGATGACAGAATAGATTGTCTGCCTTGCCTTTTCCCAATTATTTTGGGGACGGCTTCCAGTCTAGCGGGATGCCGCTGAGAACCAGATTTTCATATGATAGCCATTGATATTGATAGCATCGGGAACCATCAATTTTTGTGCCTTCCGCACACGAAAGTACTCGTCATGACAAGATGTCATTCATCGAAGGACCGACCACGCCATGTGATGCTTAACTTCATGATCGATCTATCCGCGTGACTTTGACTTAGCCACGAGCTTTTATGACAATAAAGTCAGCAAATTTAATGATTTGATGAATTTACCTGAAGTGTCAACTCCAATATGCGGTAGTTCTATAGTAAAATTATTTATTTTAGTGACGTTAAGTATAAAAATATACACGAACGTATCGATTGTTCTTTAAATCAATTATTTTAAGTTTTTTTTTTCTATGTAACGATTTATTTACTGTAATACATGTTTAGATTATATTGTTTGGTAATTGACTTGTTAAAAATATTAAAAACGATACCTGGTCGAATTGTGAATTCCACATATACACGTGGTTACATGTCACTACATAGCATAAAACAAAGTCGCTTTCTCTGTCCCTATATCGCTATGTATGCTTAAATCTTTAAAACTACACAACGGATTTTGATGCGGTTTTTTAATAGGCAGAGGAATTGAAGAAGAAGAAATATTGTTATTTTTGAGGTTTCTAATTGCACCCCTGCGAAGACGGGGCGGGTCGCTAGTTTCTAATAATGAACGAGAAAATGACCGAGGTAAATATTACCAAGAGATTACGAACTATGACAGGAAAAGGATAGTCAGTAAAATTGAAGTTTGGAAGAGTAAACTCCTTCGGTTTAAAAACTTACCACTAGTATCAATTTGCGGCGATTCTACAATATTAATATATGATTAATCTTATTAATGTTCACTGTAAAATAATACACGCATGTATTGTATTTAAATCAATTACTTTAACAAGGCAGTGGTCGTATATATTTTTTTATGTAACAACTTACATTTGTTCTATTGCATGTTTGTTAAATAAAAAATATTTTGTAATTGATTATTGACAAGGATCGTATAATGAATTTCCTTTATATCAAATCGTTATTAATATTAATACACGATTATAATATAAAACGATGTAAGACAGGGTTGTGACGAGATGTTACAAACTACTACAGCAAAAGTAAAAGTGAGTAAAAATTCTGAATTTGAAAAAACTTACCGGTAGTGGGTTCATCAGTAACTGGTGGTTCTAAAGTATTAAATAATATGATTAATTTAAATGACTTTACTTAATTCTTTAATTGACTTTTGCTTATTTAGATCGGTTTTTGTTATGTAATTAAAAATCCTAAAATATTACTATTTGAAAAACTTACCAGTGGTTTCAATTTCAATATGCGGCGGTTCTACAGCAGTATGATTAATTTTAGTAAAATAATAATGTATGCGTATGCGATGTTTCTTAAAATATTTATTGTAATAACTTTTGACTTTACACGGTGTGTAGTAATTATTTATTTTTTGGCGTTGCTGTGTGCATTAGATTTGATTGTTTTTTATTTGGCTGTTGTTGTAACAAATAATACTTACTTGTTAACATTCTCTCTTTTTTAATATTATGTTATATTGTAACTGTTAATTTTTATATGTTTTTTCACTTTAAGAAATCATTTACATACTTGTATGTTATTTATTATTGAAGATGATGAAGATACCGATAAGATTATTGAAATAAGAACACACTAATATAATACAGTATTTTACAGAAGAATTTATCGAGATAATTTTAAATCCAGACACGACTAATATAGGGTTGGAGGTATTTCTCGAAGCGCTACTATTTTGAAACGCACCTGATGAAGTGCTCCTTTATTATTCCCCGGAGCGCTCCTTTTAGTAGCCCTCCCGATAGCAAAAGGTGCGCTCCGAGGAATAATAAAGGTGCGCTTCATTAGGTGCGTTTAAAAAATGCGGCGCTTCGAGGAATTCCTCCCAAAAACAACTAATTAAGGTTCGAGTTTTTAAAAGAAGAACACACATAAAATGTATTGTAGTTCAAATAACTCACCAGTGGACGTAGGTACAAAAGTAGTAGTTGGTACATAAGTAGTAGTTGATACAAAAGTAGTAGTTGGTACTTGGGTACTTGTAGCGAAGATTTTTGTTATCACACTTGCTGGTGGTTCTAAAGTTTATAAAGATTCCAATAAGAGATGTTGTTTTGATTTTCAAAGTAAAATGCTTGGATGTTCTTCTATACTAATATTATAAAGAGGAAAACTTTGTTTGTTTGTTTGGTTGTAATGAATAGGCTCAAAAACTACTGGACCGATTTTAAAAATTCTTTCACCATTCGAAAGCTACATTATCCACGAGTGACATAGGCTATATTTTATCCGGGTGCGCCGAGTAGTTCCCACGGGACGCGGGTGAAACCGCTGGCAGAAGCTAGTTTCATTATAAAGAGGAAGGTATGCCGTTAATAGTAGAAAACAACAGGTAAATGAGTACCAGAATCACGCTTATAGAACAGTATTTTTTCAGGACCTAGGGCGTCGACTTCGCGATTCGGCTATGAAAAATTTCATGAAAAGGATATTATTGTTTAAAGTTAATTATAAAATTAAATATCTTTGACTTACCAGCAGTTTTATATTCAGTTTCTAGAGAATTCAAACATTTTTAAGGAACATGTTTTAAATTATTTAAATAAACATGTATAGACGCCAGCACATCAACCTACCTCAACCTGTCAAACTTAGTAGACGTTCAACCTTATTACAATGGAGAGAGGTTAATATTCGATTGATAGAATTTGACAGATGCGGGTAGGTTGAAATTAATATAACACATCCGAACGCAAGTTTGTTTGTCATGCTTATCCGATTGTTCAGCTGAAGATTAAACATAAGATCACAATATAGACACACACATTGCTGTTTGAAGATTTATTTTTATCAAACCCAAAAATACCAAGAAATAGGTCACACTAATAGTATAAAGGCGAAAATTTGCGTGTTTGTTACTGCTGAACGTATTTTTATGAAACTTGGCAGTAATATAGAAAAATATCCCTGAGGAAGCGAGTGAAATCGCTGGTGAAAACTAGTGTAAATAGAAACAAATTAATACTAACTCACCCCTTGACTTTGGTTCTGGTTCCTTGGTAGAAATATCTTCGAGGTCTAGTAAATAAAACGTCATAACTATACATAATATATATATCTTAGATATCTCCTATAATATAAAATTCACCCCTAATTTTTCTAGTCATTGAATCACGCTTGAACAGCTAGACCGATTCCAGTGATTTTTTGCCGTGTTCTTTGTAGTCATTGAGAAGGATCAAATCAAATCAAATCAAATCAAATAATTTATTCATGTACATTTTGGGTATTACATAAGATCACAATTTTTTAAATAATGAGTACCACCAAAATCTGCCTCAGAAGGCATATGAATATAAAGTAGTAAGAAGTATTAATCACATATATTATAAACTCTCATGCATTAATATTCAGTAAAATAAAATAAAATCAAATTTTAGCAAATGGAATAAATTAAAATATTAAAATAATTATGAAGGTATCTATATAATGAGGTCAATGCGTATGTCAAGATGCTTCTAAGTTGTTGTCATTCAAAAAATCATTTATAGTGTAGTAACATTTTTTGACCAAGAGGGCTCTAAGTGCTCGTTTAAATGTTGTCAAGTCATATGTTTTTATAGCTTTTGGTAATTTATTGTATATTTTTGGGGCCATGCATAGCAAACTTTTGGTCATTAGGGTTGTTTTCGCAGTATGTAGACGTAAATTAAAAAAAAAGTTAAAAGTTACCCCGAACGCGGGTGAAACCGCAGCGAACAGCTAGTATGTTATAAGTATAGACGCGGACATTAATGCAGTAGCAACTTTCAAACCTTCGCAATTTTGTAGTGTTATACATTGCCTGAACCCAACGGATCCACCGGTTACACTAACACCTATAATACGGCTAAAATAGGAACAATGGCAATGGCAATGCATTAATGACCCCGTACCGAACGATCTTGTACCTAGGCTAAAGGAATTCCCCAGAAGCAATACCTTGTGTAATCATATTTTATTTATAGGTATTTATCACAAAAGTTCAAGTTTAAGACATTCTACTTTATATATGTGCAATTGATTGATTGTTCAGACGTCAATTGTACCAGTTTCCTTAAGTAAAACAACTTATATGATATTATGGATACTTTTTCCTTATGTTTTTATAATTTTGTAAGTGCTATCTCGTTATTTTTAACTTCAACAATGATTATTTCTGCTACTGAATTTTTTGTTGTGGTTTGTTGTCTCTCAGACAGGGGTTACACGATCAGTCTGGCGTCAGTCCATTCCATCAATCTGGTCCAGAACGTAGGTACCGTGTTTTGACTGATGCCAGACGGACGGACGAAAAACACGGTACATTCTGGACCAGACTGATGGAATGGACTGACGCCAGACTGATCGTGTAACCCCTGTCTTAAGCTTATGTGTGGAAAAAGTTGTGGGCTGTACATTGGTTTAACTCACAAGTAGCTTATAGTTTTGAAATAATTTAATGTGTAACCGTTTAACCGTTTATTTTCCCAAATAAATAAAATAATAAAGCCACTGAAACAACTGAACCTATTTGAAAAATTCTTTCTCTGTGGAAAGGCTACACTATCCCCGGATGACTTGGGCTATATTCTTTCCGTATAGGGCTTTCTATATACGGAAAAAATATAGTTTGCACGGAAAATAGTTAGAAAATCGTAGTATATTATATTACTTGAATTTCGGGTCATACGTAACTAAAGTTAAAAATATATAGTATTTACTTATAGATAAAAAAAATAACTTACAATCTTGACGATTCAGTACTGGTTGCTTTTTCTGGCTTTTAACTTGGATTTCCGAATCGGAGTCAGATGTATCTAGTAATAAGAGTTAGTAGGAGATTGATTTCATTAATAATTAAATATTATAATTCGTGTTAATCTACCTCTATACAAAAAAGGAGAAATGTTTTTTGTTTGTTCACCAAAGGCTCTGAAGACTCCAAAACTACTGAACCGATTTGAAAAAAATCTCTCACTGTTGGGAAGCTGCACTATTTTTGAGTAAAATAGGCTATATTTTATCCAGGTAGAACTTTCCCCAAGACGTGGGTGAAAATTGTTATATTATAGTTTTTCTCTGTAAGATTATTATTTGAATGAAAACATAATAAAACTTACTTTCGGGTTCATTTGTAGAAAATACCAAAGGCGGTATTATTGATTGTACTGTAGGATTAATAGTATTTATTAGTTGCCTCATTAAAGAAAAATATACCTTGTTATTATTTTTTTCTAAATTGCATATTTGAAGAGTTTGTTTGAACACGCTAATCTCTGGAACTACTGGATCGATTTGAAAAACTTGCTTTTTTAGATAACTTATTTATAGAGGAGGGCTATGAGCTAGCTTTTATCCAGTTAAGTATTTCGCCACCACGAGTTTCGGGTGAAACCGCTGGTTAAAGCTAGAGTAATCAAAGTAAAGAGTAGGAACTTACGAATTTGCCCAGGTCTAAACACTTTCCAATACTGATCTGCCGATAGATATAAGAAATCATTCGATAAATTACTTCTTTTCTAAATAAAACTATGAAAAACGGTATTTTTTAGGGTTCCGTACCCAAAGGGTAAAAACGGAACCCTATTACTAAGACTTCGTTGTCTGTCTGTCTGTCTGTCTGTCTGTCTGTCTGTCT
>NWSH02000296.1:10019163-10056750 GCA_002382865.2 Heliothis virescens | reverse complement strand
TCTGTCTGTCTGTCTGTCTCCACGCTGTATCTCATTAACCGTGATAGCTAGAAAGCTGAAATTTTCACAAATGATGTATTTTCGTTGCCGCTATAACAACAAATACTAAAAATTAAAAAAAGTTATATATTAAGGGGGGTCCCCATACAATAAATTATAAAGACAGTGCAATTTGAATACAACGCCATCTGTTTCTCAAGCGTGGAACTACAGCTTGGTACGGAACCCTTCGCGCGCGAATCCAACTCGCACTTGGCCGGTTTTTTAATTATAAGCTATAAAACTTACAAGATTTTCCGGGTTGACTGACTGTTTTTTCTGTGAAAATAATAATTTGTAAGAAAATATTTTTATCCTAGCAACAACCTTTTAAGTCTCAAAACAGTCATTTTAAAACAAAACTCACCGGTGCTTGTCATAAAATTAGGCATAAAGTTGGAAAACTGTTTCATCATCTCGCCTGTCAAAAATAATGGTCAATCTTTAATAATAATTCCCAATAAAAGACCCAAAAATTATTATCTTTTAAATGCCATAATGTGCAGAGTACCAAGGCTGCAAAAGTTCAAGCAAAAATGTACGCGCTTAGAGTGTATGCAGTTACAAATACATGTGTCACTCGATCTATTGAAGAAAGGAAAAACAACTGAAGATTTCAGTAATGTAGTTATTCCGTGAGATGAAGAAGAAACAGTTTATTTACGCACTCCAAACAAACTCCACGCAAAACTTACCCAAGGGCTTGATGATTACAATTTGTGGAATATAATCCATGAAATTCTCTGTCAAAAAACATTGCTTGGTTTAAACGCTTTTTAGCATCGTCTGAATTAAAACTAGTGATTTTTCCTATCGTTTCAAAATATAACTTTTAGTTATGATACACTTTATAGCTTAGCAAATTCTTTTGCGACGCTCGCATGGTTCGCGGGCGGTGAGAGACGTAAGCACAAAGGGTGGTTACACGTATGCATAGAACGGGGTCATCCGGGGTCAACTGACAGGAGTGTCTGTTAACCCTTAAATATTGCTAAACTATAATCTGATTAAGCTTTTTTACAGTACAGTAAAACCTAGTTGCTACTAAAAGTTTTGTTTGATTCTCACTCTCAGTTTTTGGTGTTTCATTGTTTCGAATTCCTAAATTTTCTTTTGATTTCTTGGGAAGTCAGCCATATAAGATTCTATAGTGGACGGTATAATATTTTTTTTTACTATTTAGCTACTGTCTCTTACATCATTTTTAATTGGATTAGTCAAAATATCTTCTCAAGTCTCATTTAACTTACCAAAAGGAAGATTAGGTTCTGTGAAAATGAAATAGGCAAATAAACTATCGATTCCCTTATAGTGGTTCAATAAGTATCAATAAATTTAATTACTTGGAATAAAGACAAAAATCCTAAATTAAACCATTGAGTAAATTATGGGATTTTATCATTGTTTTTTAATATGTCTTGACTTGCTGGCGTGTACTTTTGAACATAGGGAAAACAAGTAAAGATTTTATCGGAGTTTACCTTCTATGCTGGATTCCGTATTTTTTTGTTCTGATGAAACAATAGTTAACATATTAGTAGATTGATCAAATAAGCGTAAATATGATAAAGATTAAATTCATTGATTGAAAAAAAAAAACAAGTAATAACATACCATTCGTCAATGTATTACTTGCCGGGACTGCCAAAGAAAAAACTCATAAGTAGTCTAAGTATGCATGTAGTCAGTTATGACAAGAACACACTTGTGATATTTATAAATGAAAAAATGGCTGGCTGTAGGGAAGACAATCCCTTTAAGTAAGATATAGAAGTTCACAATACTTTGGAATTATCAGATTAGTCATGGGACGCTGTAGATGAAACTAGTAACATAAATCATGATGGTGTTATGGAATACATAAACACTACACCACATAATATTTAAGACGTAAAACTCAAATTCAACGCCCAAGAAACTGAAATTACTCATGAATGAAGACGAATATTAGGATAATCAACCTACATATTATTCTATTATGGTTCACTTTTGAGAACGCTAATTGAAACCTGAGATTTTTGTGATCATTTTGAAATTATTTCTTTTTGGCCTTTATGTTTGTCTTTTGTCTGATATGTCTGGCTTGTTACGAGTTGAATTTTATTTATTTTCATTAGTATTAGTATGTTGAACTTTATGCTGGTGGATATCTTACTTAACCTGTCTTTCACGTTCCATTTTATGTCTTTGTATTTTGATTCATGAGTATCTTTAGTCACTTAAATTAGTATTTAAATTAGTACAAATTCAGAGATTATATTTCCTGTTATGTTTGAAGATAAATACACTTTATTGGGTATATCAAATTAATCATAATTTTTATTTTAATTTGACCTATACTTTTTACACAACATGCAGTTTTTACAATTTTCACATGCATTTTTGATGATCCGGGTCAAATAGCTTCCAAAATACCTACTCACTTTTAAAAAAAACGAGTTCAATAATATATTGGTCCTGATTATCTACGAGATCTGATAAATTTAAATCTTTGTGTTTTGATTTACCGTAGTTTAATAGTTTATCATGATATACCTATTTCTGCTTAAAGAGCAATGTTTCATACATATCAACACCTGTATTCATATCAATTTCATTTTCTTTATCTTTTATAATTAAAACAAATAGTAGCTGATCCCTGTCCTCGCTAATGTTATTAGTTTTTCACCCCTGTCCACTGCTATCGTGCGATAAGTAATTATCCATATCCAGTGTGGGGTTAAGACTAGTTTCTTCTGATCCTGTTTTAAAGGGCAACAGGTTCCCAAGTGGTTCAGATACTTCTTGTTTTATATTCTTCCCTTTAGTTCCTTTGTTAGTATTGGCTGTTAGATTAAATTGCAGAAAGTATATCTTAGTTTTTTTGTGGATTGTCTTTGTAATTTTTGAAATACTTTTTTGTTTTTTTTTTTTTGTTTGCTGTGTTGAACAAGCTGTAGAATTTTGTATAATAATGTTTATTTAATACTTATAAACGTGTCTCAGTTAGGCCGTTAGGCTTGCAGAAAATTGAATGCTTTGTTTGATTAGCAAATTATTTTTTATAAGCATTGTTATAAAAATTCAATCCGATAAACATATTATTTCTAATATTTCACATCATTATATTTAAATGCACGGGTTGCAATAAATCACTCGTAAACTTACATCTACATACATCTCGGACTGGTTTTTGATTGTTGTTTTTCCTGTTTGATTGGGTGTTTTATAAAAATATTGCTGATAATTTGTAAAATATAGGTACATTCAATATTACTTTAGTTTTATTTGAGATAACATTAATTAAATAAACAGAAGTTTAGATTTTGATTGAATGACGTGAATTACAAATAATGTCGGAATTCCAAGCTTGTCCTCATACTGGTTTAAGAATTAAATTGTACCGTTTTCCTTATTTATGAAATGAAGAAATGTCTTATGTTGTAAGTTATGTGGACGAAGAAAAATATATTACCGCCAGTTTTAACTCTTATGTTAAATAAAACAAATAATGGTCATGCAAATATTTTAACGCTGCTAGTCTATTGCAAATGTGCTATACAGACCAAAAAAGGAAATTAATTGTTCTCTTAAGATTTGCTGCATATAAATAAATGCAAGAGATGAATATGATATGATGACTAACAATTCTGGAATACATAAACTCCTGATTGCATAAGTGTAAACAGAAATGCGCATGATATTAGTATAGATATAACTTATCTAACAAGTCGTAGGTCATACAAAGATACTATAGGATATATAACAGACTATAATTTCTTTGATAAGTAACATTACTCTTTCATAAACACTTAACTTTTCTGACGCTACAGTGTTTGAACTATCACTAATGACTGAGTAAAGGTGAAGGAAAACCGCTTGAGGAAATCTAGACGAAGTCTGAAATCACCAATTCACCTTTAGCAAACATGGTGTTGAGCGCTCATTCCATGCATTTATGGGAAGTCAAAGTCAATTTTATTGAATTAAATTTTATTTGAAAAAAAAAAACATTGCTTTGACTTTGAAGCCTGTGGGAAAGTACTGTGGGACAATAAAAGAGCTGGTGGTGAACTTGGCGCACTTACCATTACTTGTTAGTACTTATACATATTTTCTCTTGCAGACAGTTTCTACAAGTTAATTTGAGTGAATATACGAGTATTTGCGAGTTCTGTAACTACAATCAGTACAAAACATATCATTCAACACATGAATTGGTATCATGAAGATGCGCTTGTCGCTAGTTTCTTAGTTTATCAATTTCGACATATCTACTGCAATTTGTGAAAACCCAGTAGCATGCTCATAGCTTACTTTATCTCTATCATTTGTGGTTATCAAATATTCTTCATTATAGTCAGAAATTGAAGATTTTGCATGCCTGAGATGCATTTCAACTGCAAGTTTATTCAACTTATCCTTAACTACTATTTGAGTTTTATATGTAAGATTACCGTATTTATTTGCATGTTAAATATTGCCTTTTGCATCCATTATCAGGAATTCAAAATATTGTTGGAAACTAAGCAGCATAAAATACTCAATTTAGGTAATTGATTTGATGCGGTTAGGTTTGTTTTGTGTGTCTTTGTAAAATTCTAATATGACGGTAAGGTCATAAGAATCGTTGACCCGATACAAAACCTTTTTGGTATTTTGATTATCGTCCGGAAAATAATTTATGGGAAGTCACGGAAAACTTAGGCGGATATTGCTTTTTTGGGTTTATTATGGGTCAATTATTTATTTATCGTTTTCCCGAGTATTATATTTGAGATCTTCTTTATTGATAAGTGTTTTAGTGTCCTCTCTTATGTTTTGATTTTCGATAAGATCTGTATTTTGATGTAATGTGTCTGTTTTCCCTATAGTTATATTATTTATACGTTTCCCTTTATGAATGTCTTTAACCTTTTAATCTTCTTCAAGTGCTACCAGCACATTGAATATATTAATACAAATGTGAAGGTAATATAAACCTGCGTCATATACTTCCTCTCATTAAATGTATTGCTTACTCATCAACTGAGGACATGGCTTGAAGGAATCGCAGAGGTAAATACCCTTTAAACATAGCCGAGCTATATTCATGCAATTACTGAACCGGTTTCTTGTATATTTTAACTTATATGTGTATGTTGTTGTTATTACCTGATATGAGTATTATGTTTGTTTCTATCATCCTTATCTTTTGAGACATAAATTGAATTGAGTTATTGGCGATAAACAATATTTTTGTAGCTGTTAAACACTGTCAAGCATTGCAATCTGTTTGTGTTTCTGGCTTGTGTCTGACACATATTTTGTTGAATTTAAGTGCCTGATTATTTTCTTCATTACCTACAAACCTATGGTTGAAGGTGTAACATTAATATGATTATGAGTTCTAAAAGTATAATAAGCTTGGTTCACTTGACCTTTAAATTATCAAGTTTTCCCTCGCAATCTTTTATAGACATTAACGCCTTCATTTTAGAGGAGGCCGTACCTATACTAGACTTATGCCCAATAGAAAACTGATCTATAGGTGGTATTCATATTATTAAGAGATGATGTGTGTTTGAAAGGTTACGGGAGGCAATCTCGAGATCTACAAACCTCATTTTAAAGCTACTGTTTAGCTAAAGTTAGTACTGTATTTTAAATGCAGATACTTGAAGTAGTTTCTTCAGCGCTCGAGTGAAATCTCAAGAATATAAAACCGGCCAAGTGCGAGTCGGACTCGCACACGAAGGGTTCCGTTCCATTATCTATGAAAAATAAATGAACTCATTACCTACAATTAGCCAAAACACAAACTTTTCTCGACAACAAAAAATAACTTTGTTTTTCATACAAATATATGAATAATAAAGTTATAATTTGCGGTTACTCAAAAAGTGCTATATCTCAAAAACTACTGACTGTATCTTGTTCAAACCAATTTTGGTTGGTAGTTTTTATTGAGATCTATAACATATATTTTTTTCAGATTTTTCACTTTGGTAGTTTAAGAATTACAGGGGGGGGGGGACACATATTTTGGCACTTTGGGAGTGTCTTACTCTAAACTGATTGACTTTAAGAAAAAATGGTTTTAGAAACCTCAGTACCATTTTTTAAGACCTATCCATAGACACCCCACATGTATAGGTTTGATGAAAAAAAATATTTTTAGTTTCAGTTTCATGTATGGGGAGCACCCCCTAATATTAATATTTTTTTATTTTTATACAAAAATCGTAAAGCGGTTCATATAATACATCTACCTACGAAGTTTTAACTCTGTAGTCCTAATAGTTTCGGAATAAAGTGGCTGTGACATACGGACGGACGGACAGACAGACAGACAGACAGACATGACGAATCTATAAGGGTTCCGTTTTTTGCCATTCGGCTACGGAACCCTAAAAATCGTCGTAGACAAACTAAAAATGTCAACTGCTGGACATAAACCTCACCCAAATAAGGAGTATTACCTATATTTAAATATAAAATAATGAGGATTATTAACAAGAGAAAATAAATACTTATAATCAGTAACAAAAGCCATTTACTGAGCTCATGTCCCGTCCATGTTCAATCAAGTTGTGAATACTGTGGCGTGTTCAATAAAATTGATTTGCTAATATTGTATGGCCTACGATTACATGTCCGATAGCCGTGTTTTTGGCTCGTTAGGAAAAATAACTAGATGCCTAGTGTGTAACCAAACCAAAATCAATGATTGCGATCCAGATTGATAATGTACAGCCAACACATCAGGTTACCACAATCTGTCAAATTTCTGCAATAGATTTTCAACCTTATCACAATGGAGGTAGGTTAATGTTTGACTGGTAAAATTTTACAGATTCCTATACGTTGACCTGCTGTTGTCTGTACGAAGTAGATTGATGCATCAGATTACAAAATATTTTGAAATTCAGACTGCGCGCGGTCAGAGCTTTAGGATCGCGATTGAGATTCGCTGTGTACGGGCTGCCTTAGTTTTTTTCGGATTTGTAACCGGTGATAGTAGATTTGTTACTCTAAGTTTCAGTGATAAGGTTCGAAATCCATTGATTATCGTTTGGTGTAATGTGTTCAAAATATTAAGTATGTTACGATAACAAGTTCGGTGTTCACCGGTCTTTAATTTTTTTTAAATGTTTATTTTATAGATTATGACTTAATCAACAAATTAGTTGAAATTGACAGCATCATTGTTTTCGTAGTTTGATAAAAATCTATTTTGGTTTTCAAGAAGGTATGTTGTTATCATCTTATGGTTTTATTAATCGTAAAATAAGCACTTAATTTTGTAAGTGATTACTAAGATGTTGATTGGTTTATTACATAGTTAATTAAATTGACCAACTTGTTAAAATATAATTACGATAATCACTATAATAATTAATGACTTGTCTTATCTGCTTGAAAGCTTTTCTTTTGTTATTAATGTAAGAGAAAACAATAAGGAGGAAATAACGTTAAAAGTAGCGTTATTTCTATTATATTTCAGTAACAATAACCACAAGAAAACATTGTTTAACAATACTGCTGTCTGAATAAAAACTGTTTATTTATGTCCATATTACGTTTGGGTAAAACCCAACCATTCAAACTATATGCCAAATCTTGAAGGCCTTAGTCGGATATGTTAAATTAAACATAATAATGCAAATATTATGTGATGTATGAAAAACCGCACACAAATTCGCCCACAATATAACATCGAATGGAAAAAACGTACAAAAAAAATTTCAACAAACTTCCTTAATGTAAAAAATGTGGGTAAAATCAAAATACTTACGTCCATTTACAAAGCAGGCGGTCGCAGCGAAAACGGCAAGGAATAACAAATTCATTTTTATTTTGTTTTTTATAAAAAAAATATCACCGCATATTTTATTGAACACTAGCACAGAAACCCGTCCGCTCAGGTCTGTGGTCAGACAAACTGTGCTCACACCGACGACGCTATGCTCAATATGTTGTGGCTACTGACCATCTCGCATGGATACTGAATGACGTCAGACCTTCAAGCTATTCCCACCTCTATTTTCTTACACAAACAGTTGTTAATCGCTTGCATACAGTTGATAATGATGACGAATATTTGCGCAGAACTGGTCTCGAAGCTAGTACGGTGATTTCATGTCGTTCTCGGAATGACCCATTATTAAGTGTTCATCTACGGTCCGATAGATTTATGTGGACTGATATTGTTACTAGTTTATGCATAATTGACTCTTAATTGACGGTCCCGTATATTTGCTCGTATAACTTTTATGTAATAGGATTATTTTTCGTGCAAGTTAGTAAATTCATGGGCACTTGTTATTCAATAATTCCGGTCTTTTAATTGAGATGATGTGTTGATTTGGTACCAATTGATTAATCTAGCCTTTATTATATAATGTAGCTGCTGGTCTGAGAAATCTTTAAGTACGTAATGTTATTCCGTAGGTTATTGCCTACTTGCCTAATATAGTTGTTGAAACTCCTAGATTGAAGAAGTTTTGTTTTCTTCGTCTATGTAAAACTGGAGTCAATCATCACCTGCCTAGGTTTTTCCCAAGTTTGATTAGAGTCGGCTTCCAGTCCAACCAGATGCAGCTGAGTGATACATTAAATGGAGCGACTGCCTGTCTGACCTCCTTGATCCACTTTACCCTGGCAACACGATACCCCTTGGTGAGACTGGTTGTCAGTTTTTCTGGTCTCTGATTGGCCGTAACGTATCAGGTGTTCAAATTAATGGTTCTGGAGGTACCTACTTTAAATTGAAGTCGGGTAATTATTCATTCTATACTCAGAAAGCTATCTCAAAAATTCCCTGGAAAAAGAAAAAAATACTCAGTATATGTTTTATCTCTCTGCTAACCTACGCCCCTATGCAATTTGTATTAGGTATATTTTTATCTATCTCGTATATTAGTAAGCTGAAGATTGTTGATGATGTTTGTTTGTACACACTTATCTCAGAAACTACCGGACCGATTTGAAAAATTATTTCAGTATTACATAGCTAATTTATCGAGGAACGTGTACGGAGAAGTTCCTGCGCGATGCGGGTGAAACCGCTGGCGGAAGCTAGCAACTTAAAATAGGTTAAAAAAATATTGAGGAAATATTTTGAGCATGGGAATTTCAAGATAGCTCAAAGATATCGAAGCCTGGGTTTTTTAAGAAGTTGATATGTTTAAAAATATCGGAATGGAACATTAAATACCTCTCAATATTAAATGATTAAGTAAATGATATGTTTTCTTATTGGTGGGCATATATTTTCCTTGAAGATCTTTTTAAAACTAGGGAAAAATGAGAGGAAAAATTTGTAACGGTGTTAATTGTTAATTGACTAAGCTTTATTTTCTCATAATTTAACATCTTTTTCCTTTGCTTCTGAATCATTTTACCGTTAGGCTTAATGATTATTAGAACTATAATTTTTTTTTTTCTTTTGTATACTTGAACAATATTATACTTGGGCTTTAGTTAAGTGTTTTCTAGAACTAATAATCAGAAATAATCTTAAATTGAATTAGAAGGAACCTTCTGGTTTTAGTTTAAATATCCGAAAAATAAAAAGTGAAAGGAGGTACGTGCTGTCCTTTGTAAACTTTGACTTGAAAAACTGCTATTCTAACTTACTACTAATTTACTTACTACTTTCAATAAATGATTTTTACTTTTTAATCGTCGACGCAAAAAGAGGATTTGTGACATATAAGTTTGACCAATATCTGTGTGTCTGTCTGTGACACTGTACCTCTTAAAAATATGAGCTGATTTGGGTGCGGTTTTTATTGGTGGAAGCTGGTTTGCCAACGATGCTTCTTAGGGTGTCATCAAAATCTCTCAGCCGTTTTAAAGTTATAGCTGTTTTTTCTCGGCAGTAAGAAAGAAAACTCCTGAACTCTTGGTAGTAATCAATTTGATTTTATCTTTTACTACAAAATTATAGGTAGCAATCATTACATATGGGTTTAAACGCATGCGTAGGTAGCTTAATTTTTCATGTTTTTCTTGTTTTTACCTAGTATTGGTTCTTAGCTAAATATAAGTGTAATTCACTACTCTCCGAGACTTTTAAGGAAAAATCGGATGTGTTATTTTCTATTGTAATTTTTACACGTAAACCACGGTTGACGGTATATTATTGCTTGATTTAATTGTTTTCTCATACGTGGTTAATTAGAACAAACTACTTTGAAACCGCAAAGAGAATATTGTTATTGTGAAGTTATCCTTAGATGGCACTAGAACTACTAACTGCAGAATTCAAAATGGATTTGCTTTCTAAAGATAGAAATTTGACGTAACTTGTACGGGGCTACTGTCAAAATTCTATCTCTAGTAAGTAAATCCAGAGATAGATAGGTTATGGGGAACGGTCGTAAGACATTGTGCATTATTGCTTTACTTGTAAAAAATATTGTGCAATTTTTTTTTTCTACTTGAGAATCATTGCGCATCAATCTTCATTAATAACCCTACACTGGCAAAAAAGCATAATTCGTGATATTGCGCAATTTAATTCAACATCAAGCTAAGGAGCGCTTTAGGCCATCCTTCTGAGATTCTATTCCTTTCTGTCTCGTTGGTCTAGTAGCCGCGTAGTGCTACGATTAGAGCACTACGCGGCTCTAATAATATTACGATTAGAGTGTAAGATTCTTAGTTATTATTGTATTTTCCGTTTTAACAGGATAAATAAATCTGAGGTAATTAAAAGCTTGTATGTACCTAGTTATCTTATATTCGCCTGTTATTTACTTAAATAAAATTACATATTGCAAAACGTAAGAGTTGTTGCAATCAAAACATTTTAAACCTTAAAGTTAAGACTTAAGATTGAAAATTTAACAAAAAATGTCATGATAGGGAAAAAGCACGCTCAGATTAATCTTAAAGGTTGGATATCGTTGAGAAATACTTGGTTTATTGAGCTTAGTTTACTTGTTTGGGGATATTTATAACTACCATATTTATTGTTTATGATTAATACAGATTTTCTTTCAAAGTTTTCCTTTATCGGCTAGCGGATTTTCCAAGAACGATGCTTTGTTCGTATGAGCGGCATAGCGCATATACGTGCGACAACAAACATGTCTTCTGGGTCTATTCCGCCGGTACCGATGATGATGATAATGATGATGATGGCGTCCAAGGCCGATTGCCGGCCACGGCGGCGGTTCTCATATAAGGAGATCAGCCAGCTGCACAGGACATATTATAGTGCACAAACATTTGCGCAGACACAGGTGCACTCTCTATTCCCTCACTCTCATAACCCGATGGGACCGCAATCCGACACGAACGGAGAGAGATCTCAACCAGGACCGACATTATCGTACTCCGATGCACGGGTACCAACTACTTACTAAAATACCTTAGCATTATCCTATTTATTTTTTATCTTAGAAACTGCATGGATCACTTAGATTTTGAACTCTTTTATTGCGGGAACCCCTATCGTCACTTCGAAGTATTTTTTGAAATATAGCTGCTATTTTATTTCTGTTATTGTTAATAAAAATGATAGTGTATCGCAGTGGTCTTGATCTTCGGTCAATTTGCGATAAATGCAATATCAACTTCATAAATATTGTCGTGACAATGTCAATGCACCTTCATAAAAGTGCACGCTTTATATCCGTGTTGACAGTCACAGATATTCTGGAATCCAAACGGCTTTTGACGGAGTTGCTTAGGCTGATAATTAAGAAGAATATAAATAGGTTTTTACGTTGAATAAAGACCATAGCTATCGCAATGTAGTAGTTGCACTGGTCAACTGATAAAAGGTCAAACGCTTCGGTAGCTCCGCCCATGGGTGATCATCTATGTCATAATGAGTTCCTCCGTGTAGGTAGTGGACGGTTGAATTATAGAAATTAATTGACCATTTGTCATTGTTACTTTTTTGACAATCTTACCTATGGGTGTTCAGAAGCCGAGATATCTAAATAACAATCTTTTCATAGCTAAATACGGGATATCTAAACTTTAAACTCAATTGCCATCGATTAGCCATATCAATGGTATTGACTCCCCCGGGTAATAGGGCAGATAGTTGTTGGTCTCTGCAAAATAATGGTACTCAGCTACATTTGAATAGACTGAAAGCCGTCCGATAATATAATAAAGGTCTTATTTCAAGCATATCCTAACAACACAGTTAATTTTATGTATCACTATCCAATATCCTCTTAATTATAATTTCCTTGTTACAGGTGCAACTAAGGAGATCGGCACAGCTTTGACGCGCGTCTGCCTACGTCACAGAGCCATCGAGACGAGGATGAAGACGTTTATAAGGTAAGGTAACATGGATTGTAACGTCATCGCACTTAATTGTATGTACAGACGACAGCAGGTCAACCTTTCCGAACCTGTAAAATTTTACCAATCGAACATTAACCTTCCATTTTTGTAATAAGGTCGAGAATCTATAGCAGAAATTTGACAGATTGTGGCAACTTGATGTGCTGTCGTCTGTACAGACACATCGACCTATCTCAAACTGTCAAATTTCTTCAATACATTTTCAACCTTAAGGTTAATATTCGATTGGTAAAATTTGACAAATTCGGATGACCTGCTGGCTTTATAATACCTAATACTGGCTGAAAAGTTATGAAAATATGGAAATGGGTGAACGCGTTGACGCGAGTCTACTGATAGATATATGCTCGCGTATAAAAGTTATAATTTAGTGGATATTTAAGAAATATTCGCACGCAATTCATTGCTGTCGGCTACCGCTGAAGATCAGCGCTAGGACTTCTCAAATAGGCTCGCAGCATCATATTAACCGAGCTAAGTATTGGTTGCATGTGACGCATACTACCCACTCATATTTATATATTTCAGTTATTTATTGTGTATATTATATATGCATCTCCACACGCGCAATTAAATGCATTTTCCTTTCTTATTAATATATGCTAGACCGAGTGGACCAGAAAAATTGTGTGCGTCACAGTACCGCACAAACCGCAAGATAAAAATGTTGAAAGATTCTGTGACGTCTTACTGACCGACCAGTTGTAGCGTCAGACTTATTTAACTGTAATTTGTGGTCAACATACACTGAGTTCTTTTTATTGTAGACGTCTCTAGTTGGTGCTTATACCTATTTTTATCGGATCAGGAATTTTAATCCCGAGGACTCATTAGAAAAAAAAAGCAAATTAAAAGCAAAAGAGGAAAGGACACATATAATAAAATGAAATAGCAATTAAATAATAGAGATATACAAAATGCTGTGCCAACAAGGTCACAGCTCAGTATTTATCAAGTGATTAGACAGTAGGAACGATGGTACTGACCAGCTGACCCTGACTTTCAGCTGCAACCCATTAATTTAAGCTGCCAGGAGCACTAAGCGAAAAAGTCTCCGAGATAGTGATAGCTCTCTTGACGTTCGATCACATACTGACGCATGCACACGATAAAATTGACATACACAAGCCTTTGCCAGGGGGGCGGCAATGGCGTCTCCGGTTGGTTAAATTTTCTAAAGTGCTAACCAATACTCAATATAATTATGCATGTAAAACTCTTCCGTTACTGAGTGACTGGCTGACGTACAATGCACAGCCGAAACTACTGAGCTTAGGAAGTTGAAATTTGGTATGAAGGTTTCTTAGAGTCTTAGGGTCGTAGAGAAGACTAAGAGATTTTTTTGGAAATTCCATTTCTAAGGGGATGAAAGAGAAATTGAGGCAAAGTACCTAGTAATTAATAAAATCGAAGACCTATATTTCTTTTCGAGAACATTATACGACTCGTTACTATACAAAACAATTTGTAGCAAGCATAATATCATTCGTTACATCGTAAATGTTATTTAAGTTAATAATATTTTTTTTATATTATTTATTATAATAACAGTTTACACAATGTCGATTTCACGGTAATAGTAAAACACCTCATTACTTATAATAAACACTAACGGCCGTTCCCAATAACCAATCTATCAATTGTTGTGCTTACTAGAGATATGTAGAATTTTGACGTTAGCTCCATACATATGTCAAATTCCTATCCCTGGTAACCAAATCGACAGATAGATAGGTTATTGAATTTCGTAGTATGGCTAATACTCACTGCCATCATAGACGCGTCAGTTTTCTTTTCGTAGTATGGCTAATACTCACTGCCATCATAGACGTCAGTTTTCTTTTCGTAGTATGACTAATATTCACTGCCATCATAGACGTCAGTTTTCTTTTCGTAGTATGGCTAATACTCACTGCCATCATAGACGTCAGTTTTCTTTAAACAATCGTATACATGAATTTTCATGTTCAAGATTCAAAGTAAAGTCTTTTTATCGAGTGAGCTGCAGGTTTAATCACCTAACAAGCCTTAGTGTCAGAGTTTTCTCATGTCCACCTGACGGCCTCTGACGTGGAATTGTAACAACGACTACTACTGAGCAGCATTCGGGGACGTTCGCTTTACGTGTAGTCGCAGGCACGGTGCGGGCGGGGTAGTACACTGCCAACTTCCAGACTCCTGGCTGCTTTATGAAATTTTCTATTATTATTTGACCTGGCTGGAGGCCTTAGATTCACAGCATCCACAGGGACTTGCCCGGTTAAGCAGAAAACAGCCTCTCGGCTGAACTGCGAGATGCTCTACCAAAAAAAAAATTTTTTTTTTGTGATAAAAAAAGATAAATATGTACTCCTAATTTATAGAATACAAAACCGGTGTTCGCTAATATTACTGGTTTATTAATTTTTACCTGAACGACCACCTTTGTTTACTAAGACAAAGGAATCAACTTCTTGATTTAATTATATGTTATTGTACTAATATTGTTAATGCGAAATTAAGTCGGTCTGTCTGTCCGTCGCATTTTTCGCCTTACTTATGACCCGAATTAAATGATTGGGTCGTAGATATCAAGGAGATATCTATAGATAGAAGGACACTTTTTATATGGATTCGGAAATTAATTCCCTCGGTATGCGATATTTTCCTGTTCACTGACAAGCCGTACTACGTCACTTGTAGACTGTGACCTCTTAATGACACTTCAATTTGATCGTTACGATAACTTGACTCCCCTTTGCAAGATAAACGGGTTTTACTCAACTGCATTCATAGACTGGGTTTTCCTTGTGTACCGGAATATGAGAGTATTCTGTGCAGTGTTGTATTACTAGCTTCTGCCTGTGGTTTCACCCAAACTATGGGGCTTCGCGTACCCGAATAAGTCAAAGTATGGGAACTGCTTCGCGCACCTGTATAAAAAAATAAACCTTCTTCGATACATAGGCTGTCTAACACTGAAATGATTTTGAATAGGCTTAGTGGTTCCTGACGTGTTCATACAAACGGACTCTTCAGTTTTATAATACTTTTCTTCTATAATATCTGCCCTCCGCGAATAATTAAATGAGAAGAGGTCTATGCCCTGCAGTAGAACAATAAGATAGTTTTTATAGATTTAAAATACAATCATATTTTTAGTAAGGGTATTTAATTTCCTACGTCTGGCAGCACTGGTCTAAATGGCTGTAAAATTTTTGTTCAAGGGCAATTTTTGTCAGCTGCACAGGTCATTTGCTCGATGTGTTTTGAATTTTTAAGTTTTATTTTATTTATTAGTTTTTTACTATTGATTTTACTTACAAAACCACTAAATTAACAAAAAATCTTTTCAGTGTGCTGATGGACACGCTAATAACCCCGCTATCGGAGCGGGCGGACGAGTGGCGTCGCGGCGCGTGCGCGACTGGCGCGCTGTCCCGCGAACACGCGCGGGAGTGCAAGCGTGCCCGCGCGGAACTGCGGCGCAGAGTGACGGAGGCGCAACGGCACGCGAGGAAGGCGAGGCGAGCGCCGCCTGATGCTAAGAAGAGGGCTGATGTTTGTATGCAGGTGAGGATAGAAAAATTACAAGTCGTTGTTCTCGTGATGGTCGACTAATGACTCGGGGTTGAACAAAGGGTAGGTAACATGGAAATATAACTTTTTTCGATATAACTTTGTTACTAGTTTAAATTATTCAGTAATCCTGATTCATATACCTAATTCAGCATTCAGCATGTGGAATTCTACATTTAGAATGAAAACCTTAAACTTGAAACTGAATGTATGCATGTTATATATGAATCACAGGATCCCAAAACTTGAACGTACAGTAGGTACCTACATATTAAAGGACACTACATGCGCCTGAAGCAAAATCTAGCATGAGTTGAGGATTTGATTCTAGCTATTTAAAAAAATACAGGCGTTATAACGTGTGCCGAAAAATCAAAGCAACAGCATATTTTACCTCTCTGAGTAGCTTACTTCATAAGAATGTCTAATAATATATTTATCTTTATTTTAAAACTTCTATAATGAAGTGCTGATGTGCTGTAAATGTTTTAAACAATTTCCAAAACCCTGTTCCAGGATATACAGGAACGTAAGCAACAGTTGGAAGACATGGAAGAGAAGGCGGTGAAGGCAGCGCTCATTGAGGAACGAAGCCGCTTCTGTCACTTCGTGTCGCTGCTGAACCCCGTTGTGGTAAGCTGATTTAACTCTTATGGGCTGGAGATACAGACGAATTTGCTTTACCATCATTTAGATTGATGGTAGTACTTCGACTGTCGCTAGCATATCATGCATTGAACCTTTTCCATTTTGCAAATTGGATGGTTGGTAGTAATTGGGGTAGGTTACACGGTCTACATTCAACCGTGGACGGCAATATGCTGATATGACATTTCGAACACAATTTAAAAAACCTTTCTTTGAAGCTCGTGTAAAGAAAAACTCCGTCCTGTTCTAGAAATTTCTTTTTATACACCTCTTTATATGATGATGGCCTCCTAGCCGATTGTCGGCCACGGCGTCTTGTCTCATATATGGAGATCAGCCAGCTGCGCAGGCCATATTATAGTGCGCAGACACTGCACTTTAAAGAGATTCTTTTAAAGAGAATTCAAAATTGATGGGTATAAATGAATGTTTCCAGGAATCTGAAGTGGCAATGTTAGCGGAGGTTGGTCACCTACAGGAGGGCAGCGAACAGCTCATCAGACACACGGCCGAGCCCAGGACATTACCTGCTGCTAGTTTACAGGTAATTTCAATATTATTGCTTGGCTTAGCAGACTATCATGAATTTATATTTTTGTCTACCGTTAAAAGACTGACAATGGGGTCCAATTTTACCAAATGGAACTTCTGGACGGAGAAGTGGAGAATACTTTACTCAATACTAGCCGGTTTCCCGCGGTTTCACTCGCATCCCGTCGGAATTATTGCCCGTACTCGGATAAAATATAGCCTATGTTACTCGTGGATAATGTAGCCNCCTGTATAAAAAAATAAACCTTCTTCGATACATAGGCTGTCTAACACTGAAATGATTTTGAATAGGCTTAGTGGTTCCTGACGTGTTCATACAAACGGACTCTTCAGTTTTATAATACTTTTCTTCTATAATATCTGCCCTCCGCGAATAATTAAATGAGAAGAGGTCTATGCCCTGCAGTAGAACAATAAGATAGTTTTTATAGATTTAAAATACAATCATATTTTTAGTAAGGGTATTTAATTTCCTACGTCTGGCAGCACTGGTCTAAATGGCTGTAAAATTTTTGTTCAAGGGCAATTTTTGTCAGCTGCACAGGTCATTTGCTCGATGTGTTTTGAATTTTTAAGTTTTATTTTATTTATTAGTTTTTTACTATTGATTTTACTTACAAAACCACTAAATTAACAAAAAATCTTTTCAGTGTGCTGATGGACACGCTAATAACCCCGCTATCGGAGCGGGCGGACGAGTGGCGTCGCGGCGCGTGCGCGACTGGCGCGCTGTCCCGCGAACACGCGCGGGAGTGCAAGCGTGCCCGCGCGGAACTGCGGCGCAGAGTGACGGAGGCGCAACGGCACGCGAGGAAGGCGAGGCGAGCGCCGCCTGATGCTAAGAAGAGGGCTGATGTTTGTATGCAGGTGAGGATAGAAAAATTACAAGTCGTTGTTCTCGTGATGGTCGACTAATGACTCGGGGTTGAACAAAGGGTAGGTAACATGGAAATATAACTTTTTTCGATATAACTTTGTTACTAGTTTAAATTATTCAGTAATCCTGATTCATATACCTAATTCAGCATTCAGCATGTGGAATTCTACATTTAGAATGAAAACCTTAAACTTGAAACTGAATGTATGCATGTTATATATGAATCACAGGATCCCAAAACTTGAACGTACAGTAGGTACCTACATATTAAAGGACACTACATGCGCCTGAAGCAAAATCTAGCATGAGTTGAGGATTTGATTCTAGCTATTTAAAAAAATACAGGCGTTATAACGTGTGCCGAAAAATCAAAGCAACAGCATATTTTACCTCTCTGAGTAGCTTACTTCATAAGAATGTCTAATAATATATTTATCTTTATTTTAAAACTTCTATAATGAAGTGCTGATGTGCTGTAAATGTTTTAAACAATTTCCAAAACCCTGTTCCAGGATATACAGGAACGTAAGCAACAGTTGGAAGACATGGAAGAGAAGGCGGTGAAGGCAGCGCTCATTGAGGAACGAAGCCGCTTCTGTCACTTCGTGTCGCTGCTGAACCCCGTTGTGGTAAGCTGATTTAACTCTTATGGGCTGGAGATACAGACGAATTTGCTTTACCATCATTTAGATTGATGGTAGTACTTCGACTGTCGCTAGCATATCATGCATTGAACCTTTTCCATTTTGCAAATTGGATGGTTGGTAGTAATTGGGGTAGGTTACACGGTCTACATTCAACCGTGGACGGCAATATGCTGATATGACATTTCGAACACAATTTAAAAAACCTTTCTTTGAAGCTCGTGTAAAGAAAAACTCCGTCCTGTTCTAGAAATTTCTTTTTATACACCTCTTTATATGATGATGGCCTCCTAGCCGATTGTCGGCCACGGCGTCTTGTCTCATATATGGAGATCAGCCAGCTGCGCAGGCCATATTATAGTGCGCAGACACTGCACTTTAAAGAGATTCTTTTAAAGAGAATTCAAAATTGATGGGTATAAATGAATGTTTCCAGGAATCTGAAGTGGCAATGTTAGCGGAGGTTGGTCACCTACAGGAGGGCAGCGAACAGCTCATCAGACACACGGCCGAGCCCAGGACATTACCTGCTGCTAGTTTACAGGTAATTTCAATATTATTGCTTGGCTTAGCAGACTATCATGAATTTATATTTTTGTCTACCGTTAAAAGACTGACAATGGGGTCCAATTTTACCAAATGGAACTTCTGGACGGAGAAGTGGAGAATACTTTACTCAATACTAGCCGGTTTCCCGCGGTTTCACTCGCATCCCGTCGGAATTATTGCCCGTACTCGGATAAAATATAGCCTATGTTACTCGTGGATAATGTAGCCTTCGAATGGTGAAAGAATTGTTAAAATCGGTCCAGTAGTTTTTGAGCCTATTCATTACAACCAAACAAACAAAGTTTTCCTCTTTATAATATTAGTATAGATACCTAACCTTTATCAACAATATTGGAGTCGGCTTCCATTCTAACTGGATGCAGCTCAGTACCAGTATTTTTCATAGAGCAACTGCCTATCTGACCTCCTCAACCCAGTTACCCGGGCATTTCAAGACCATTTGGTTAGACCAGTTATCAGGCATTTTGGCTTCCACTGAAACCGTTTAATAATATGACGTATGTTAAGAGCATTTGCAATGAACTAAAAAATCTTTTGTCAGTTGCAGTTTTAGACTAGATACTGTAGACATATTAATACATGGTCCAAGGAAAACAAAATGTTTCTTCCGTGTATGAAATGAACAGCGATGTACCGTCCCCAGGTGATATGCGACATAAAGTCGTGCTACAGCGGCTGGGCGGAGAGCGGGTCGGCGCCGCACTCGCCGTCGGCGTCGCGCCTCGGCAGCCGCAAGTCCTCGCTCACCTCCATCTCGTCACTCAACAGCCAGTGCTCCGACCATACGCAGCATGGTGAGTCTGAGGATTTTTTGTAACAGGTCGCGGTACTCGAATCTACCAGCCAAATACCAGTCAAACAATTAACCTACCACTATTGTGATAAGGTTGTAAATCTATTGCAGAAATTTGACAGATTTTGGTAACTTGATGTTAGACTTCGCCTGGAGGCGTTTTATTACGTAATTTAAGATGCATAGATACATAAAAAAATAATAAAACATGAGGCGGTAGTATGCCCCAGCGGGGCTCACTCCCCAGCAGGGCTCACTCCCTGCGGGGCCCACTCGGGCCGGGGCCACACGGCCGCAAGGGTTGTTCGAGTTACCGCGGCCCTGCCACACAAAGGGCTCCCGGAGGAACACGGTGGCATTCAGTCAGTAAAAGTCTGACACAATTACAATCACGACAACGGTTACAATTATTACATTTTCGTAGCATAGTTTGGAAATGGAAAAATTAGGCCGAGTATTCAAACGCCATTCAGTATTAACGACTGCTCAAGCATCACTCTCTGCCACATTTAAATGAATTTCTGTGATAGGAATACTTTTAAGCATGTTAACGACTCATAACTTATGTCTGTCAGTAAATCGAGTCGCTTCTTGTACATAGGAACAGGCAATTAAAAGTGTATCACTATCATTGATTCAAACTGCATCTACGTTTCTCCTGCAGACCTATGTAATCCAAAATTTAATAATAATTAGTATTTTAGACGCAAACTTTCGCTAAGAAATAAGTTATTAAGCGCATGCCTACTATCAACACAAATTTATTAACATCCAAACTGTTCCAGGTGTATCAGGATCCACAGTAAGTTGCTCGACCCCGATATCGAACGCGTCGTCCGCCGGCACCATACCCGCGCCGACCAGCGACTCGCAGCACTGTCTCACACAGGTACTGTACTATGTGTATGTGTGAGTGTGGGATATATTTTGTAATAGTGTGTGTGTAGAATGTAGCTGTGATTCAATTGGTAGTGTTGCGTTTTGGTTGTTGGAAAATGTATGAATAAGATATACTTTGTATTTTGGATGTATACTGTTTTGGTAGAAATTATTGTTTTGGTTGGTAACACTGTCTCTAATGTCAAAATGTTTTAGTGTCGCCAGATCATTGAATATTTTTTTCTACCTTGAAGGAGTTTTATTGGCAACAAAATAAGTTTTTGACTTTTTATCTTAAAATATCATCAGACATCTTCCAATTAACCAAGCCACGATGACAACAAACATACAATTCTTAAACGTCCTCCACATTACTCGTGAAGTTTCTTGGGCTTCCTCAGCCAAATAGAAATAGTATAGCGGGGCAATGTTTATCAAAGCCTACACCAACCAACTTCGCCAGTAGTCCGGAGGACGCTTTAGCACCAGATATTTGTTGCTTTAATTATTTTTTCGTACAATTTTTTGCTGTTTTCAAAATTTTTGTTGCTTATTCAATATGTTGTTTTTGTTGCTTGTTAATATTTACTTGCGCGTAGCCGGCGTGTCGGCTGTCGAGCGTGTGCAGCGCGGACTCGGGCTTCAGGTCCACGGACGCGCTACAGCGCCGCTCGCTCTACGTTGACAATGTAAATACATATATGTACTACTAGCTGTATTCCCGCGGTTTTACCCGCCTCCCAGGGGACCTTCTTCCCGTACCCGGATAAAGTATAGCCAATGTTACTCGGGGATAGTGTAGCTTCTCAACAGTGAATTGTTCAAATCGGTTCAGTAGTTTTGGAACCGTTAGGATGGGGTATAAAGAAAAAAAGTTGCTTCTCGCATTTTCACACGCGTCACGTGGGAACTGCTCCGCATACCCGGATAAAGAGTAGCCTATAGCCTTCCTCGATAAGTGGGCTATATAACTGAGAGTTTTTCAAATCGGACCAGTAGTTCCTAAGAGTAGCGCGTTCATCCAAATTGAGAAAAAGACTCTTCAGCGTTATAATATTAATATTTATAACATATTTTAATCAAAATGCAAGAGGTACTCCGCTTATCGCGTCAAAAGGACTTAACTAATTTACGGCCGTTCCCAATATACTATCTATCTTTTAATTTGCTTACTAGAGATAGAATTTTGACATTAGCCTTATACAAGTAATGTTACATTCCTATCTCTGGTAAGTATAAAAACAGATAGATAGAATATTGGGCAGGGCCGTTTGATGAAACTAACTTCTGCTCGCGGTTTCAACCGTGTTCCGTAGGAACTACTGCTAGGCAAAAATAACCTAAAGCCTACTACTACCTACAACAATAAACTCGATAAATGGGCAATCTAAATCTAACACAGAGATTTTTTTTCAAATCGGTCTTGTAATTCTTGCACCCGGATAAAATATAACTTATTGCACCCGGGAAAGCAGTAAAAGACAAGATTTTCATATTTATTATTTGATAAGGATTTGCAAAATAAAAAGAAGTATAGAAAGGAATAAGAACAAAATTACAGCTTTTTTGTCCTATGTTGCTTTAGTTTGTATTAGTTTAGAAATGTTGCTTGTATTAATTAGATATTCACTAGTAGATGCTACAAAATTACAAAAATAAGTTCTATTATATTAGTTGTAGAAATTATAAGATTTTTTAAATCAGAACAGATCTCTAAATTTTTAGCAGTTTGATAGAATACCTAACTACATTATTATATTTTTAAGAAGACCTCCATCTCATCTGCGCCTATGTTCGCGATGAACTCAAAAATTACTCAACAAATTATCATGTTTTTTTCACCAAATAGAAATCTATGACGAAAAATTTGGTACACATTTCAACTTTGACACATAATTTTAAAATAAAAAGTAAAATCAAAATTATTTATCTTTAGCATCTACTCAAATGGACTAGTTACCTATAGTTATTATATTTTGTTTATTACCTGTAGGGTTCAGACAATCAGAGCGTCAGCAGCGAGTGCATCAGTCAGGCGAAGAGCCACATCGATGACGAACACGCCGACGCACATGACGTCATCAGCAATGCCGGTATGTTACACTGTCTTTTATTAGGGTTCTGTACCCAAAGGGAAAAACGGGACCCTATTATTAAGACTTCGCTGCCCGTCTATCCGTCTGTTTGTCTTTCAAATAATGAAAACCATACTAAAATAAGAATTTTATAAGAAACCCGTACAACTAATATTTTTGTCCCGTTCATGCGTGCCATGACCTTGAAATTTAGATTTTTACTCTATTTATTACTTCTAAAAATATGTTACAATCATTACTTTTTGAATTTTTGATTTTGCTTTTCATAATTTTTTTTATTATTTTTTTTTTATTCTCAGCGTCGGCAACTTGGCCAGATTTGAAGGATACAGCACAATTCGAGAGAGCCGCTTCTGCTATCATGGGCGGTAGACCACACACTATATCAGCAGGTGAATATGTTTGTTTCATAAACTTTTGATCCATTTGTTTCACATATTTTTAAATATTTTATAAATACATACAAAAAAACAAAATATTTAAAAATATAAAAATAGTTATAATCATTATGAATCACCGAATCTGTCCAGCTATTACAGAAAGTCAGAATAAACTGACGGACTAAACCAAAATGTTGCTTTGGCACTATGTATAGTGCACACATACACAAGCTTATTCATTCATTGAGTAAAAGCGGCCATTTTAACAATACAAGTAGACATTCGTATATTTTATTTACAGATATACTCGCAGTTTATTAGCTTAAAGTGCCCCCTTTATTGTGTCTGTATAATAGGTAATTTTCAACTTCGAATCAAAAATTTTCAATAAAATATGTTCCCCAGCATACGAGCGCGGGCACGCTCGTGCTGCGCTGTGCGCGCACACGTTCTCCCGCGCCGAGCTGGACGCGCCGCGCGATACTAACATATATGCACGCCCGCCGCTACCCACTGTGAGTATATGTATATGTATGTTCAGAGCTCCCCGAAATATGGTCATTTGCCACTTTTTTTACGGCAAAAAATTATACCAATAAATATAATTTCGCATAATGCTCCAAAAAAACATTAAAAAGGCTTTTTAGATTATCGATATTTTTTTCTGGATGTTGTGAGAAAGTTAAACTTTCAACTGTAACTGTTATACAGGTAAAAAGTGTGAATCTGAAGAAATATCCATTTTTTTGTCTTTGACTGAAATGCTAATAATTAGCCAAATCTTATTTTTCCCGTACATTTGGTGAAATCGTCAAGTGATAGTATTATTCTTAGTCCAATCCAATGTTACATACATTGGATCACATTGGATTGGACTAAGAATAATACCACCTAGACAAAAATAATGCATAACATTTTGAAATTATTCAATACTTTAGACAAAATCCGAAAATTTTATAACGTTTCAATCTATCCACCATCAAAATTCTAAAAACTCATGATCTTGCCAACATAAGTTACCACAGCATATAACTATGAACTATTCCACAGAGATGCTCATCACTAGAGCGTCCGGCCGTGCCGAACAAGTCCGGCAACGCGAACACTTGCCAACAGGAGTTCAAGCCAACTAAACCCTCGTCTTTACCGCCACATCTTACTAAAGGTATACTACTATCACTATGATATCTTTATTTGTCTAGCCCTTTCCTACCAATGTTATGGTTAGCTAAAAAGTGGGGTTTTATAACTCTGACTGCTATTCTGTCTGCGTATGTGTGTTTGTCTGGGGCACCGCAGCTCCTAAACAGATGAACCGCGGAGTGATTCGTAAACTTAAACATTTTTCATCAATTATCCGTAGCCAAACCGTCATAATATAATTTTCTTCTGTTAAAATCCTTTTTCGGGGGTACATTTTTGATGCCTAGCATTTTTTGTGAGCAAAAAATGAAATACAGCAAAAAAACTTTTTTTCTAACAGAAATGCCACAAGCCCTATACGTGAACATGTCGGAGCTGGCAACACTGGCGGCGTCGCGTGCGCAGCTACACAACGCCGAACATCCGCAACAAGAGAAGGTAAGTCTATTTATTAATTATGGCAACATTAACTATGACGTCACAGATTTTTCACATCAGACTATATTTATTTTGCTTTTCACACCAATCTATAAAAAGAGAAAACATTTCTTGTTTGTACCCTAATACTTCGAAACTACTGAACTTATTTGAAAAATCTTTTCACTGTTGGAAAGCTACATTATCCCCGGGTGACCTAAGGTATATTTCATCCGGGTACGAGAAGTAGTTCCCAAGGAACGAGGATGATAACCCGGGAAGCCGCTATCTATAATATTATAAAGCTGAAGAGTTTGTTTGTTTGTTTGAACGCGCTAATCTCAGGAACTACTGGTCCGATTTGAAAAATTCTTTCAGTCTTAGATATCCCATTTATCGAGCAAGGCTATAGGCTACTTTTTATCCGGGTGCGCCGAGTAGTTCCGGGACGCGGGTGAAACTGCTGGCAGAAGCTAGTAATATAATAAAGAAGAAAAAATATATTATTCGTTTGGAATCCAGAATCAATAAAACAACGCATTTTTATACCATTTTATTTATTAGTAAAAAAATATATCATACATCAGTCAAAAGTAAATAAAACATATTTTACCGATTCGCATCAACCTAAATCTATGGTCATTACTTACCAGCGATGACACATCAGTGAATGATGATTCTAGAACTATCTACGTCTTAGCAAAATTAATAAAAATTCTCTGCCATTCCATCTTTTATTTATTTCTTAAATAATTTATTTAAATAGAAATATTTATTTTTTTAAACATAATTAAAACAAAAAAAATAGGCATGACGACTAAAAAATCTAATAAGTCCGTCTTTTAGATTACAAAAAAAATATCGCATACGTATTTTTTTGTTTTTCATCTGAACAAATAATTACGAAGCTATAAACCGTTGAAATTGCGCGTGACGTCACGCCTGTGTACGGTTTTTGCATAGGCGTGACGTCAGGACCACCCACTTCTGAACTTTAATACAAATTATCTTTGTTATTATTCATAGTATTTTAAAAACAAAAAATACATGTCCAATATTTTGCAATAATCTAAATTACGGACTAAATGGATTTGCTTATTTTTTACCCTGTCGTCATCCCTATTGTATAGATGTATCGACAATTCCTAATTGATGCGTCCCAGTCTCTAAATTTAACCCTACACGTACTAAAAATTAGTGAATATTAAACATTCGCATGTTGGTCGTTTTGTCCAAATAGTATGATGGTTTCTCCCGCCTTTGACGGTTTGATCTGCAAACAAGAATGTCATCAGGATTCACTCGTCATCATAAGTGGCTTCTAATAATTCCTCCAATGACGTTGCAGGTACGATCCTGCGACAAGGAGCGATAGCTCACTCGATTTTGTACATACGACAGCAGGTCAACCTACCAGAATTTGTCAAATTTTACCACTCGAATATAAACCTTCCACTAATGTGATAAGGTTGAAAACCTATTGAAGAAATTTGACAGATTGAGGCAAGTTGACGTGCTGACGTCTGTACATTTTTTTTCTCACCTATGTTATAATAGGGAGGTGCTTTACCTAGAATGATATCGATACAATTATATTAAATTTATGTATTTTTTTATCGGGTATGGCTTATTTGAGAAGACGTTTAAGATTTTTTTAAGACAGTTTCATAATTTTTTTAAAGAGTGAGCAAATACTTCTAAAAGAGAATCGAATATTAGTTTATTTTAAGATAATTTGGAAGTTTAGCGGTATACATTTTATTTTTAAAAGGCTTTCTACTCACAGTTTATCCCAATTGAACTTAGCAGCTAAAGCTTCGGAAATCTGGCCCTCTTTCAACTGCTTTTTAACCACCCTCTCAACTAAACGTAGCGACGAGAACATGTTCTGTACACTGGATGGCTGACGATTTCTGGATGTCGTCTGCAACAGGGAAGTGTTTAGAATGTATTTCGTTGTAATATTTTTCACCATCATCTGCCTAGCCTTTTCCCAATTACGGGATCGGTTCCCAGTCTAACCGGATGGGTCTGCTGCTGCGAACTAGTGTTTTAAATGGGGCGACTGCCTGTCTGATCTTCACAACCCACTTACCCGGCCAACCCGATACCCCTTGATAAGGTTTGTTGTCAGATTTTCTGGTTTCTGACTAACCGTAACGACTGCTAAAGATGGTCAAATGATGTCCCATCAGTTTATGTGCCTTGCGAAACACAGAAGAGCTCGTCATGACAAGATGGTCACCCATCCACGGACCGACCGTGCCAAGCGTTGCTTAACTTTATGATCGATCGATCCGTGCAGCTTGACTTAGCCACGACCCAGATACGTAGTTCAAACTGCGGGCCGAGACAAAAAATCACGTACCATAATCTCAACAGTATCAAACAGCTTGCTCATCTCTTTCTTCTCCCTCTCAGTGAGCTCCGGGTTCTCCCAGTCGAAGATCTCACTCTCTTTCAGCTTAGTCTTGATCTTCTCCAATGTTATTGGCGGTTCTTGGTCGTGAATCTCGCCGGATTTGTACGCTGCTTTCAGTTGCTTGTCTTCTAGGGGACTGGAAAGGTGGTATTAGTGGAAGTTTCAAGGTTCAAATTCACAGATGATACAAAAGTCCGTTTGTTATAAAACATCTGTTGATTTAAACGTGAAAATTCTTAGTAAACAGTTGACAACTACTTTTGTGTTGTAGGCGAATTGGGGCCGAGAAACTTTGTCAATAGGTGTGTTTTATTTGTTTGTGTGTGTTCTACAAATTATCTCAGATGTATCTATGCTTGATCATAATTTAGAATCATTAATTATAATTAAATGAATGCCTATACTTAAGTTCCATATACCAAAGATTACTTTCTTAATGAAGAAAAGTGAATTGAATCCTCCTTGATTAATAATGTCAGATAAAATGTTCAGGTAGGGGAGATCACATGTTTTACCTTAATATTAAATTCACAGTTTAGCTATCTTTAATCCCTGCGGGGCCCACTAGGGCCAAAGCCCGTCGGGGCTGCGGGTTGTTCGCGCGAGTTACCGCGGCCCTGGCACACGAAGGGCTCCCGAAGGAACACGGTGGGTTTTAGTCAGTAAAAGTCTGACACTCCCTTCCGCTGTCACCCACAGCGGGAGGGGTCATACTGATGATTTCCCATCGATATAAAAAAAAGCTACCTTNCACACAAAGGGCTCCCGAAGGAACACGGTGGGTTTTAGTCAGTAAAAGTCTGACACTCCCTTCCGCTGTCACCCACAGCGGGAGGGGTCATACTGATGATTTCCCATCGATATAAAAAAAAGCTACCTTTAATCCGATCTTAAATTATTTATTATGCGCATATTCAACTATTTGCCTAAAGGTTTGAAAGTCACACATATTTGTAGAATTACACAACATCAGCCAGCCACGATAGATTACGGGATTTTCCTAAGTTTTAACTAGTAATAAAATACTCGATAGCGTTGTAATTTGTACAGAGAAACCTACGGAATTAACTATTCGCAATATTTCCATACTACGCTTGCATGTTGATCGTTAAAATTCCGATAAAACCCAAGTATTTGGAGCATTTAAATTTCTAAGAAAATTAACTCACCATGATTGTATGTGTTGGATGTTTACAGCTATTCTGAAAAATGAAAGTTATGTTGTGAGAAGACATGGAAGTATTGAATGCCCGTATAATTTGTAAATGGAGAATATTCGAGAATATTACCTAAGTCATCATTAACATAACGACATGGTCGCATAGCCGATTGCTGTGCACGAGGTCTCGGGTTCGATTCCCGGAACGGGCCGAAATCGCTTTGTGAGTTTTAGAAACTTTCACAAAGCAGCCCGGAGTTGGAAGTTGGTGATTGATTCACCCGTGCATCGGAGACCACGTTAATGTCGGTCCTGCGCTTATCTCTCTCCGGTGCCGTCGGATTGCCGTCCCATCGGGTTATGAGAGAGGAAATAGGGAGTGCGCCTGTGTCTGCGCAAATGCTTGTGCACTATAATATGTCCTGCACAGCCGGCTGATCTCCTTATATGAGAACAGCCGCCGTGGCCGACAATCGGCGAGGATGCTATAATTATGCATGGTAAATTATTTTTAATCAATGAAAAATCTTAATTAATAAGTAGTATATTGATTCATGGTTGTAGAGAATGAAATGTGAACATAATAAAATATGCTAGTATTGTCGAGTAATTATTAACACTCACATAACCGTGAACCGTATCGTATTTTCTGCGCGCTAATTTTAGAAATTTTAAAATAGTTTTATTATTTATAGTTCGTATTAATATTTTATACCACATAACATCGTATTTTCAATAACTGCTAAAATAAGGACCATACGTGCATTTCTTTTAAAAATTCGAAAAGAAAATCGCTTGAAAATCGGTGCAGTTAGTAGTTCCGAGTTTATCGCGAACAGACAGACAGACGGACGTGGAGGGGACAGTGCCGTGTAGACTAAACAGTCAATTGTTTGAAGTTACTAACTTAAACTTAATGATTACGTTTTGTAAACTCAAGATAAACATCAGTATAAAGTTTGACCGGTCATCTATTGTTTCCGGATGAAAAGTAACCCATTTATTAGAGTGATGTAGGCAAAATACAAGAAAACTGTTCAAGTCAACAGTTCGTGTAATAATTTCATAATTTTGTGTGTGCAGTTACAAATATAGGGTTAGGCGAGCTGCACACTACACCCATATGTCCCAGGCTCTAGACAATCTATGTACTACATTTTACTTTAATATACATTAGCATTTATAATAAATACTAGTTTCCGCCAGCGGTTTCACCCACTTCTCCTATCTCGAAGAAAAATCAGCCTATAGTCTTTCCCAAAGAACAAGTTATTTAACACTGAAAGAATTTTGGAAATTGGACCAGTACTTAGTCCCAGAGATTTGCACGCTCAAGCTAATAAAACAAACTTTTTAGCTTTATAATCATACTAATATTATAAAGAGTTAAAGTGTTTGTAAGTTTGTTTGTAGGGGGTAATCTCTGGAAAAAATGTACCGATTTAAAAAAATTATTCACCATTCGAAAGCTACATTATCCACGAGTGGCATAGGCTATATTAGGCTATATTTTATCCGGGTACGAGCAGTAATTCCCACGGGACGCGAGTGAAACCGCGGGAAAACGGCTAGTATTAGTATATATTAGTAAAGGTATATTAGGCTACTTTTTATCCATGTGCGGGAAGTAGTTCCCTCTTGACCCACGTGGAGGTCCTTGACAAAGGCCAAACGGGATACCATTTAGTCTAAATCAGTGTAGTAATCAATTATTATATCTGCACAGTGGAAGATTTACGTACCGCCACTGACAATGCCGTGAGCGTGGCGAAATATTGCGCCTCCGTAATTTAAATTTAATTTGATTTGCCATCGACTCGCTAAGGAGAAGAATATCTTGAAGAAAAACAAACATATTCTTCAGCTATTTGATATAGGTACTATTATGCGTAGGTAACGTAGCGTAAAATGCCTGCTTTATCGCACAATCGATAAAACTATTACTCATGTGCAGTAGCCGTGTAAAGTCGTACAAACATAAATAACATAACGTTGTATTTCCTGAAACTTCTTCAAACTATTAAGTATAGAGTTTGAGAGAAATTTTAAGGATGAAATAGTTATAAAGTTTTGAGTGAAATTGTAGGTCACTTTTAAGTTACATAAGTTGATAAAACACGTGATCTAAAAACTATCGTTACATTTTGAAAATATATGCTTTTTTGCTTGAGCGCTAATTTCAGGGTCACTTGACCGATTTAAAATATTCTTTCAGAGTTAGTTAGCCCATTTATCAACGGAGGCTACTTTTTATCTGGGTTCGCGTTAGGTTATAATACCCACAGAAGCGGCTAAAACCGCTAAACGTTATAAGAAAAACATGGTTGTTTTCCTTTCTTCTAAAACACTTTTTATGCCAATCTCTACAGTTCTCGTCTATGAAAATAAAGGAAAATTCAATAAAAAATATTTCTAACATACTCACAGTATATTGACAAATATTTTGAAGACGGCAGTGACCATGGCTAGTACAAGCGAGCGCGGTAATGTGGTAACGTTAGCACGGCAAGCGCGCGACTGCCGGCGATGCTACTCAGTTATATTGCTTAGCGCTCATTGAGATCGCATCGTGTAGGGTAGCGAGACGACTTGATACTTTAAGGGGTCATTATAGCTAGGGGCTACGGGATTATTTGAAAGTTACTGCGGCCCTTGTATACAAAGGGCTCAAGAAGGAACGCGGTGGGTTTATGTCAGTAAATGACTGACACTCATTCACGTTACTCTCTCCACAGCGAGATGATTTTCCACAAAAAAAGCTTTTTTCAATTATCATCCGTCCTTATCCCAATTTTATTTGGGGCCAGCGCAGCATTTTTTCTACTTTTATACTGTTCATACTCCTTCGTTTCACCAGTAACATTCTGTCCAACTATTTTCACCTAACTTTTCCTTTCCGTCTCATGTGTTATGCCTAAAAAACTTTTAATCTTTTGTTAACCTAGATTCATAATTTCCAGAGTCCTGACAATCTTATAAGGATGTTTTATTATTATAGCTATCCTTACGTTAATAAAAATCTTATAAAGTCTATGCCCTAGCTAGAATACTTTGAAACATAATACTTCATTTCATCCAAAAATGACTTCAACTCATACCACAAAAGTATCAAGACCATTCAATCCACAACTACACACACGCTTGTACACATCATTGTTCGAAGTATGAAAACTTTGATCGAACCACCGTACAGTCGCATACGCACAAAATACACCATAACAATATCTTGTTTGTATCATCTGTGGCTTGTCACAATGACTGTGTATAGTGCACCTTTTGAATTTCGAATGTAACACTGGCTGTATTTTGGGAATAGTTTTTTCGGCTGATACATTATATGAAATACTAGCTTCTGCCAGCGGCTTAGCCCGCTTCCAGAGGGAACTATTTCCTGTACCCGGATAACAAGTAGCCTATGTTGTCCTCAGGGTCTATTCTATCTCTGTACAAAATTTCATCAAAATCGGCCCACTGGTTTAGGCGTGAAAGCATTACAGACAGACAGACAGAGTTACTTTTGCATTTATAATATTAGTAGGGACTGACTACCGCTCGCGGTTTTACTAGTTTCCAAAGGGAACTACTTAGGTTCCCGAACCAAGATAGGGATAAAAATATGTCCTACTAGCTTCTGCCAGCGGTTACACCCGTTTCCCAAGGGAACTATTTCTCGTACGCCTATAAAAAGTAACCTAAGTATATGTTATTCAGATATTAAAGCTATATCACTGCCCAGTTTCATCAAAATCATTTTGCCAGTTTTTGCGTGACGGAGGACAAACAAACAATCATAAAAGTTTCGCATTTATAATATTAGAAGGATGACCCTCCCCCATGTCAGAGCTACCTCCTTATCAATTTTCACCAGCGGTTCAGCCGTTCTTGCGTTATAAGTACCTATTGCTACTAACATGCCTTTCTTTTATAACTCTAGATGTTCTCCTCTAAATGCGGAATTCAATATTCTGTCTATCTCTGGATTTGCTTACTAGAGATAGGAATTTGACATTACTTATATCGGGCTAATGTCAAAATTCTATCTTTAGTAAGCAAATCCAGAGATAGATAGGTAATTGGGAATGGCCGTAAAATTTATGTTTCTTAAGTCTATCTTGGATAAGTAAAAAGAGAGACGATAACTATGTATTGTTTTAACAAAATGATATTATCTGTTCTTTCCTATATGCTTTATTCAGAATGATCATGTGAAATTTCCCAACATTGTCGTTTGATTTATTATAATAGTGAGCTATAAGTTTCCTTTCAATAAATCACGTATGTTTTATGTGTGTCTTGTAAAGAGTTATGATGAAATATGTTGTACCCATCTACAGCTGTTGTTACTGACAGCAATAGATGATTTTTAGGGTTCCGTAACCAAAAGGTAAAACGGTTGCTACTAAGACTTCGTTGTCTGTCTGTCTGTCTCCACGCTGTAGCTCATTAACCGTGATAGCTAGAAAGCTGAAATCTTCACAAATGATGTATTTCCGTTGCCGCTATAACAACACATACTAAAAATAAAAATAAGTTAGTATTTATGTGGGTCCCCTAGAATAAACGTGTAAAACCGCAAATTATAACTTTGTTATTCATATATTTGTATGAATAACAAAGTTATTTTTTGGCTTAGTTAGTATTTTGGCTAGCTTTAGGTAATAGATATGTTCATTTTTCATAGATAATGGTACGGAACCCTTCGTGCGCGAGTCCGACTCGCACTTGGCCGGTTTTTTTATATGGGGTCGTCACAGCATGTTTTCTACTTCCATACTATCTGCTGTCATCTCACAAGTCACATTTTCTTTCTTTAATTCCAGGTGTGCTCAGAAAGCAGTGCCAGTGAATCATCATTAGAATCGTCAAGCGGTTACGGCAGCCAGGGTGCCTTCGCTGCAGAAGACCATGCACTCCAGCACCAAGTGCAGCACCCTGATGGTAAGCTAATATAGACCTTGTGTAGTGTAGTATAGGAGTGGTTTTAGATTGGCGTTTGTGTTTAGGGATTGGGTTATGGCGAAGATATTAAAATAAAGAGTATATTTAGTTTTAACTTAATATTAAGTTGATGCTACAAGGCGACGTTATTGTATAATGATAAAACCTTTGAAATTAAGAATAAAAATAAACTGGATAAAAAATTAATCAGAGAACTTTAATAAAGGGGGTCGATAAGGTTCAGATCTTCTAATGCAAATAAAAATAAAAATTTGGTTTCATTGACCCCTTATCAACATGAAAAATCACACTGAAATCTCTCTTCGTTATCAACTAGATTTATCAGTCACTGTGTGGTGTACATGTAATTTGACATGCAAAAACATTAAGTTAAAAATTTCTAAAATCTGTGATTTTATTTTCCAACTATTCGCCATAATTCAGTCCCTTCTTAGTTGTTGTTGAGTGATTTGAATACGTATTTCAATGTATTTAGGGTTCATTTTAGATTAGCAAGAGTGCTGTGTTAGTATGTTTGTTAGATGTTTGTGATCTGTGTTGATGTTTGTCCGTTGTAGTAGATCTAATGTTTTTTTTTTCTCCATTTTTTATTATTAGTTTTACCTATAATATTCAGAAATTTTAAAGTATGACCTAAAAACAAGAAACCTTATCAAGTATTGACACTCGGCTCAGTGAAATATAGCCAGTGTTTTAATTATGGTTCTCTATAAGAATAAATATTGTATGGTAGATCTCTAAATAATCTTTGATATGATGACCATTTTAGATTTCACTTGAAATCAAGCACATACATTATAAAGTTATCCTTAATTTCACTTTATTAATTTTATTTTACTTTTGTAACCACGCTTTGCATGCAATTTTTTTTGCTAAATCAGTCGAATCCGAAATCGTGACACTTCGCCGCGACAGCGAGGCCTCAGTCGCAAGCGCACGCGAGTCCTTCTCCATATCACTCGGCAGTCTCGAAGAAGCTGTGAGGTCCTTAGACGAAGCCAGTGAGACCCCGGCCTTTGCGACCATCGGCAAGAAACCCGCTGTGCCAAAACGTAGACCCGTTTCTATGACTGGTGAGATATTTTCTACAAAATGGTGACGGTTTGAAGCTAGTCTAGTTTTTTATAAGGTGTCAAAAGTGCCATGGACTTCTAGAATATTCCAAAGAGTTATTACCAGCTCTTCATCATCATAGGTAAGATCACGGTTGGCTAGACTTTCTCCATATCACTTGGCAGTCTTGAAGAAGTTGTGAGGTCCTTAGACGAGGCCAGTGAGACTCCAGCCTTTGCGACCATCGGCAAGAAACCCGCTGTGCCGAAACGTAGACCCGTTTCTATGACTGGTGAGAAATTTTCTACAAAATGGTGACGGTTTGACGCTAGTCTAGTTTTTTATAAAGTGGTAGAAGTGCCATGGACTTCGAGACTATTCTATGTATATTATAACGGGCTAATAATGGTAAAAGGTGAGTGAAATTAAGGCTATAACTGATGAGAAAATTTGCTACAAATGGTGATCTGAGGCTAGTCTAATATGTAGTAGTAGTAGTAGTCTAGTATGAGAGTGTCGGCAAACCCCTGCGGGGCCCACTAGGGCCAGAGCCCGTCGTTCGAAAGAGTTACCTTGTCCCTGGCACACAAAGGGCTCCCGAAGGAACACGGTGGGTTTTAGTCAGTAAAAGTCTGAAATTCCCTCCCGCTGTCACCCACAGTGGGAGGGGTCATACTGATGATTTCCCATCGATATAAAAAAAAGACTAGTCTAGTATTTTATAAGGTCTGTGGCGGAACGCATCGCATCGCAGCGCATCTCTGGATCTTAAAGTGAGTATAGAACTTCTAAATCTTGTGGCTGTATGTCCAAGCCCAACTTTGAGCATCTGGTTTGTGGATGTTTGAATCATTGATAATGCTGAAGCTGTGAGTATAATCATATTAAAGGCGTAATTTTTACGGTGCTTATTTTGTATTGGACTTAAGAAGAAAATTGTTTAAGGACGCGTTTGCAGCTTGAGCAAAATTAAGCTGTTTTTCGGTACATTTTGCGACTAAACCAAAGCCAAATCAAATATGACAAATAACTCCTTCTTATAGCTTGGGTCTTCAACTATAAACGCAACGAAGGTTTTTTTTGAAAAAATAAATTTTTGATATCATAAAAAAGTTATTTCGTAACCCCTTTCTACAAAATTCACGATACCGGGTCAAGTTTAGGTACAATTTTCTACTAAGATTAAAGTAATTTAATATTGATTTATTTTTTGTAAATAGGCAAACATAGTCAAGATTAAATGTAAGGGAAAAAAATACAGTATTGTGCTATGAATAAGCTTAGAAAAAATAAAAACAAAACCAATTAATTTCACATATTTTGTTACTACCGATGAGTCTTAATCGCTTGTAATAGGGGCTATTTTATTTGTATTCCTTCCGACCCACGATTGTGCGAAAGCCTCAGTCTGCGGTCGGCCGCCGTCGTGAGAGGACACCGTATCGCTCGTTTCCAGCTGCTCGTGTTGAAAAAGATCGCTGTACAAATACAAATTATTTGACTAACCAAATTTGATCCTTCCAAGCTAAGATTATTGATTTTTATTATTACACCTCTGTTGAAAATATATATTATGCAATATTGTACATATTTCACTAAAAAAGAACGTTAGTACTTTGGTGACTGCTAACGTGGAGTGACCTGAAGGTATACCCTCGGTGTCTGCTACTGGAACTCCGCGACGAATAGATCTAGGTGTACCGAGTTTGGGCTCGTTTTGTAAGTTATGATGAGACCTTACCACCGGACTTGATGAAGTGACCTGAAGGTATACCCTCGGTGTCTGCTACTGGAACTCCGCGACGAATAGATCTAGGTGTACCGAGTTTGGGCTCGTTTTGTAAGTTATGATGAGACCTTACCACCGGACTTGATGAAGTGACCTGAAGGTATACCCTCGGTGTCTGCTACTGGAACTCCGCGACGAATAGATCTAGGTGTACCGAGTTTGGGCTCGTTTTGTAAGTTATGATGAGACCTTACCACCGGACTTGATGAAGTGACCTGAAGGTATACCCTCGGTGTCTGCTACTGGAACTCCGCGACGAATAGATCTAGGTGTACCGAGTTTGGGCTCGTTTTGTAAGTTATGATGAGACCTTACCACCGGACTTGATGAAGTGACCTGAAGGTATACCCTCGGTGTCTGCTACTGGAACTCCGCGACGAATAGATCTAGGTGTACCGAGTTTGGGCTCGTTTTGTAAGTTATGATGAGACCTTACCACCGGACTTGATGAAGTGACCTGAAGGTATACCCTCGGTGTCTGCTACTGGAACTCCGCGACGAATAGATCTAGGTGTACCGAGTTTGGGCTCGTTTTGTAAGTTATGATGAGACCTTACCACCGGACTTGATGAAGTGACCTGAAGGTATACCCTCGGTGTCTGCTACTGGAACTCCGCGACGAATAGATCTAGGTGTACCGAGTTTGGGCTCGTTTTGTAAGTTATGATGAGACCTTACCACCGGACTTGATGAAGTGACCTGAAGGTATACCCTCGGTGTCTGCTACTGGAACTCCGCGACGAATAGATCTAGGTGTACCGAGTTTGGGCTCGTTTTGTAAGTTATGATGAGACCTTACCACCGGACTTGATGAAGTGACCTGAAGGTATACCCTCGGTGTCTGCTACTGGAACTCCGCGACGAATAGATCTAGGTGTACCGAGTTTGGGCTCGTTTTGTAAGTTATGATGAGACCTTACCACCGGACTTGATGAAGTGACCTGAAGGTATACCCTCGGTGTCTGCTACTGGAACTCCGCGACGAATAGATCTAGGTGTACCGAGTTTGGGCTCGTTTTGTAAGTTATGATGAGACCTTACCACCGGACTTGATGAAGTGACCTGAAGGTATACCCTCGGTGTCTGCTACTGGAACTCCGCGACGAATAGATCTAGGTGTACCGAGTTTGGGCTCGTTTTGTAAGTTATGATGAGACCTTACCACCGGACTTGATGAAGTGACCTGAAGGTATACCCTCGGTGTCTGCTACTGGAACTCCGCGACGAATAGATCTAGGTGTACCGAGTTTGGGCTCGTTTTGTTAGCTGTGATGAGACCTTACCACCGGACTTGATGAACACCTAGGAAGGT
>NWSH02000296.1:10008043-10019138 GCA_002382865.2 Heliothis virescens | reverse complement strand
ATACCGCTCGGTGTCCTGCTACTGAACTTCCGCAACGAATAGAACTAGGTGTACGAGTTGGGCTCGTTTGTTAGCTATGATGAGACCTTACCACGGACTTGATGAAGTGACCTGAAGGTTTTTTATTTCACATGAAACCGTCACTCGCATTAAAAAAAATATATAGTTAATTATGCAGTAGTATTCTAACAGACCGTTCCTGTAGCCGACTACAAAAAGTATACTACAATAGCATCATAGTAACAAAACGAGCCCAAACTCGGTACACTAGTTCTATTCGTTGCGGATTTCCAGTAGCAGACACCGAGGGTATACCTTCAGGTCACTTCATCAAGTCGGTGGTAAGGTCTCATCACTAACAAAAGAGCCCAAACTCGGTACACCTAGATCTATTCGTCGCGGAGTTCCAGTAGCAGAACCGAGGGTATACCTTCAGGTCACTTCATCAAGTCCGGTGGTAAGGTCTCATCATAGCTAACAAAACGAGCCCAAACTGTACACTCAGTTATATTCGTTGCGGAGTTCCAGTAGCAGACACCGAGGGTATACCTTCAGGTCACTTCATCAAGTCCGTGGTAAGGTCTCAATCACAAAACGAGCCCAAACTCGGTACACCTAGATCTATTCGTCGCGGAGTTCCACTAGCAGACACCGAGGATATACCTTCAGGTAACTTCATCAAGTCCGGTGGTAAGGTCTCATCATAGCTAAGAAAATGAGCCCAAACTCGGTACACCTAAATCTAATCGTCACGGAGTTCCAGTAGCAGACACCGAGGGTATACCTTCAGGTCACTTCATCAAGTCCGGTGGTAAGGTCTCATCATAACTTACAAAACGAGCCCAAACTCGGTACACCTAGATCTATTCGTCGCGGAGTTCCAGTAGCAGACACCGAGGGTATACCTTCAGGTCACTTCATCAAGTCCGGTGGTAAGGTCTCATCATAACTTACAAAACGAGCCCAAACTCGGTACACCTAGATCTATTCGTCGCGGAGTTCCAATAGCAGACACCGAGGGTATACCTTCAGGTCACTTCATCAAGTCCAGAGACAAAGTCTCTTCTTGACTCACAAAACGAGTCCAAACTCGGTACACCTAGATCTATTCATCACGGAGTTCCAGTAGCAGACACCGAGGGTATATCTTCAGGTCACGCCATCAAGACCGGAGGTAGTCTCATCATAGTCATCGTACCTAACCAACAAAACCAGTAAACTTTTTATGGTTATCTAAACGCAGATAAGTACTTGAGTAGGTACACAAAAACACAAAATAAATTATCCAAGTTTCAAAATGTGTTTATTTGACTATAATTCCAGTAGCTAAATGAGCCTACATTTGTGTGAGTGAGATGTGTCAATGTAGTAGTTCAATTTCATGCCTATCAATTTTGCAAACGCGTCCTTAAGTGTTTGCATGGTTTTTCTGTGAAGTTATATATTCCGGCTTGTGACGAATAATTTATCGATTAAATAGTGTGTTTTGTTGTTTTAAATTACTAGACAGCTAAAGATTTTCACTTGTCTTTGTCTTAAAAATATTAATTTCTCATTTGTAATAGCTTTTAGCAGGATATACATTCTACCAACACAAAACGTATGGTTTTTCCCTGCTTTGCTAAGAGAAAAAAAAATGATTGGTCAAAATTACGTAATAGGCTTATCCCCCAAAATTTATCTGAGTAACTTGAAAACTTAACAGATTAAAAAAAAATTTACAAAGATACTTATATAATCTGCGTAGTCTTTTTCTATGTTGAGCTCAACCCAGTTACCCACCTATTTAACGTGCCTTTCGAAACACGAATTATTTCGAAGGAATTAATAGCGGTACGAATGTTCCAGCATCGGTGTGGTCGCGGCGCGGGTCGTCGAGTTCGCTGGGCAAGCCGCCGCCGCCCGTGCGCCGCTCCTCCTCCATATCGCGCCCGCAGCGGGCACAACCAGTGAGTATTGAGTGCTTTATTTTTGTAAGAGTTAATTTGTATTTCTAATGTCTTTTTCGCGTTCCGGGGGAAACTGCCCGTACCCGGATAAAATATAGCCTTTGTTACTTGCGAATAATGTAGCTTACCAACAGCGAAAACATTTTTCAAAATAGGTTCAGTATTGGTTAGTAGTATTTTTTTACAAATCGGCACATTTTTATTCAAAGTGAACGATAAAGAATGAATGAAGGTATGAATAGTATAATTAACGTTGTTGGTAAGCCTACTCAAAAACAGGGTCTGAGTTGCTACAAAAAGAACTTTATAAAATTTGTTAAATTCCGTTTTCGAAAAAGTTAGATATCCTCCGCCAACATAGTAAAATTTAGATTTTACATCAAAACTTCATATCCTCCTTTTCAATTACTATCTATTAAATAAAACCGCATCAAAATCCATTGAGTAGTTTTAAAGATTGACAAAGAAAGCGATTGTGTTTTATACTATGTAGTGATACATAACTAATAGAATAATACACCTGGGCCCTGATTCCTTAACTACAATTGTGTGTCACTCGTATGAAAATTCAATAAAAATTGTATCGCAATAGCAGTTTTAGCCCTATCGGTTATTCTGTTACTATTAAAAGACCAATCGTTTTCCAATGACATGCCATTGATCTGTCATCTGACAGTACATTACGAGTAGATTTTTTATTCAATTTGACAGACAACAGACGAGTAACAGAATAACCAATAAGGTTTCAATCGTATTGGAGTTGTAATTGGGTCTTATTGTAGTGACAATTGGTTGTTGCTTAAGATTCAGAAAGTGAATCAGGGCCCTGAACAATAAAAAGGCTGATGATGATGATTTCGTTCACAGAACAACCAAAGCCCCCAGGTGTGTCCGGAGGCGGACAACCTGCCGCCGCCGCCCGCCTTCCTCCTGCAGCCTGACGCCGACGCTGGTGATTATGACTGTATTGAGCTTTATGCACTTTTACTATTATTAGTTTTTAGTTTAATATAGGGGATTTCAAAAGGCAGATATGTATGGGAAAATTTGACAAGGAGTGAACGCACGACTTCCGAGATTTTACGAGGAATTAATACATGACCTCCGTTATTTTTTACACTCTTAAGTATTTTTATGCGTAGTTAAAAAGTTGGTCTCATGGAGAAGAACCAGCAAGAAACTCAATGGACTCTTTTAAATGTAGTGTGTAGAATGTAGATCGTTTAACCTACTTTCACAGTAATAAGTAATACGGAGATCAATGTAAGTGAATGTATTGAGAGGTCAAAAAATAAAAATATACTGAAGTAGGAAGGCCAAACTTTTTTGACGGCATCTATGTAAACTTGGTCTAATTTGTTTAGCTAACTACTTTTTGAAATTAAACCTTAAACACTAGATATTAGTTGTAATGTTAAGTTTGCAAACTGCATTGAATAAGCTTATTATCATTTCGTACATCTCTTTCATATTGAACAGTAAGCACAAGCTTCCTTAATGCACAAACTGATTTGAGACTATACTATTCTTTGGCAAATATAGCTTACAATTAGCTAATCTTTTAGCGGTGCACCAGTTTAGCAAAATGGTTTATGATCAAGAATATATATTTAGATTCCATTTAAGTTAACATAATTACATAATCAAATTGCCAAAAGACATCTTTTCTCTAATACCACTTCAAACTCTTTTCACCAAAATCTTCTAACTTAAGCAATCTATTCTTATTTTCAATTTTCTTTCCAGCCCACATCAACGTAGCAGAAACAGTAAAACAACTGACCGAGTTGAAACACATGCCAGCATCCCCCGGCATCGTTCGTCGAAGCTTACAACAACTTCAAAATCAAAATCAAACTCAAAACCAAAATAATGCGAACCCACAATCTCCTACGACGCCATCTTTGTCCACCTTCCAACAAGCGAAGAGCAATTTCTCTTCGTCAACCAGTTTGAACAGTACTGGGAATTTGAACCCTATTTACGGGCAGACAGGACACAGAATCATGGCGTATGTGGAGAATTCTATGTACGTAAGGAAGAATAGTTTGAATAGCTCCAACTCGGATTTGTTGAATGCTGGTGAGTTTTTAACCGACTTTAAAAAAGGAAGGTTCTCGTTTTGTTTAAGCTAAGATTTTAGGAAGTCTTTGTTTTCGCTGGGGAATGTTTTTTTTCGTAAATTAAAAAAAATGCGTTGGTGCTAGCTATATTTATGTTTTGTTTTAGATGTTTTACGCAAGTTTTTTAATCCCATTTGACACCTACATAATTACTATGGTTTTCTAAATCAGGTTTTTGCTCACTTTGTAGCAACAGGCGCAACCTTTTATAAATCATTGAATTTGAACTAACTACCTATGTTTACTTGTGATTATAAAATTATACGTAGTATTTAGTATACTATGCAAGTAATACAATAATTAATTTGCTTTAAAATAACAATGATTAAACAGTTAGGCCCAATACCTACAAAATAATCGTCAGTTACCTTAAAACAACTGCTTACTATAAATTTTCAAGTTCTCAAAGTAAACAGTTGTTTAAGTAAAATGAACGTTTATGCTGTCGATATTATGCTCAATCCTTCTCCATGTGAGAGGAGGCCTGTGCCCAGCAGTGGGACGATAAAAAGGCTACAAAAAAAAAAAAAGGTTGTCGATAAACTTGGGCCTAGCAGTATTACTAACTACTTTATTTTTATAAACACGTGTCAAATCTTTGGTAAAGTTTTTTGTAATTAAATGGTAATCTTCATGATGAATTGACAGCGATTTACGGAGAAAGTCGCGGGTCGCCGCACGGGTCGTCGCCGTCGACGCCGAGCTACGGCGAGAACAACTCGTTCTCTAGCTTCGGGCCTAGAGTCTCTAACGAGTCACATTACGGACAGACAGGTAACTCACAAAAATAATACAAGCAAGTTTTATTCAACAAATTATTCGCATACGTAACGTATTAGCTTCTGCCAGCGGTTTAGCCCGAAATTACTTACCGTGCCCTGAAAAAAAATATAGTATATATTTAGTATTACTCAATAAATGGGCAAATGATTGAGTTTTTTCAAATTGGTCCTTAAGCATATTCAAGCGAACAAACATCTTGCCTTTCCTAATATGCAATTTAAGTATAAGTGCCTACTCAAAAAATAATAGATCGTCCACACAAAGATTGATCATTCAGCTCATTCAGGCTCTTGAGCCAGGTTCTGGTCAATCGGGATTTTTTTTTTTAATTAAGCAATAATATAGAATGTGCACTATAAAACAAAGGGGAAATGTTTGCCAAGTTGTGTGAACTCATATATTATGACAGGAAATATAGAAAAAAATATTTTTAATGCACAGGCTTCAAAATGCAGCAAGAAAAGAAATACGGTAACAACACGATCTACGCTCAGCCGTCGGAAATAATAGCCGGGTTCAACAACATGTCGCGACACGACACGCTCAGTCCCCTGGCGTTGCGCAAGAACATTGCTGCCCGGTCACATAGCGCTGACAGACATCATTTAGAACGTGAGTATAGAAATAACTCCATTAAGTGTCATATGCACACAGTTACTAGGTACCTACTAAACTAAGTAAAAGCCAGGTTTAACAATATGTCTCGACACGATACGCTCAGTTCCTTGGCATTGCGCAAAAACATCGCCGCTCGCTCACATAGCGTTGACAGACATCATTTAGAACGTGAGTATAGAAATAACCCTTTAAGTGTCATATGCACATTGCACACGCCTACTCCGAAATTAAATAAAAATCGGGTTCAATAACATGTCGCGACACGACAGGCTCAGTTCCTTGGCGTTGCGCAAAAACATCGCCGCTCGGTCGCATAGTGCTGATAGGCATAATTTAGAACGTGAGTACAATATTAACCCCTTTTTTTATATCGATGGGAAATCATCAGTATGACCCCTCCCGCTGTGGGTGACAGAGGGAGTGTCAGACTTCTACTGACTAAAACCCACCGTGTTCCTTCGGGAGCCCTTTGTGTGCCAGGGCCGCGGTAACTCTTTCGAACAACCCCCGCGCCCGACGGGCTCTGGCCCTAGTGGGCCCCGCAGGGGTTTGCTGACACTCTCTGAGGAGCGCGTGGAACAACGCGCGCCGCCGACACGGGCCTGTCGTCTCTTATGGCCCGGCTACACGCTCAGTCTTGCCTGCGAGCATGCCTGTACAAACCTGTTTGCGCAGGTAAGCGCGCGCGTGTGGACGGCGAGACGGTAGCTCGCGCAGTCTTGAAAGCGCGGCTTGTGCGATCGTCGACATGCTGAAGATTTGGACTGCGCAAACTTGACTTGCACGGTTTTACTTGAACGTGTGGCCGGTTATTCAAGCCGCGCAACAGTCCGACGTAATTATTATATCGAAATATTGTAGGTACACGTCGTCGTCGTAAAAATGAGTGATGTTAGAAATTATTCTAAAGAATTTCTAACCCAATTCATAGATCTGTACAAATCGTTGCCGGCTTTATGGAAAATTAAAAGCAAGGAATACTCCGACAGGAACAAAAAAAATGAAGCATATCATTTAATGATAGAGAAGTTAAAGGAGGTACCTAATGTTTATTAATTATAATGAGTTAGCTGTCCTTATTCTGTTTTCAGGTACAAAATCTGTTGTGTGTAGTCTAGTCAGATATACTTATTTTAAACTAGCCGTTTTCCCGCGGTTTCACTCGCGTCCCGTGGGAATTACTGCCCGTACCCGGATAAAATATAGCCTATGTCACTCGTGGATAATGTAGCTTTCGAATGGTGAAAGAATTTTTAAAATCGGTCCAGTAGTTTTTGAGCCTATTCATTACAACCAAACAAACAAACAAACAAAGTTTTCCTCTTTATAATATTAGTATAGATAGTATAGACAAGTAGGTAGGTAGTAAGTCTATTCTGTGTCATTTTAGTTCATCCCATATTTCAGTAGGTACCTATATGTACCTATATGTATGTAGGTGTATTTGACTGCCTCGTTGGTCTAGTTGTCGCATAGCCGACTGCTGAGCACGAGGTCTCGGGTTCGATTCCCGGGACGGGCCGAAATCGCTTTGTGGGTTTTCGAAACTTTCACAAAGCAGCCCGGAGTTGGAAGTTGGTGATTGATACACCCGTGCATCGGAGAGCACGTTAATGTCGGTCCTGCGCCTGATCTCTCTCCGGTCGTGTCGGATTGCCGTCCCATCGGGTTATGAGAGTGAGGGAATAGGGAGTGCACCTGTGTCTGCGCGAATGCTTGTGCACTATAATATGTCCTGCGCAGCTGGTTGATCTCCTTAAATGAGAACAGCCGCCGTGGCCGATAATCGGCTAGGAGGCCATCATCAGGTACCTATTTATTGCAATGCAGGTGGAGCCAAATGCAACCAGAGACACTATAACAAAAAAAATTAATTCTTTGAGAAGTTCTCGTCGTAAAGAGAAGAAGAAAGTTAAGGATTCTCTTAAATCTGGTGTCAGCACGGACGACGTCTATCAGCCATCCTTATGGTACTATGAGTTATTGGATTTTGTAGATGACCAAGAAACTGCTCGGGACCCAATATCCAATTTTGTGGACTCTGTGGAATCCGAGGTAAATCATGATTATAAGAATATATAGGTATATAATAGTTATATTATTGTTTAGAAAAACGACCGTTGGTCTAGAATGGAGGCCGTTAAGGTGCATTCGACCACTAGAAGCGGGAAATTCAAATATAAAATGGTTTTTTCATGTTTTACCTAAGTTAACATTCAATATGAGGCGTGATCTTATGATTGGCGGTTATAATATCCCACAAAGTAATTTCTGATGTCCTTGTTTAACTCCGAAACCTGTTACAATTTAAATGTAGGTAACTGTAAAAAACTTTTTATTGCGAAATATCATAGTTTCGACAGTTGCATTTGAATTGTAAGAAGTTTCGGAGTTAAACAAGGACATCAGAAATTACTTTGTGGGATATTATAACCGCCAATCATAAGATCACGCCTCATATTGAATGTTAACTTAGGTAAAACATGAAAAAACCATTTTATATTTGAATTTCCCGCTTCTAGTGGTCGCATTCACCTTAATTGGCGACCGTAGTATAAGAGCACACCCTGTGACTAGATGAAGCGGTCTTAAAGCTCATTTTTAGGGTTCCCTAGTCAACTAGGAACCCTTATAGTTTCGCCATGTCTATCTGTCCGTTCTCGCTTAATCTCTGTGACCGTCAGCACTAGAAAGCTGAAATTTGGTAGGTACCAATGTGTATATCAATCACGGCGACAAAGTGCTAAAATAAAAATTGGAAAAAATGTTGTTTTATTAGGGTAAAGGTATTTTTACGCTAACGTGTGATATATTGTTGGATAGGTATTTGAAAATGAATAAGGGTTTATTGAAATCATTTTTCGATAATGTCAATATTTTTTTATTAAACTGCCTCTTATTTACAAAATTCGAAGTTAAATTAGACTCTGAAAGTATACTGTGCTGCGCTACACCATACTGTTTTGCCACGGTACACCACCTTCATTGTTAAAATAATGTAAAAATTGATCCCTTGTCTGCTTGGCGTCTCTTGATATGCTCCTATAATGTCCTCTCTGTATATCAACTAAATTTGAAGCATCTGTTCTTAAACCGATGTGATCGTCATCGTACAAGCTTCCAGTAGGAGTATATGTTGAAGCATATTTTCTTCTCAAAAAATTATGGAGTGCACAGCATGTCATGACAACAATATCTATAGTTTCTAGTTGTAAATTAATACTGGTATGAAAAATTCTAAATCTATTAGCTAAAATGCCGAATGCATTCTCTACGACTCGCCTTGCCCTTGACAAACGGTAATTATATATTTTACGTTCATGTGTCAATTCTCTTTGATTAAATGGTTTTAAAAAGTTTGGCAGCAAGGCAAACGCTTCATCTCCAATGAACACATAATTTAACATTTTATCTGAACCACTAAGACGGTCAATGTCCGGAATTTTTAATTTATTATCTTTCAATTTATTGTAAAATGTTGTTTGTTCTATGACACCTCCATCTGAAATTCTCCCATTCACGCCAAATTCGGATATTATGAACTCATAATTGGCATTAACCACCGCCATCAAAACCATACTATGAAATCCTTTGTAATTATAATAATAAGAACCCTGTTCTTCTGGTGGAGTAATCCGCACATGCTTGCCATCCACTGCGCCTAGGCAATGGGGAAAGTTCCATCTCTCTTCAAAATCCTGTGCTATGTGCTTCCAATCTTCCTGCGTCTTCGGGATCTGAAACCAATTATTTGTTTTAGGATTACATGGAGACGGCATCAAACACTGGATTTTCAGACACAGGATCAACTTCTGTTAATTCTACTTTAGAGCATCGACCTTCATCACAACTATCTATAAGTAACAGCAATGATCCTCGTTCACCATCAATTGAAGATGGAAGTAGATCATCTACTACAAGAGCTTTACCACCAAGACATAGTGGAAAGCGAAGCTCGAGTGAAGTGGACCACACAATATCTGTTATAGGAAAACGTTTAATTGAATCAAAAGAAGACCGGCATGATGCATTTGGGCGAAACGTAGCTCATAAACTTAGAAGCCTGCCTAATGATCAAAGAATTTTTCTTGAAAAAATTATAAATGATGCTATTTTTGAAGCAGAGATGGGAAACCTAAATAGAAGCTGTTGCATACATGTACCAGCTCAAACATCTTTGAATACGGCTGTAAATCCAGAAAGGATTTCAATACCAGTCTTAAACAGAATCAAAAATTCTACAGCAACTATGACATCACAAGCACCAAGGGTTCGAGAAAGTCAGTTCAGTGCCCATCAAAACGATAGTGTTGAAGTAAATTTTGATTCAAATGATTTTACTTGCCTATCCCAATACATTGTTAATTATAAACCATAACTTTCACGATTTATTTAATAAAAACTTTTCACTTACCTTCATGTATTCTTTGCATAGAACTTGATAAATGGCTTTACATGTGTCCGGAATTATTTTTGACAATGCTTGATGAGATATTGCTGCTGAGTATCTGAGGTCCCTATAAGTCCTCCCAGTAGCTAAAAACCTTAGTGTACAAGTTAATCTTTCATGAGGGGATATAGACTGGCGCATAACAGTATCTTGTTTTTTAATTAAGGGTGTCACTAAGTGCAGTAATTCATTATAGGCGGTTTCATCCAATCTTAGATAACCTCGCCAGTCTTCTGGATCTTCTCTCAAATCTTCGATTAAGTTAATATGTGAATGTATGTTCCTTCGTAAAAACCATCTTTTGCTCCACTTACTTCTACGGCGTCGCTTGATTGCTTGTTGTTTCTTTATCAGTAAACAATAATATAATGCTCCTAATAAAAAACCCTCTTCCGTTGGTAACATGGTGCGTTGACGAGCTCTCAAAACACAACTAGGGACTGCACAGTTAGTTTGCACGAGCTTACCTGCACCGTATGGCCACTACAAGGTGTTCCGTCTTTTTGCACAGTCATGAATGCGCAAACCGGACTGCGCAGGCAAGACTGAGCGTGTAGCCGGACCATTAGGAGACGGAAGGACGATGAGCCACCCGAAACTCACCGCCCACAGACCCACGCCTACGGTGGCCGGGAGTCATCTCTCGACACCCGACGCCCGTGGTGTCTACCAGGTCCACGGCAACGGCCGGGATGGCCGGTGCGGACTCGCAGCCGCTCCGCCGCCTCCTTCTCTAGCATAACTGCTTCGCAGAAGGAGGCGACGGCATCCCATTCCCTCTCGCCCCGCACCATGGCTTGAACCAGGGCTGGGCGCGAGAGGTCGCCGCCGCCAATTGCCGCTACGAGGACACGGCGGTGCCCGTCCCAGGCAGGACGCACCTCGATAGTGTGCTCCACCGTGTCCTCTGGACCGTCCGCGCAGTGGTGACACCCGGGCGCCACCTCCCGCCCAATGCGATGCAGGTACCTCCCGAAACATCCGTGTCCGGTGAGGACCTGCGTCATGCGGAAGGTGAGGGCGCCATGACTCCTCCCGAGCCACTCCTCAAAGAGGGGACTTACCGCCACTATTGTGGCGTGCCCTGCATGGGGCTGCGATAGCCGGTCACTCCATGCCACCATGAGATCGCGCCGGAGGATCGCCCGTTGCGCGACAACTTGTCGTGGCAA
>NWSH02000296.1:9976226-10006290 GCA_002382865.2 Heliothis virescens | reverse complement strand
ACCGGGGCCCCGTAAAGGGCCATGGACCGCATGACTCCCGCGTAGAGTCGACGGCAGGAGGCGTTTGGATCCCCCAGATTGGGCAGGAGCCGCTTGAAGGCAGCGCCTGCCTTCTCCAGNCCCCCAGATTGGGCAAGAGCCGCTTGAAGGCAGCGCCTGCCTTCTCCAGTTTGGGGGCCAAACGTCGGAAATGCTCGACGAAGTTCCACCGGCTGTCGAGGACGAGTCCCAGGTACTTCATCGTCGACTCGACACCGATGTGAACTCCCCCTACCATCACTTGGGATCCTGGAGGTGGCACATTCCGAGGCCCATGAAAGCACATGACCTCGGACTTGTGCAATGCCACCTCCAGTCCCAGCAGCTGGATCCTCTCGATGACCATCGCAACCCCACGCGTCATTGCGTCGGCCGCCGCCTGGTGCGACCTCCCTTGTGCCAGTACCAGCGTGTCGTCAGCGTAGCACACTACGCTGACGCCGCTAGGGAGGTCGGCGCGCAGCACCCAGTCGTACCCGATGTTCCACAGGAGCGGCCCCAAGACCGATCCCTGTGGAACACCGCACGACATCTCTCGCCGGTTCCATTCCCCGTTGTGACCGGGGTAAATGATGAACCTATCCGACAGATAGGCCTCGACCACACGACAGAGGTAGGTCGGCATCCGGTGATACCGGAGTGCCTCCCAAATGCAACTTAGGTGTCAAATGCACACACCTCAGCAACGACAAATTTTACATCAATACCGAGGTGCGTCCAAAACATACACCCTTCAAGTGTCTCATGAACACCTCGTTGATGAAAGATTGGTATTTAAGCGTTCAATGGACGATTCTCGTTACATTTGCTTAGATAGTTTTGCACAAAAAAATGCAATGCTGATAGTATTTGGTTATAGAATTGGATGGAGAAAAATTATGATCGTTATTAGCGTGGTATGAAGTTAACGTTATTTCTATTGTCTAAAATAAAATTCCTGTTGACCGTATGTAGAAAACTAGTCGTCGCATAGCCGACTGCTAAGCACGAGGTCTCGGGTTCGATTCCCGGGACGGAATGTCGGTCCTACGCCTAATCTCTCACCGGTCGTGTCGGATTGCCGTCCCATCGAGTTATGAGAGTGAGGGCACCTGTTTCTGCGCAAATGCTTGTGCACTATAATATATCCTGCGCAGCTGGCTGATTTCCTTATATGAGAACAGCCGCCGTGGTTGACAATTGGCTAGGACGCCATTATCATCAGAAGTATAAGGCACCCATATATTCCAGAAGGCGGGCTGCTGGCGAGCCTGAGCGCGAAGCTGTCGCCCGCGTCGCCGCGCACGCCGCGCCGCGCCATCTCCACCATCGCGCCCGCAGACACACCCAAGGGGAAAGGTAACATACATATTCCAGAAGGCGGGCTGCTGGCGAGCCTGAGCGCGAAGCTGTCGCCCGCCATCTCCACCATCGCGCCCGCAGACACACCCAAGGGGAAAGGTAACATACATATTCCAGAAGGCGGGCTGCTGGCGAGCCTGAGCGCGAAGCTGTCGCCCGCCATCTCCACCATCGCGCCCGCAGACACACCCAAGGGGAAAGGTAACATACATATTCCAGAAGGCGGGCTGCTGGCGAGCCTGAGCGCGAAGCTGTCGCCCGCCATCTCCACCATCGCGCCCGCAGACACACCCAAGGGGAAAGGTAACATACATATTCCAGAAGGCGGGCTGCTGGCGAGCCTGAGCGCGAAGCTGTCGCCCGCCATCTCCACCATCGCGCCCGCAGACACACCCAAGGGGAAAGGTAACATACATATTCCAGAAGGCGGGCTGCTGGCGAGCCTGAGCGCGAAGCTGTCGCCCGCCATCTCCACCATCGCGCCCGCAGACACACCCAAGGGGAAAGGTAACATACATATTCCAGAAGGCGGGCTGCTGGCGAGCCTGAGCGCGAAGCTGTCGCCCGCCATCTCCACCATCGCGCCCGCAGACACACCCAAGGGGAAAGGTAACATACATATTCCAGAAGGCGGGCTGCTGGCGAGCCTGAGCGCGAAGCTGTCGCCCGCCATCTCCACCATCGCGCCCGCAGACACACCCAAGGGGAAAGGTAACATACATATTCCAGAAGGCGGGCTGCTGGCGAGCCTGAGCGCGAAGCTGTCGCCCGCCATCTCCACCATCGCGCCCGCAGACACACCCAAGGGGAAAGGTAACATACATATTCCAGAAGGCGGGCTGCTGGCGAGCCTGAGCGCGAAGCTGTCGCCCGCCATCTCCACCATCGCGCCCGCAGACACACCCAAGGGGAAAGGTAACATACATATTCCAGAAGGCGGGCTGCTGGCGAGCCTGAGCGCGAAGCTGTCGCCCGCCATCTCCACCATCGCGCCCGCAGACACACCCAAGGGGAAAGGTAACATACATATTCCAGAAGGCGGGCTGCTGGCGAGCCTGAGCGCGAAGCTGTCGCCCGCCATCTCCACCATCGCGCCCGCAGACACACCCAAGGGGAAAGGTAACATACATATTCCAGAAGGCGGGCTGCTGGCGAGCCTGAGCGCGAAGCTGTCGCCCGCCATCTCCACCATCGCGCCCGCAGACACACCCAAGGGGAAAGGTAACATACATATTCCAGAAGGCGGGCTGCTGGCGAGCCTGAGCGCGAAGCTGTCGCCCGCCATCTCCACCATCGCGCCCGCAGACACACCCAAGGGGAAAGGTAACATACATATTCCAGAAGGCGGGCTGCTGGCGAGCCTGAGCGCGAAGCTGTCGCCCGCCATCTCCACCATCGCGCCCGCAGACACACCCAAGGGGAAAGGTAACATACATATTCCAGAAGGCGGGCTGCTGGCGAGCCTGAGCGCGAAGCTGTCGCCCGCCATCTCCACCATCGCGCCCGCAGACACACCCAAGGGGAAAGGTAACATACATATTCCAGAAGGCGGGCTGCTGGCGAGCCTGAGCGCGAAGCTGTCGCCCGCCATCTCCACCATCGCGCCCGCAGACACACCCAAGGGGAAAGGTAACATACATATTCCAGAAGGCGGGCTGCTGGCGAGCCTGAGCGCGAAGCTGTCGCCCGCCATCTCCACCATCGCGCCCGCAGACACACCCAAGGGGAAAGGTAACATACATATTCCAGAAGGCGGGCTGCTGGCGAGCCTGAGCGCGAAGCTGTCGCCCGCCATCTCCACCATCGCGCCCGCAGACACACCCAAGGGGAAAGGTAACATACATATTCCAGAAGGCGGGCTGCTGGCGAGCCTGAGCGCGAAGCTGTCGCCCGCCATCTCCACCATCGCGCCCGCAGACACACCCAAGGGGAAAGGTAACATACATATTCCAGAAGGCGGGCTGCTGGCGAGCCTGAGCGCGAAGCTGTCGCCCGCCATCTCCACCATCGCGCCCGCAGACACACCCAAGGGGAAAGGTAACATACATATTCCAGAAGGCGGGCTGCTGGCGAGCCTGAGCGCGAAGCTGTCGCCCGCCATCTCCACCATCGCGCCCGCAGACACACCCAAGGGGAAAGGTAACATACATATTCCAGAAGGCGGGCTGCTGGCGAGCCTGAGCGCGAAGCTGTCGCCCGCCATCTCCACCATCGCGCCCGCAGACACACCCAAGGGGAAAGGTAACATACATATTCCAGAAGGCGGGCTGCTGGCGAGCCTGAGCGCGAAGCTGTCGCCCGCCATCTCCACCATCGCGCCCGCAGACACACCCAAGGGGAAAGGTAACATACATATTCCAGAAGGCGGGCTGCTGGCGAGCCTGAGCGCGAAGCTGTCGCCCGCCATCTCCACCATCGCGCCCGCAGACACACCCAAGGGGAAAGGTAACATACATATTCCAGAAGGCGGGCTGCTGGCGAGCCTGAGCGCGAAGCTGTCGCCCGCCATCTCCACCATCGCGCCCGCAGACACACCCAAGGGGAAAGGTAACATACATATTCCAGAAGGCGGGCTGCTGGCGAGCCTGAGCGCGAAAAACAGCCCGGTGATAGACTGACAGAAACGTCTTAGTTATTATTTTGATGTTTCTGTCCGTTTGTCATTTGACACTACTGGGTGTCGTTTTACCTTCTGTGTACATAACCATAAAATAGGTAACCGTTTTCGATTTCTCTAATACTGTTTTTTTTTTCAAGGCGTACCAGTAATTGTAGATGTTAGCATATTTAATTCGCACAAACTAATTTTTCAGCTTTATAATAGTCGATAGATAGATACTCATTTTTTTTTGTGGTGTAACCCCAGGTACAGTCCCGAGCGCGGTGCAGCCAGCGTTCCTGGACAAGCTATCAGCCACCATCCAGCAGCAGCGGCGACAGCTCGACTCCACGCGCGCCAAGTCCGTGCGGGACATGATCAATGCGCATGCGCAGGTCGGTATATATTGTACCATACAGCTTTGCGTACCTGAAATTTGCGTTTTAACAAATGGATGTTTATTTCCATTGGTCAAAGTTTTGATAAAAGTTTTTCAAATTTGAAAGATTTGCGATTTCAGACTAAAGTTCAGATTTCCTCGAGATGTTTTCTATCAACTTCATTCAGGCCTAAAATAAACTTATAAAGTACCTACATATTACTTAGAGAGAAGTTATATCAGTGCTTAGCTTAACCTGGAATCGAATCTGTATAATTGTATTTAAGGGGCTGTTTTAACCACTAGGCCACCAAGACACTGAAACACTGATAAAGGAGGGTATACATTATACATTAATTTTACATTATTTATTTTGTTTTTGCAGCCCGACCCTCGAATCTGCCACACATCATTGATGGAGCAGATCAAACGCGGTGCAACGCTACGCCGCAACAAGCACTGCAACGACAGATCCGCGCCTAAGATACGCTAGGTAATGTAGCTATTTCACTTTAATTAATAATTACACGATCACCAGATAAAAAATCCTTTATTCAAAGTAGGCTGAAAATCAGCACTTTCTGAAGGTCATTTTTACAAAAAACAGCTCTAAAACTTCCGTCCTTCACCACTTCCTATGTGTTTTTGCTGGGAAGAAGAAATGGGAAGAGGTGGAACAAACTCCCCAGCAACGTGAGCAAGTGATACGATGAATGATGAAAACAACTTACTACGACTACTATGCTAAGAACATCGTCCGCCTAGCCTCTTCTCTACTATGATGGGGTTTAGGTACTTCCAGTCTAATCGAGTGCAGTTAGCCTGTCTGACTTTCTTAACCCAGTTACCTGGGCAACCTGATGCCGCTTGGTAAAATTGGTTGTCAGATTTTTGGCTTCGGACTGCCCTTAACGACTGTCGAATCTCTTCAGATGACTGTAGCATCTGCCTAGCCTTTTCCCAGCTATATTGGGGTCGGCTTCCAGTCTAACCGGATGCAGCTGAGAACCAGTGTGCCACATGGCGTGACTGACTGCGGCTGAGGTCTTATTTACGAACTTTCACGTTTATAATGTGAATAATAGAACTTGTAATAAGAATCAAAATGTAATTTATTTCTATATAAAGCCGTTTCCCGCGGTTTTACGTGCGTCCCGTGGGAAATACTGCCCGTACCCGGATAAAACATAGCCCATGTTCAGCGCAAAGAACGAAGCTTCCTAGCAGAGAAGGAATTATTCAAATCGTTTCAGTAGATCCGGAGTCTGTTCGTTACAAACAAACATACAAATAAACAATCAAAATCTTTCCTCTTTATGTATATTATAGTATAGATATAAACATTGTATATAATTTTCCTGGATCCGATTTTAGCGCGGTATTCCCACACTGAAGCGTATGTAAGAAATTCTGTGTAAATACATTCTTATCTAATGGGATTTGTGATTGGAAACGCTATGGTGGGCCTTTCCATAAAACAAAGAAATTTTATCATTATTATGTAAGTAATAGGCTAGACGACCAAATAATATAATATAAAAATATATGGCATACGTATTTTTAGTTTTTCAACTAAGCAGATAATTATGAAGCTATAGGCCGTTGAAATTGATTGCGCGTGACGTCACGCCTACGTGACGTCAGGACCACCCACTCCTGTACTGTAATACTCATTATCATTGTTATTATTCATAGATTTTTTAAAACAAAAAATACGTGTCCAATATTTTGCGATAATTTAAATTATGGACTAAATGGATTTGCTTATTGTTTATATTTAGATTTTAGTTGTTTTGAACGTTTATATTTTATCTGTAGAAGTTTTAATATTCGATATTCAAGAATGTAAGCTAACTCAAAGACGCCCGGATCGATCATAAAGTTAAGCAACGCTTGGCGCGGTCCGTGGATGGGTGACCATCTTGTCATAACGAGTTCCTCCGTGTTTCGGGAAGGCATGATAAACTAGTGGGTCCGACTGTCAATTAAATAACTTTGGCAGTCGTTACGGGTAGTCAGAAGCCAGAACTGACAACCAGTCTTACCAAGAGGGGCCAGGTTTCCCGGGTTGTGGAGGTCAGACAGGCAGTCATGCCATGTAAAACACTGGTTCTCAGTTGCATCCGGTAAGACTGGAAGCCGACCCCAACGTAGTTGGGAAAAAGGCTAGGCAGATGACGAAGATTCAAATATATTACCATACTATTGTTTACAAACTAGGGTTGAAACAGATGTATCACCATGTTTACAAGTGCAACTTCAAAGTGATGTCACTCGTGATGTTTTTTTAGTGCTATAGGTACCACAAAACTAATTAGTAAAACCTGAAAAACTGTTTTGATCTAATTAACGAGGGCGTCAATATGTTTTGATGTTTAGTATGTTTTGTCCATATTAGTCAACTTTGTTGATCAACAGACTAAGCATCATTCGTGTTTACGACCGGAGTGACGAAACTTTAATTTTGGTTGCACCATGTAATAAGAATGGCGTCCTCGCCGATGGTTCTCGTATAAGATCAGCTAGCTGTGCAGGACAGACATATTATAGTGCACAAGCATTTGCGCAGACACAGGTGCACTCCCTATTCCCTCACTCTCATAACCCGATGGGACGGCAATCCGACACGACCGGAGAGAGAACAGGCGCAGGACGGACATTAACGTGCTCTCTGATGCACGGGTGTATGAATTACCAACTTCTAGACTCCAGGCTGCTTTGTGAAAGTTTCTACAACCCACAAAGCGATTTCGTCACACAAACAGATTCGGTCGATTCAACCAATTTGCCGCGCGCCTACTTATATGTATACAATGGATTCTAGAATCTTTTCGATTCGATTTGAGTCGATTCTGCAAGGTTCACTACAGGCTACCGTAACGAAATCATCTTCTATACATATAAAAATCAAAGTCTTGATCCATTCACTGACTCATCAAGGCAGGGCTTAAGCCCGTGAATCTATATAAAGCTGAAATTTTGCACAGAGATTCATCCTAAAACTCCCACGAGAGATAAGAAAAGATTTCCCGAAATTCCCACGGGAACGGGGAAAACGGGGAAGTTTTACGGGGGCGCCGCCGCTGACAGAAGCTAGTTTGAAATAAAAATTCGATAATTTAAACCATTTATTTGAAGAAAGACTAGAAGTAGTCTATCTTTGTTATTTTTATACCCAGTTAATGTTAGCGCTGATGGGGATTTCCCATTGCCGCATTCAAAATAGCACAAAAAGGTACAGTTATGTATGAATCAGTTAGTTTTCTGAAAAAGAATTAATGACGTTACTATACGTAACTGGTTGACTTAATATGCACAGCACATGTATGCACACTACTTTAATGTTAAGGTAGGTTTTTCAAACTTAGTCACAAGTTTATTGAACTTTTGGTTAATAACTGTTTCCCCTAGTTTTACCCGGGTTCTCAGAAAACTATTTGCAGTATTTGGAATGTTATCGTAGGTATTGAGGAGCTCGTTATACGGCTAAGCAACGTTTGGCGCGGTCAGTCCGTGGATGAATGACCGTCTTGTTGTCACGAGTTCCGTGTTTCGGAAGGCACGTTGAATATTTGGGCTGATTGTCATTTGAACACCTTTGGCAGTTTTTACAGGTAGTCAGAACCCAGACAGTTTGAAAACTTGTCTTACCAAAGGTATAAGATTGCGTAACTGGGCTTAGGTTCATAAGCTGGTAGGTAGATGACGGAGTTTGATTCTATAAACTTCTTCATAATTAATCATAATGCTCAAGCTACCTTTATATAGGTACTTACCTAATTTCATTTAAATCGGTACAGCAGTTTTACGTCATAGGTACCCTAAATAATGAACAAATTTTCTATTTTTCATAATTTTACCTATCATTGTTTTAAATACATACGTTGTATATTTTTTTTCCGTGAATTGAACTAACTAGGTACTTACTCATTATGTTACGTTACCCATATAACATACAATATGTACCTAATTATATATGTAGTAAAATAGGATATTCCACATTTAATATTGTTTATATAACAATAAAAAGGATAGCTATTATTAAATTGTTATTTTTCTAATTGTCACATTTGCACAATTGAATTTATGCGAGGTTTATTCGCACATTTAATCGTGATTTTAAAATACATAAAGCTTTTGATTTTCATACGTAAAATTAATTCATGGAAAAACTATACTCTATCTATACTAATATTATAAAGCTGAAGAGTTGGTTTGTTTAAACGCGCTAATGTCAGGAATTACTGGTCCGATTTGAAAAATTCTTTGAATGTTGGATAGCCCATTTATCGAGGAATACTCGGCGTACCCGAATAAAAAGTAGCCTATAGCCAGGCTACTTTTTATCCGGGTACGCCGAGTAGTCCCCACGGGACACGGGTGACACCGCTGGCAGAAGCTAGTATGGTATAACCAGTCACGTAAGAAAGTTATTTAAAACCATACACGTGCGATAACAATGATTCACCCATTCAATTGACGAACGAGAAAATAACCTTTGAACCGAACTTAAATTATAATTTAACTAAGAAGGAAACTGAAAAACTTTTCCTTACTAATTAATGAATAATTCTAAACGCGCTTGTGACGTCCCGATTAGAAGTGATGACCGATTGACAAAATACATATGTAGGAACCTAATTACTAATTTCGTTCGTCGTCGTAAAGTAGGTTTTGAGTGAAAGAGTATCAAAGAATGCTGCAATACATCACGCGTAGTTTGTGAACTTTATTACCCTAACGGTAATCCTTTATTACCAGCGGTTTCACCCGCGTCCTGTGGGAACTACTCGGCGCAGCCGGATAAATGTAGTTTATAGCCTTCCTCGATAAATGGGCTATCTAACACTAAAAGATTTTTTCAAATCGGACCAGTAGTTCCTGAGATTAGCGCGTTCAAACACAAAACTCTTCAGCTTTATAATATTTGTATAGATGTAAGTAATATTCATTCACAATCACATAATTATTAAAAAAGTGAGAGTTTGTGTGTGTTCATATTTGTTTCTTTTTCACACGCTGAAATAACGGCTGAATGAATTTTCATTTCAACTTGGCAGTTACGTAGCTATCAAAATTAATATGTAGGCTTTTTTATCCCACTGCAGGAAGTAGTTCTTCTAGGAAGTGCGTGAAACCATTCGCGGAAGCTAGCTTTAATTTTTATTTAATTAAATGACGACATTAACCACTGTTTACGTCATTCTTATATGAAATGCACCTAATTCAGTTATTGTAGAACTGGGTTTTCCGGGATACTTTCTCTTTGACGTAATATAATATAAGGAAGGTAGAAAACTAGTGAATATAAGTAAATAGAACAATACCCTAAAAGGATAGTAATGGTAGAACTTAGAATGTAGACTCATCATCATCTTCCTGCCCTGTTCCCAATTTTATTTGGGATCGGCGCAATATGTTTTTATTCAATTTCTTACTGTCACTCGTCATACTGACATTCACTCACGTCATGACTAATTCCTCAGTGTTAAGGAAGGCATGTTCAATTGATACGTCCCTGCTATGCGATTCTCTAACTGACACATCATAGATGACAACAACGACGACCTCACAAATGACAAGCTTTTCGGTTTGAAGGATAAAATCGAAGGCGAAGTCATCGTTGTCGTCGAAGGCGAGGATGATTTTTCATACATTTGGAACCATATTTTAGTTCTATGTCACGCCGTCAACATCGTTGAAGCGCTGCGATCGCGCACTTATAGATGTTGCAACGATGATTTCCTGGTTGTAAAGATGTTTTGCATTAGAGAATCACCCCCCAGCTGTCATTCAATTCATTCATTGACATTTGAACAACTTTGGCAGTCGTTACTAATTGAAAAAGTCAGAAAATCTGGCAACAATTCCGATTATATTTAATCAGGTGGCCCGTTAAATGGGTTGACGGGGTCAGATAGGAAGTCGCTCCATGTAATTCACTGGTAGTCAGATGCATCCAGTTAAATTGAATGCCGACCCGATTAAGTTGGAAGAAAAGGCTAGGCAGATGATGATCGCATACCTTATTAATTTGGCTTATGTACAGACAGCACATCAAGTTGCCACAATCTGTCAAATTTCTGCAATAGATTTTCAACCTTATCACAATGGAGGTAGGTTAATGTTTCATTTGTAAAATTTGACAGATTCGTATACGTTCACCTGCTGTTGTCTGCACTTAAACTATTTCAGTATAATATACCTACATTTATCTTTCTATTATTTTTTATTTGTACACAATCTATCTATAATACATAATTATAACAGTTAAGTAAAAAAAAAACTTAAAACTAAAAACTAATACTAAAAGGCGTCGAAAAATTCCTCCCCATCGCTGCCGACCGGGAGCGTGCCCAAAAGGCTGGTATATATACCTACATAGGTTTATTTCATTAATTATTTTATGAAATTATTAAACTAACATTATTTCAGCACAAAATCATTAAACACAATTGGTGTGTGTGTAGGTAGGTAACCTTTGCTAGGCGCTTCGTGGAATACGTATTCCATAGAATGCAAGTTGTGATGATATGCAGTAGGTACCATTTTACTACAGGAAAAGTACACATTGTTGTGAGAAAAACATGGATATTTAATTAATTAAGTTTCTGCCTCACGTATTTGGTAAAATTAAGCTTTTATTAATTACTAGCTTCTGCCAGCGGCTTCGCCCGCTTCCCGTGGGAACTGCTCGGCGCACCCAGATAATAAGTAGCAAATAGCGTTCCTCGATAAATGGGCTATCTAACACTGAAAGATTTTTCAAATCGGACCAGTAGTTCCTAAGATTAGCGCGTTCAAACAAACAAACTCTTCTTATGATATTAGCATAGATTTGCATTATGTTTTACTTAAAAAATATCTAAAAAAAAGGGTAATTTGTTTTTGCAGCAAAGTTCATCTGGCAAATTTATTTGCATTTTTCTTTCATCGAGATATATTTATGTAAAAATAAATATTTTGTTTTGTTACAGGATGAGAGACATCGAAAAAAATAAAGCACACGTAAAATGTAATTTTCACCGGACACCACAAGTGAGTATGCGAATATGCAATCGAAATTTCGAGAAATATTGTATACTTACATAATAATATGACGAGAAGTTTCGCTATGGAAAACGGAATTCGAATTTGTAGCACAGCTTAAAAAACAAATAATAATGCTTATATTGGTACTAATATGCATCTTCAAATGATTTTCGCAATAATGAATAACAGAAACACTAAGGAAGAATGACACCTAGATTATGTAACCTATTTCGATAGAATGAGGGTTCAATATTTTCCAAAATTATCGGTAAATTCACATAGTTGCAAAAGCTGAATTCTAATTGGGTAGTTGTCATAAAGATATAACTTTTCTAAAAGGAAGAAAAGCCGAATAATTTTGAAATTACCATTTGTAACGTTAAATGGTATATGTGAATGTATTTTTGGAAAAAAACTGACGTTCCATTTGGTATAACCTCCAAAAATCTATGGGAGAGTTTTGAAAGCTCATAATGTATATTCAACTACTAAATTGAGAAAGTAGTGAGATTCATCTCTTGTAAAGCTATCATTACAGTCATTGCAAAAAAAATCTATGAGCAGTTTTTAGATCTCAATAAAAAAATTGCGAATCATAAAAAAAACGTTTTCCGTATTTCCATAGTGAACGCTATCCCTAAAAGGATTGGGTTTTGGACAATAGTGTATAAGATTTTCAAAATATAAAAATTAATAGTTTTTAAGGGAAATAATATCAATTTGTTAACATTGTATTGAAACGATTCAACTATTTTTTTGCTATTAGATTTATTTTCAATTAATATTCTACCGATTTGATAGACTTTACTGTTGTCCGTATAAGAGTTTAATGCGTCGATTGCTATCAATAAAAGTTATCATTGAAATAAATCATTGTTGATGGCATTGGGGGCGTCAAATTCTTTCAATGTTCGTGTTTTCTAACAATTTCTAGTATACTATATTGTAATGTGAGAATTCTTTGAGAAATATACACTAACAACATATCTTTGACTTGAAAATGTCTTCTTAGTAAAGGGGGTTTCGTGAATGCGATTTTGTGTAAAAATCACAAATACGTCGACCGCTTTATATGTGTTTTTGAATAATTTACAAAAGATTTTGATACAATTGTGTTGAGCACAATTTTATTTAGTATTTATATTATAATAATTAATAAATATTCTGTTAATTTTAATAATGTTTAATAATAGTTTAAACTTTAGTGTTTTAAGACTAACAGAATCCAGACACATATCGTTGAAAACTCATCTTACGACAAATAAATAATCGCATTCATGGAACCGTACTTTAATTGAGTGTCTGTGAAATATATTTGCGTACTATACATATATGTCACAATGTTTATAATATATTATACATATATATTTAAATATAGCGTTTTATAGATCAATATTGTAGTTTTTAGGTAGACAATGTTTTTCACGCTGCATGTAAAGAAGAATTAGCTTATAATCATGTAATTTTCAGCGAAATTAGAATTGCTTACGTTACCTATATAACACTTATATATTAGGTACCTATCTCAAAAGCGTGGATATTGAAAAAAAAACTTTCGGAAAAAATAAATAGTTTTATATATATCCTAGAAACTATCGCTCGTTTTGATTTTTAACTTTTTCTATATAGTTTGCAACGAGCAGTACTGAATGCTATATGTAATAAGTTAATATGTAAACTAGTGTAAGCGTGTTTATAGTTCTGTAGGGTAGATGTTCACATATCTAAGTTGAGTTGAATGAACGTCCATTTTAATGTCACCGAATTAACTTCCTATACAATGTGTCTGTTTTAGTGGAAATCGTTTATTACTGTAATTCAATAATTTATATCTGTTTGCAGATGTTATATGGTGGGTTGATCATGTGTATTTTTTGCAAGGAGTACATTAAAGGGATTTAAAAATAAATAAACTGTTAATAAAACGGATGTAATTTGAGTTTTCACAAAACCTCATGAAAAAAAAATCCATCTAGAAAAAAAGTCTTTTTTTTTGTAAATCAAAGGTATAAAAATGTTTAAGGTCTTATAAGTAAATTCATTGCGATATGTTTCTTATGTCAAAAATCCCTAATGTCTTAAGAAAAAGCTGTTTTTTATTTTAAATTAATGATAATAAATATTACGAGCTGAGTAATCAAGCAAAATTGTGAGTCACAGACTTTTTAGTTGAATCTCAAATTAATGACATCATAAGTGTATTATTTAGCAATGGAATGCAATTACCTGCATTCTTTAAGGTTTACTTTTCAGGGATGCATTGACACATGCGAAATGCATAATACAAATGGTATTGTGACTTTAGCCACTGGATTTTTGATAGGACTATAATTATTTATTTTGAAATTCTAAGCTAGCAACAAACGAAACTTTTCGTTTTTGACACTATATTGCAGAATCTCAAATATGACATCTTACAAATATTTATAGTTAACTTCATTTAATAAAAATCTTATCAAGAGGTCAGTTACATGTTTTTACGTTAACGTCAAATATGACATATTATATGACACACACATTTGATTTTTGTACATACGCCAGCAGATAAGCCTACCAAAATCCGTCAAATTTCTTCGATAGATTTTCAACCTTATCACAATAGTGGAAGGTTAAAGTTCGATTGGTAAAATTTGACAGATTCGGGTAGGTTGCCTGCTTTTGTCTGTACTAACTTTATAGCTGCTGCCATTGAACATGTTGTCTTTTTGTATTATGAACTTTAATACAATTGTAATAAAGATTAAAATCGATGCTACAATACCCATGCTCGAAAAATCACGAAGAATTTCCATTAAGTAAATTTGTTCTTTTATATGTTAACAATTTCTACTAAAATAGATACATTCGAGACTTCCGATTTACTAAACTATTAGTTAAGAAGATACGTATGTAATTGATATAAAAAATGGTGAAAATTATAACAATATTATGTCCCCCAAACTGTGTGTTTTATTGCTTTTTTCCTTGCCTCCCAAAAAACTTTGTGAATTATTATTATTTTTACTAAAAATCCAAGAAATGCACAGAAAAAATAATAAACTAGCCGTTTTCCCGCAGTTTCACTCGCATCCCGTGGGAATTACTGCCCGTACCCGGATAAAATGTGTATAGCCTATGTCACTCGTGGATAGTGTACCTAGCTTTCGAATGGTGAAAGAAATTTTAAAATCGGTCCAGTAGTTTTTGAGCCTATTCATTACAACCAAACAAACGAACAAAGTTTTCCTCTTTATAATATTAGTATAGATAATTTATCTCATATTTAATTTAAATAAAAAAATGAAAGCATTTAAATTGAGAACCTCCCCTTTTTTTGGTAATTCCTTAAAAAAATTGAAGCAAGCATTGGTAATGACATTGGCATGTCACTATAAGTTGTCATAAATATCCTTATACTTTAGAGGTCAGTCGGAGGTTACGGCATATTTACTATTCAGCCTAAAGATGGCGTTGCTCCAGCTATTGCAACTAGCGTGACATCACTAAATATCCCATGAGATAATGGGCTCTATAAAATTTATTGTTTTCCTCACATTTGATTGCTACACATCAAAACATCACATACCTATGTTGTTAAGGAAACCATATTATCCAGCAATTGTTTATATGGCCATTCCATTGTTATGTTACCTATTTCGATAAGATGTTCTGGTTCGGCATGCTTAAAAATTCCCGTCCCTACTAATATTATAAATGCGAAAGTAACTCTGTCTGTCAGTTACGCTTTCACGCCTAAACCAGTGAGCCGATGTTGATGAAATTGGTACAGAGATAGAATGGACCCTGAGAAACAACATAGGCTACTTTTTACCCGGGTACGGGAAATAGTTCCCTCGGGAAGCGGGCGAAGCCGCTGGCAGAAGCTAGTTACCCTATAAACTGTACTGCATGTAACTGCCTCGTTGGTTTAGTTGCGCCCCCAAGCTTGGGAGGGCACGTAAAGCCGGCGTCCTCGAATGCTACTCAGTAGCAGTCGTAATTATATACGACATCTTAATTTTCTTTGTATGTACGACATCTTAATTTCGCTATTCCCAGGAATAATAATTTTTGCATGGATGAATGCATTTGCATTTGGCATGTGGGTAGGCCACATGCCCAAAGTTGACGTTCTATGTCAACATCCGATAATTTGACACACCCGGTGTGTTAACGGCATAGCATAGCGATGTATTTTTCACAAAATATTAAAACCGTCTCAATACTCGAACCACTTCAAACGTAGTAAATCTATGAAGTTATAAAATTGCGCTATAATTTCCAGAAGAAAATACAGCAAATTGAGTGAAATATCGATAAAGTATTAAATACACACCAGGTGTGTCGCCGGCACCTCGAAAAAATTAGGGAGAGTACCTACACTAGGTGTGTCAGTGGCAGTGAAAGTGTTAAACCTATGGCTGACTCGATAAGAAGAAGATTGGTAAATGCGGCAAAATGACGTTGCCTCGGAAATGTCCGTTAATTTCTGTTGCCGATGATGAAATAAAATATTTGGAATGTTAGTCTACTACATCCGTCAGCGCATGTAGGTATTTAGTTAGTCATTTTTGATATCACCTATACATAAATTCCTTTGGTATTTGATAGAATTTTATGACTACAAAGTCATTTTATGTAATAAATAATCTTTGAATCTGTCTGTTCAGCTTTCACGCCAAAATTTTCCACTCAACAGAATTTAATGAGAGGTAAGCAGATAGTCTAGCTATAACCTAAGAAAGGCCATAGGCTTATACTTAAAACTTATAAGTGTAGGTACAGACAACAGCAGGTCAACGTAGACGAATATGTCAAATTTTACCAATCGAATATTAACCTACCCAATATTACGATAAGGTTGAAAATCGATTGCAGAAACGACTGATGGTGGTAACTTGATATGATGTCGTCTGTACATTTTTCCGGGTGCGGGAAGCAGATCCATCAGGTGGCAGGCCAATCACGGGAAACACCTTGTTTACAATAAACAGATAAAACATTGTAGGTGTAACTATCCTCATACATTAATTAATTTATTGGATGCGACGGTGACGTAAGCGCTACGCTAAAATGCCATAAGCTATTACACATAAAACGTCACAGATCGTAATGTACCACCATAACATCATGCATGTTTTTCCCACTTTTTTATGTCATCATTTGTTCAGCTTTTACCCGATTTTATTGGGGTCAACCATCTGTGGAGGCAGCTGAGTCAGACAGTTATACCTATAGAATAAAGCAAGTCTCTCAATTATGAATAGTCACGTAAGTGCCAATGCTAATCGTCTAAGTTTTATGTAGTTATCTACTTTCTAAGTATGCCTTGGACGCCAATAACTGATTAAAGGTGAAGGAAAACATCTCGAGGAAACCTGGACTATATAGTTTGAAAACACTAAGCCGCATCGAGCATGTGTGGTTATTAACGCTCAATCTTTCATGACAGGAGTTGAGAGCCTGTAGCGAGCAGTGGGACGATAAAAAGGCTGACGATGATGATGATGATGATAATGCCTGGAGTCATCCACAACCGTGTTCCTCCATAGGGAACCTCCTGGCCCTTTGTGTGCCAGGGCCGCGGTAACTCTTTCGAACAACCCACAGTGCAGGATCAGATACCGACTTGATGCTACTTTCTGCTTGATTAACCATATCAGGTTATTAAGTCCACTCCTACTTGATTTAACATCTTTTGCTCAACAAAAGGGCTTATTCCCAACATGTCGAATATCACGTACACCCAAAGGCACCCATGTAATAGTTGCATCATCATAAAACGTCACTTTACGTCACTGTTCGGTCACTATTACATTATCAACAGTTATGTAGGTACGGTCGCGTGCGGTCATAATTAGGAGGCAAATAATATTGTAGGTAGGTATAATAAATTGATAGGTCAATTAAACATGTATTTACTCACGTAGCAGATTAATTAACTGAAGTTTTCGTTGATACTAGATGCGGGGTGTTGCTAATTGGGAACAAAAATTAAGTTAAAAACACACATTCTGATATGTTATTTCTAGCCTTTTATTTGTCAGTGGGAAATCATCAGATGAACCCTCCCGCTGTGGGTGACGTGTTCCTTCTTGAACCCTTTGTGTGTCTGGGCCGCGGTAACTCATTCAAACAATCCCGCAGCCCCGGCAGGCTCTGGCCCTAGTGGGTCTCGCCGTGATTTGCTGACTCCCTTTGAGGAGCGCGTGGAACAACGCGCGCCGACGACACGGGCCTGTCATCTCCTAGGACACGGAAGGACGATGAGATACCCGAAACTCACCACTCTCATCAATGAATGGAATACCTTAAGGTAAATTCCAATTGAACCTGAGATAAAAGTTGCGGTTTCCAGCATTCATTTCCAAATAATTTAGTTCAACGTAATACACCTACAAAATTTCTACATCGTCGCCAGGTTATGTGACCACAATAGTTCTACGTCACTTTAGTTCGAGGAAAAATTGGTATAGTTTCAAAATAACATTGTATTTACTAACATAAATAAAAACGTAATTTATATGGTTTTCTATTGAGTTGAATTCCTGTAATATTTCATCTGTGATGAGTTATGGTGAATTCATACTGCGGTCCGTGTTATCATTATTGTATTTGCAGTCAGCAACGAAAGTCCATTAATTCTAATAAGCTGTGCTTAGTGACTTTTGCAATTCTGTGATGTCTAGTATACCTAATTGTTCAGTAGTCCTGGAGAGTTCACTTCTCAAAGTTTTAGAACGTTAAAAAAAAATCAAAAGGCAGCCCGCCATTTGAAATTTTTTTACGTTCAAAAAGTGCTGTTTAGCAACCAACTTTAAATAAATGGTTTCAGTTTGAATCATAACTATTAGGGACATACCTACTTATGACATTTTTTTTTATTCAGCTAATATATTCGACGGTTTCTTTGATACAGTAAAAAGTAGCTATTTAAACCCAAAAAATATATGTGTCAACTTTTTTCATCAAGTGCAGATCACCCAACCCGAATCTGTAATATTTTACCAATCGAAGATTAACCTTCCACTATTGTGATAAAGCTGAAATCTATTCAAGAAATTCGTGTACCTAGGTTGATCTGTTGGCTATGTTTACGATTCAAACCATACTATCATCGTTCACATAACATTACGTGTTCATTCAACTTCGAGTAACTAAGCTACACGTAGGTAACTATTACCTATGTCATAGGCATGAAAAACAACACATTTTCAATAACCTAATGTTATTCCTGTTTGGTATACTGACGTTACTAAGCGCTAGCATTGGTTTACTTTTTACATCTGTCTAGCCTCTTCATCTGCCTAGCCTTTTCCCAACTTAGTTGAGGTTAACTCCTAGTCAAACTGGATGCAATTGCATACCAGTATTTTAAATGGAGCAATTTGTCTACCTAAATCCTCAACCTGGCTACCCGTGCTACATGACACCTTGGTAAGACTGGTTATTCGAGTTTCTGGCTTTTGATCATCAATAAGGACTTCCAAAGATGTTCAAATGACAGCCGGGACCCAGAGTTTTAATGCATGGTCACTCATCCACGAACCGACCGCACCAAGCGTTGCTTACCGTCCGTCTCCTAGTAGACAACAGGCCCGTGTCGGCGCGTGTTATTCTACGCGCTTCCAAAAAGAGTCAGTAAACCCCAGCGGGGCCTACTAGGGCCAGAGCCTGCCGGGACTGCGGATTGTTCGAAAGAGCCAGGTACACAAAGGGCCCAAGAAGGAACACGGTGGGTTTTAGTCAGTAAAAGTCTGACACTCCCTCACGTGGCGTTGCACCAACAGCGGGAGGGGTCATCTCATGGTTTCCCAATGGAAAAAAGGAAACAATCGCTACGTCAACTTCATTGAAGTTATTAAGATAATGCGCTGATATCTGTACCGATATTACTGCTAATATAAAGTGAAGAATGTAATTAGTCAGCAGGAAAATCCCCTATAAAATAGTTCTTTACGCACATCAAAAACTGATTCATTGCAAGGAAATCAAAGAAATAGTGATACTTATACAATATTAGGGGAATCACCTCTTTTACTTTTAGATGTATTGTTAACCGACTTCAAAAAAAGAAGGTTCTCAATTAGACCTGTATGTATGTTTGTGCGCGATTATCTCGCGTTTAGCTGATCCGATTTCGATGTGGTTTTCAATATAGTATCTGTCAGATTTATTACTACACCTCTGTCAGGGATATGAACCAACTAAAAAGGCTAAAAGTCGGTGGCGAAATTAACATAGCTGCGCATCCATTAGACCTCGAAAGATAGCTAGATTAGGATTTTTAGGGTTCCATACCCAAAGGGTAAAACGGAACCCTATTACTAAGACTTCGTTGTCTGTCTGTCTCCGGGCTGTATCCCATAAGCCGTTATAGCTAGAAAGCTGAAATCTTCACAAATGATGTATTTCCGTTGCCGCTATAACAACAAACACTAAAAATTAAAAAAAAAAAAAATTAAGGGGGATCCCCATACAGTAAACGTGTGAAACCGCAAATTATAACTTTGTTATTTGTATGATGAAAAAAAAGTTATTTTTGGCTGCCCGAAAAATGTTTGTATTTTGGCTAGTTGCAGGTAATACATACGTTCATTTTTCATAGACAATGTTACGGAAACCTTCGTGCGCGAGTCCAACTCGCACTTGGCCGGTCTTCTAAACTACTTACAACGTCTCACACAGGTATGATAAGCCAAATAAATATTGATTTTAATTACTGAATTCCTGCATAAAATTGATGGGAATATTACAATATAATTATGTATATTTTAATATTTAGTTAAATATCGCGGTTTAAATTTAACGCTAATTTACATAACAGTGGTAACGTATTCTTCTCAAAACGTTTTGAGGAAAACGTAATAAATAATTTGATTTAATTAAAGACACTACTCCAGGTAACTATTGACGTAGAAACTTTAAATTCTCGTCACGTAACCGTATACAGTTAAAGTATGTGCAATAATGTGCATAATGTATCAGAAATGCTAAACCAGTTTACTATTTTTACAATAGACCATTCTAAACGGCGTTATAGGGTTCCGTACCCAAAGGGTAAAACGGGACCCTATAACTTAAACTGGGTTGCTCGATTTAATTTTAACTATGACCCAACCTTAACCGGCCGTGAAGTAGCCGTCTATTGGTCACATAGCTATCAAGTCGTCAATTTAGGTACCATATCTTTTTTTATCGATGGGAAATAATCAGATGACCCCTCCCACTGTGGGTGACAGCGTGAGGGAGTGTCAGACTTTTACTGACTAAAACCCACCGTGTTCTTTCGGAAGCCATTTGTGTGCCTGGTAAAGTTAAATTGAGCAACCCAGTCTAAGACTAGTCCGTTCGTCTGTCGCCAAGCTGTATTTCGTGAACCATGATAGCTAAAGATAATATATTATTAGAAAGATGATATATTATTGCTGCTATAACAACAAATACTGAAAATTTGAATAAAATTCATATTTAAGGTGAGTCCTATACAACAAACCTGATTTTTTATCGACAACTAGCTATTAGGTACCCGCGGCTTCGTCTGCGTGAGCGTCATGAAACTTCAAAATACTATACATGCATATAACGAAGGCGTGTTCTTTCACAACATCAGTACCTATAATATTAAAAATTCCGACTACTGAGGATCTAGTCGACAATGGTACGGAACCTTTCGTGTATGAATTCGACTCACACTTGCCTGGTTTTACGTCGTCTGTAACTGTAGAACTGGTTTTAATTTCTTCAACATTAAGTTAACCAGTCTGACAGGACTTGATAATGACGTCACAATTCGCGTGCCAACCAATCAGCTTGGGGCTCTTTCAAAGACGTTCCATGTCGGATCGCTACGGTGCTATATGGCTATTGACATTTTCTCCAAGTCATCAATTAACGATCCTTACGCCGAAATTCCATAACATCTAATTTCGAAGGCCCAGTCAGTTCGAATGTCCGTTTCACCGAAAAGTCCTATTTATTGGCTTGGCGTATAAATTATGTTAAATATAAATCTCTCTAATCGCAAAAAAACGGATAAATAGATTATAAAAATCCGCGGTTAAGTATTCGAAAAGTTACCTACTTTTATTCACATGCACTTAGTAGTTGGCGGAAGCGTGTAAGCCATTATTGCTACCCAGATTTAAGTCTGAAACTAACGAGAACTAATTCTCACGGGGGCAAAGCCCAGGCAAAAAGCCAATAAACGACGTCACTGACATGTCTATAGGTTTTAGCGCGCGTGCGAGTCGAAACCGTGACGTAGGCAAGTTATGAATACATATATTAATGTTCCCGTAAAGGTTGGTTTTTTACGACGTCTATAACTGTAGAACTTTTGACATTTCCTCGAAGTTCCTTTCGCCGAAAAAAGTTATTTGTTACATAAGTTATTTGTTACATTTTTCTTTGAAAAATGTAACAAATAACTTATATTAATATTAAGGTACCTACCTAGTTTTATTCAATAATGATAAATTTTGCATGCCGATTGGTTAAATATGGCTGACCTGATGTATTATATTTTATTTCAAGAACTTTTGTATACCTACCCATATTTGCAAAATAAATAAACTTTGACTTTGACTTTGCCGAAATTCCGTAACATCGAAGTTCGAATTTTGAAAAGCTTCAAATTTGAACGCACCTTTCGTCGAAAAGTCTTATCAATCTTACACACTTAACGGTTTTTATTTCTTGTTCAAAAACTCCTCGGTAAATTACTGTATGCCTAACTGCATTCTTTCATTTCGCCATATTTAATTCCTTATTTTTTACTAGCTTCTGCCAGCAGCTTCGTTTGCGTAAAACTTATAATCCCGTTTTTCCCGTTCCCGTGGGAGTTTCGGAAAATCCTTTCTTATCTCGCGCGACAGGCTTAAGATGAACCTCTGTGCATAATTTCAGCTTTATAGGTTCACGAGTTTGGGCCCTGCGTTGATGAGTCAGTGAATATGTCAGGACTTTGATTTTTATATGTATAAAATATATCTCCCAGCAGACCACGGGAATGATGTAAAGTCCCGAATTTTGCTGAAGTTTTAAGCTTTAATGGTGACACAAAACCGACGATTATCTCTGTATACACAATACACATCTCTAAGCAAGCACAATTGCCGGTTCTGTGCTAAACTATTGCTTTATTAATATACTAGCTTTTGCCAGCGACTTCGTTCGCGGATCATATCGCTTATGCCAGCGACAACGGGTCGTCATAACTTCTCCCGATTTCCGAACATTTTCCTTCACTGCTCTTCTCCTATTGATTGTAAAGTGATGAATAGTATACTATAACCAGCTCAGGAGTATGAATAATAATTGTACCAAGTTTCGTTAAAATCCGTCGAGTAGTTTTTGTTTCTATATCGGTTATACAGACAGCCAATAATTCTACTGATTGCATTTTTGGCATCAGTATCAATCCTTAATCATCCCCTGATAGTTATTTTGGAAATATATTTAATGTACAGAATTGATCTCCCTACAGATTTATTATAAGTATAGATATAGATGGAAAGTGTTACGCCCTCTACGTGATTGTAGAAATGAACTGCCCTTTACATGTTGGTACAGTGTAAGAGCAACTGCACTTAGGTACAGCACGTGCTTATTGCGTGTATGGAGACTAACAGGCTACCAACGTATTACTATTTGTTTACTATAAATTGTCGTGTTGGGTTTCCCATTTCTTGTCTATTATTTGACGTCACAGCTAGTTTAGTGCAAGGTTGAGTGTGACTATTTACAAATGGGTTGTGGGGGTCTGATAGGTAAGTAGTTGCTTCATGTAAAATAAAAAAAAAGCTAAACGACAAAAAAAAACTAATTAGTCCGTCTTTTAGATTATAAAAAAATATTGCATACGTATTTTTTCGTTTTTCTTCTAAACAAATTATTACGAAGGTATAGACCGTTGATATTGCGCGTGACGTCACGCCTATGTACGGTTTTTACATAGGCGTGACGTGACGACGGCAGGACCCCCACTCATGAACTTTAATAATCATCGTCTTTGTTATTATTCATAGATTTAGATCATAGATTAAAAACAAAAAAATACGTGTCCAATATTTTACGATAGTCAAAATTACGGACTAAATGGATTTGCTTATTTTTTACCCTGTCGTCTACCTTATTATTTGTTATTGTGGTATTACACCCCAGTGCCTGAGAGGGCACGTAAAGCCGGCGTCTCCGAATCGGCTACTCAGTAGCAGTCGTTGTTACAAATCCACGTCAGAGGCCGTCAGGCGGATTTGAGAAAACTCTGACACTAGGGCTTGTTAGGTGATTAAACCTGAAGCTCACTCGATAAGAAGAGGAAGACTTGCATCATAATATGTATTTTATTATTGAAAAAACAAAAGATTTAGCTAAACCTTACAAAGTGTAAATAAAAATTATTATCCTGTAGCTACCCACATACTTAGTTGCTAACCAAGTTTTCCTTTAACATTGGATAAACAAACAATTAGGTTTATTTTATTTTATATACAATACGTATTTTATGATGATGGCATCCTAGCGGATTGTCGGCCACGGTTATTGTTATTGTTCTCATATTAGGAGATCAGCCAGCTGCGCAGGACATATTATAGTGCACAAGCATTTGCGCAGACGCAGGTGCACTCCCTATTCCCTCACACTCCGATGGGACGGCAATCCAACAAGACCGGAGAGAGACAAGGACCGACATTAATTTGCCTAGCCTTGTCGCAACTATTTTGGATTCGGCTTCCAATCTAACCGGATGCAGCTGTGAACTAGATTTTAAATGAAGCGACTGCCTGTTTGACCTCCACAACCCAGTTACCCGGGCAACTCGATACCTCTTAGTAAGACTGGTTGTCAGACTTTCTGGCTTCTGACTACCCGTAACGAATGCCAAAGATGGTCTAATGACAGCTGGGACCCGCCAGCTTATCGTGCCTTCCGAAAAACGGAAGAACTCATTATGACAAGATGATCACCCATCCACGGACCGACCGCGCCAAACGTTGCTTGACCTTATGCTTGATTGATCCGCGCGACTTTGACTTAACCACGAGCTCTTCTAGGCTGATGCCGTACTAGCCAATTGTCGGCCACGATGGCTGTCTGTGTTATAATGAGATCAGCCAGCTGCGCAGGACATATTAAAGTGCACAAGCATTTGCGTTTCCGACACGACCGGTGCTCTCCGTTGTACGAGTGTATCAATCACCAACTTCCAACTTCGGGCTGCTCTGTGAAAGTTTCTAAAACCCACAAAGTTTCTAGACCATCGAGGCAGTTAAAAGCTTAGCTCTTATATAATAACTAGTAACAGTAGGTATGGATTTTATCTCCTTCTAAGTCTTATAAACTTCACGGAAACTGCTTAACAAATTTCCAGTGTATATTGGATTAATTAATATGGATTTCCGTTGCATTGTTCTCGATATATTATGTAAAATGCCTTCTCAATAATTTTGTTGGAGGCGCGAGTTAATGCACGGGCGTTTGCGCAGCCCATAAGGACAAACCCATTGTATGGCGTAAAATATGAGAGAATATTATGTAACAGTTAAACACAAGTTTACTTAATATCACTTACAAGTTCAAATGCACTATAAAACTTTCCTGAAAATGTAACTTTTTCAAAAATATAAAATTAAAAAAATGCTGTTCACATGGAGCTTTTCTAGCACTTAAGTGAAAATTACCTATAGGTAATGTGATTTTGATATAAGTACTTAAAAAAAAATTGCAAAAAGATTTTATAAAAAAAATAATGTAGTAGTATTTGTGTAAAATATTACTATCCAGACTTTCATATTGATCATATTTAAGTGGGATGGGTGAATCAGTGAGAAATAATCAGGCATAGCCGTACTAATATAAATCTTACTAATTTTAATATTATAAAAATTAAGGGTGTGGTTTTTGTTAGGACCAAAAATACAAAATTATGTTGCTGATGAGTTTGTTCCACCATTTCTTCTTCCCACCAAAATGGTAAAGAGAGCTTTTGGGGCTGTATTTTGTAAAATGGACCTTCTGAAAGTGCTGATTATCAGCCTACATACTTTGACTAGCTTCTGCCAGCGGCTTCGCCCGCGCTATACTTGAAATCCCGTTTTTTCCCGTTCCCGTGGGAATTTCGGGAAATCCTTTCTTAGCGGATGCCTACGTCATAACATCTGCCTGCGTCCCAAATTTCAGCCCGATCCATCCAGTGGTTTCGGCTGTGCGTTGATAGATCACTATGTCAGTCAGTCAGTCAGTCACCTTTGAGTTTTATATATTTAGATAAGATGGCTTTTTATCTTCTTGTATGTTTGTTTTGCTCAGGAACTACCCTAGCCTATCTATCGACGTGTGTGAAACTTTCGCTATTAAGAATATACTTTCATACCTACTACTATAATATTACATTATGGAAAGCAATAAACGATATGAATTAATGAATTAATCAAGATTACTTTCCACTGAATATGGAAAATAAATCATGAAAGACTTTTTCTCCAGGAAAATGAGCATTAGGTTTGTATAATGTTTAATAGGTTTGTATATTACATTGATTACAATTCAAAGTCCAGGAACCAACAGGGAATATTGGAATTATCTCATTTGTTATGCAGGTAATAACAAGGAAAATATTATTGTATTACTATGGAATTTCTATACTCTTAATTATCATTGTGTTTGTATAATACCTACACACATTATAATCATCATCTGCCTTGCCTTTTCCCAACTCTGTTGGGGTCGGCTTCCAGTCTAAGCGGATGCGGCTGAGAACTAGTGTTTTACATGGAGCGACTGCCTGTCTGACCTCCACAGTTACCTGTTACCTGGGCAACTCCATACCTCTTGGTAAGACTGGTTGTGAGACTTTCTGGCTTCTGACTACCCGTAACGACTGCCAAAGATGGCGAAATGACAGCCGGGACCCACCAGTTTATCATGTCGTCCGAAACACGGAGGAACTCGTCTTGGCAAGATGGTGATCCATCCACGGACTGACGCCAAGCGTTGCTTAACCTTATGATCGTGCTGATAGTAAATTTTCTTCAATATACTCGTTTATTTGTAAACTTTTGAGAATTGAATTTACCTACCTCATCTCATCTGCATAGTCTTTTCCCAACTACGTTGGGGTCGGCTTTCAGTCTAACCGGATCCTCCGGCTCCGGAACCGGAGCAGCTGAACACCAGTGTTTTTTTTTACCTGCTTACAGGGAAGTAAATCCAAAAACTTTTTTTTCTGGCATTATTAGGGTTTTCGTGAAAAATGCCAATCAGCATTTCGTCGTCTTAGAGTGAAAACCTCAGAAATGCAATTTTTTCCCCATTTTTTTTATCTCGTTTCTAGGAAGATAACTTCGCAAAGAACATCCTACATGTTTCTCCTGAAAAATCATGTCTCTTACACTTACGAGGTTTTCACTCTAAGGCATCGATTTCTATTTTTTGACAACAAAAATCTATGAAAGTAACAACGATACTTCATGAAACATAGCAACGAAACTATATATAGATCATTGATAAAATAACTATTGTGCCTTTTCTATATACAACGATGAATTGTACCTTACATTGCAAATGCGTCTGGATTTCCCAGTACAAGGCGAAATGTCTCATCATTTCTAACTAGACAGGTTGACGGCTAAGTAAGGTATTACAGCAGGTCAGGAAAAACCCAACGTGTTTGAGTTTTGTGATACTTAACTAAGCTTTTACCACGTGGTTGCATTGTGATGAAAAAGCAGCTTATATTAAACACAGATTTAAGCAAAGCGAATTTTTGTACAGACGACAGCACATCAAGTTACCACAATCTGTCAAATTTTTTCAATAGATTTTTAACCTTATCATAATAGTGGTAGGTCAATGTTTGACTGGTAAAATTTGACAGATTCGGGTACCTTCACCTGCTGTTGTCTGTACAACGAATAGATTTTTTCCGCCCAGAAATCTCGTGAATGGACGAAGACGAGATGTTTAAATAATGAAAAAAAATATGCAAAATAGGCTGAAAACAGTACTTTTGAACGTCAAAACTACACGAGGCAGTCCCAAAAACATCCGCCCTTCACCATTCTTCACCATTTCCTATGTGTTTACGCTGGAAGAAGAAGTGGCGCAACAAACACCCCAGCAACAAAGAAATTCTATTAGTTATTAGAAACTTTACTCCCCTCAACTTTGGTGCAGTCTAGCTTTACAACCGTCTCTAGAGCCGACGTGCCTCCATGATGAATTCTAACTTAATCGTTTCAGCCATTTTAGTATGAAAGAGAATTAAGTAATTTATTTTGTATGCCTCTAACCAGACCACGGGACCACAGGATCCCGGATTTTTGGAAGGCGAACGTGGAGCCGAAGCTAACACGCTGAAGCCCTTTTGAGACATCTTTAATGAGATGGTGACACAAAACAATGGAATTAAGTTGTTTATGATTATTATGGTCCGTTCCATAGATTCCAGATTATGTTTTAGATTGCTATCTGACAGATAACGAATTTAAAACATAGAAAAATAGTTTAAATTTAGAAGTTTATCTGCAACAATTCTGTTTTTCAGAAATAATTGTTATAGAAGCTCTACCAAAAACATTAGCTACAAGCTTCTGCCAGCGGTTTCACCCGCGTCCCGTGGGAACTACTCGGCACACCTGGATAAAAAGTAGCTTATAGCCTTCCTCGATAAATGGGCTATCTAACACTGAAATAATTTTTCAAATCCGACCAATAGTTCCTGAGATTAGCGCGTTCAAACAAACAAACTTTTCAGCCTTATGATATTAGTATAGATAAGTATAAATTGGCAGCAGATTTTTCAGCGGTTTTGCGTCATTCTGTCGGCATCCTGAGGAAATTACATGTATTCTGATAGAAAGTGATCTAAAATGCAAAACCTTTCAAAAGTTAACGAATTTTCAGTTCAGATTTTTCGGAATTTCAGATCGGACTGGAAATTATCCCAAAAATTAATTTCATTCATTGTTCAGTATCTTTACCCGGTAAACCGCACAAAGATGTTCTGTGAAATTTACGTAAAATTCTGATGATCCTACTTAGCAGGTAATCACACAATTCATTGAAAACAAATATTAATTAAGTACTATTTCAATATGATTGCAGTAGAAGGAAAAGCCAAAATACACAATACCGCAGTAAAAGGTTGATTTTACGTAGAAATGCGAATTCTGGCTGTTCAACAATCTTTCTACGAGGAAAGAATTTGTCATCACGATTTTCCACAGCGCAAAGTCAATTTTAGACCGTTGACTCAAATATTGTCTTGTTTCCTTCATAATAGGCAGTCATCATCATTATCAGCCTTTTTATCGTCCCACAGGTAAAGGTCGATTTTACAGCAAAAGGCGCGTTAACTCATTGTGATTTCATTGCCCGTTGCTTGCCATTTTATTGCAGCAAGATGCTACTTGCACTGTGTAAATGTAATCTTGCAATAGGTAAATGGTCGCCTGTCAAATATTCCTGCAATAAAATGGCAAGCAACGGGCAATGAAATTGCAATGTGTAAATGGGCTTTAAGCAACGTTTGGCGCAGTCGGTGCTTGGATGGGAAATACGGAAAATTCCTCTATGGTCACCATGTGCATTTTGCTGTTTTGCAGCCAAGTTTATATGAATTTCTAGCTGTTCCTCACGGGTTTACCCGAGTTCAGGGCAACTTTTAAAAAATAATTATGAACCTTCTCGTTACTACAACGAACACGACAAAAAAGAAACAACAGAATCGGTCCAGGCGTTCAGCAGAATAAGGAGCAGCAAGAAATAGGGGCTGATTTTTATACAAGCTGTTGATTTGCAACCTTGTCAAATTTCAGGAGGTTGTCATAAAATACCTACATAAATAATCAATTGAAACTACAGGAGACGGGAAATGACTACTATGCGCTGCTTTTTCTCTTGTTGAAAATTAACAGTATTTCAGAATAAACTAAACAAAATCGTAAGTAATATCAATCCGTTCGTCAGTCCCTGTCGTTTGCGTTTGTGTGAAAGCGCAGCACGGTTGTAAGGCTACTAACACACGCGCCGCATTCAAATACGGCTAGTATACACAGACGGATTTCGGTAAATAGGAAAAAAAAACTTACTCATTTTATTGTTGCTTTGGGTCGAGAATCATTAGCATAATTACGTCCTTGAATTTGACAAGGATGCAACTCAACAGGTTGTATTGTAGATTTTTGAGTTTGTGATTTTTTTTTTTATTGAAGAAAGGTGTCTTGCGTACGTTGTTTACAAACAATAAAAAAACCCTAGTGGTTTGTAGTAAACACATTAGAGAAGTAAATATTTTCTTCAAGACGAGTACGTCATCGTAATTACTTGTAAATGTAGTAACAACTAAACTTGGACAATAATATTTATATTACGTCCTAAAACTGACTTCATAGGGCTTGAAGGTAATATTTATTTCGTTATCGAAGTAATTGTTATTATTATATCTAATCGCTTTATTGTAATTTTATTTGCAATAGTGCAAGCGCAGCCGAAGAGCTCGTCGCTAAGTCAAAGCCGCAGGGATTAATGGATCATAAAGTTAAGCAACGCTAGCCGCAGTCGGTCCGTGTATGGGTGACTATCTTGCCATAACGAGTTTTTCCGTGCTTCGGAAGGCAAGATAAACTGGTGGATCCTGGCTGTCATTTAAACATCTTTGGCAGTCGTTACGGGTAGTTAGAAGCCAGAAA
>NWSH02000296.1:9954485-9967954 GCA_002382865.2 Heliothis virescens | reverse complement strand
CGCCTTATGTGCTAGCCTTATATACTCGCCTTATGTGCTAGCCTTATGTACTTCCCTTATATACTCGCCTTATATGCTAGCCTTATATACTCGCCTTATGTGCTAGCCTTATGTACTCGCCTTATATATTCGCCATATGTATATATAAAATGTTATATAAAAAATATAAATATAGGGTTAAAATTGAATCGTTATTAGTTACGACAAGTACCAGGATAGCAGAAGTCTACGGAGATGATTGCTTAAATGTTATTTAAATATAATATTTGTTTTCTTAGGTTAAGTTTTTTTTTTTGTAATAGAATAAGGTCATTGTAAATATATGTAAATAAATTATCCTTATTAAATGCTAACCAAAAAAAAAAAAAATTTGTTTTTATAAATCTTTGAAGAAAACGTGTGGAGTAATTTGAGAACTAACTCATTGTATTATTTGTTTTCGGAAATACAAAATTCTTTTTCAATTTTAAGGTCGTAAGGCAAATTGGGAAACGCTTTAATTCTAATTTTAATTTAATATTTTTGTTGTGGGTTACTTTGGGAATATTTCGTGGATGAAAATGAGAATAAGCCAAATACTTACTGTCAGTAATGATTGACATTTGTACATGCGTTCAGAAATTAAAAAGGGTGAATAAACTATTTGTCTGTTTGTTTATTTTTAAATCAATCAAAAGTTCCTCAAATATTTGTAAAAATAATTTACAAAATGCGGTCGCACCAATAATTAAAGTACCAGGACTGCATAAATTTCCTGAGTACAAACCAATCACGGGATCTCGATGCAAGGACCGCTTACTCACGGGATCCCAATGCAACTGCTCACCATGTACCAGGACCGCATAATCACGGGATCTCGATACAACTGCTTACGATGTACCAGGACCGCATAATCACGGGATCTCGATGCAACTGCTCAACATGTACCAGGACCGCATGATCACGGGATATCGATGCAACTGTTCACCATGTACCAAGACCGCATAATCACGGGATCTCGATACAACTGCTTACGATGTACCAGGACCGCATAATCACGGGATTTCGATGCAACTGCTNATTCCAATCTCCCGACGCAACTGCTAATCAAGTACCAGGACATCATAATTTATAACTCAAGAACGGCTGAACAGATTCGGCTGAAAATTGGTAGAGAGGTAGCTAAGAACTGGGAGAAGGACATAGGACATGTCGATGTAACTGCTCACCATGCTTCGTAACTTAAACCAACCAGAACTGTGCAATGTGCACGTTTGGTGGCAAGTAAACTGATGAACAATTTGATTTACGCCACAATATTCAAAGGAAAAGTCAAAGGGGGGAAAGTTCTCATTCCGATGATTCCGATGGTCTAAACCGACATGCCATTTGAGTGAAATAAGCTTGAATTTCCAATCCGTCTTGCATTCGCCATCACTGTAAATAAGTCACAGGACCAATCGTTGAAATTTTGTGGTCTTAATTATATATATTTTTAAATGTGATCATGTGATATTGCGATATTGCCTTTAAGGCGGTACAAAGTTCGCCGGGTCAGCTAGTATTTAAATAAATAAGTAAACTTTAACGAAGTGGAGCTTCATAACTATTTTTTTCAAAACGATAAGATAAGTACAATTCGTTTTTTTGAGCTTGTTGACATCCCAACACTAAAATACAAACGTCATAAATGCATTAAATTATTTGGAAGGAAAAGACGGTTAATGATAATAAAATTAGTGTGAATTTTGTGTGTAACGTTCATAATATACCTAAAGAAAATAAATCATATAATAACTTGCTCATACTTTGTCATAAGCTATACTAGCAACCCTCCCCGGCTTCGCACGGTTGCAATCAGTCATCTCAAAAATAACAGTATTTCTTCACCATTTAATGGATGTTATTAAACATGTAAAACTTCATCTTCAATCATTCAAATCTATACATATAATAAAATTTAAAATAAAAAAAACAGCATCCAAATCCGTTGGGTATTTTAAAGATTTAAGTACACAGGGATATAGGGACAGAGAAAGCGACTTTGTTTTATACTATGTAGTGATTACTGTCAAATTTCATCAAAATCTGTCTAGTATTTTTTACGATAAAAAATTTTAACAAAAATTTAACAAAAAACAGGTGTTGACACTAATTTTCTTACAGTAGTTACAAGCTATCCCTGATGAAGGACTCCATTGAGAATGTTCAGAATTCCGATGTCTAGAATATAGTAAGTTTACTACAGTCGAAGTACTTGATGCCATAGTTGAGACAGCTCGTGGCTAAGTTTGTCCGTGGATGGGTAAGCATCTTGTCATAACGAGTTCTTCCGTGTTTCGGAAGGCGTGATAAACTGGTGGGTTCCGGCTGTCTTTTGACCATCTTTGGCAGTCGTTGACGGGTAGAAGCCAGCAAGTCTACTACTTACTACTGTAAAAATCTATAAAATACCTTAACAAGTGAATAAATTTTTGAAGTTTTTTGAATATATTTTTTTTTAATAAAATCTTATAGATAGATACAATCAGGAAAGTGCCATACGATAGTTTTTACCTCTGACGGAAAAAAGAGGGGCAATTATAATGACCTGAATTGCTAGGTTCAAGCTGTTATGATTTACTTAATATTGCACAATGTTATGATTCCAAATTAATTACGCGTTTTAAGGAAAAGATGCGCGTGAGTCTTTATTTACTGTTTACGAAATGGCTTAATAATGTAGTAAAATATGTTGTTTTAATAAATTGTTTTTAAGATACATTTGCTTAACCCTTTCCCCAACTATATTGGGGTCGGATTTCGGTCTAACCGTTGAGTACCGGTGTTTTAAACGGAGCGACTGCCTATCTAATCTCCTCAGCCTTGCCGCCTATAACATAAATAAATAACTAACAATCAAGTGGGTTTTCACAAACTATTTTTATAAACCAGGAAACCTGAAGACATTTCTATTCAATAAAATAGTTTTATTCCTCCCATTTAATAAATATACCTTTGCCCCGTGAGTCAGCATGTGCGGTAGGTTATGGAATGTCCCGATCCAACGTCAAATGACGTTTCGTAAGGTCAGTCCCCTTAGAGTGCAATGTGACTCAAATAGTGCACTCCTTCCTAATGTTTTTACAAACTTACGCATTTTACAGGAGTACCTACATTAAACTTTACGATCGGTAATATAGGTAGTATTCTGGGTGTGGCAAATATGTAATACATTTCTTTGAAAACTTTGACTAATGTCTTGCTAATGCAAAAACCCAACGCCTTTTACGTTCTTAAAATGTCGTCTAGAAAAGCTTTGCCAGGAAGGCCAATATTTTCAACGCACCATTACCCCTTAGCCCCTGCCGTTAAACTCTTTTTTTACCCTCGGGAAATCATCAGATGACCCCTCCCGCTGTGAGTGACTGCGCGAGTGAGTGTCAAAATTTAGTGATTAAAACCCACCGTGGTCCTAGTGGGCCCCGCTGGGATTTGCTGACTTTCTTTGAGTCCTATTTTTGTGTCCGATCATTCCATCGGCCTTGAAACCTGCAACATGGGGATTATCCCTTATCCTGTTACAGGGATAAATGGACGCTGGTTTTGTTTTTGTTTATTTTGTCACAAAGATAATTTGGTGTTACGTAAATAAATTCTGCGTGTTGGGTTTTATTTGGATTCTGAAGGCTGAAAATAATATAGCAAGTCATGTATAGTACTAGATCTATTGCTTTATTTCTGAACTAGCCTTTTGTCCACGACTTCGTAATACTTCGTATACATCAAATAGATCCCTACTTCGCCCTACTACGTAAACGTACCTTGAACGCACCTCGCGCGCTGATTACTGATGATGATGATGGCGTCCTAGCCGATTATCGGCCACGGCGGCTGTTCTCATAAGGAGTTCAGCCAGCTACGCAGGACATATTATAGTGCACAAGCATTTGCGCAGACACAGGTGCACTCCCGGTTCCCTCACTCTCATAACCCGATGGGAAGGCAATCCGACACGACCGGAGAAAGATCAGGCGCAGGACCGACATTAACGTGCTCTCCGATGCACGGGTGTATCAATCACCAACTTCCAACTCCGGGCTGCTTTGTGAAAGTTTCTAAAACCCACAAAGCGATTTCGGCCGAAGCCCGAGACCTCGTGCTCAGCAGTCGGCTATGCGACAACTAGACCAACGAGGCAGTTTCAACAAAACGGTCTACTGCAAGGCTGATCAATCCGAAACAGCCTACTAGGTCAGTTAACAATTTTGTAAGATGGTAATCTGTCAGTTCCACTTGGATACATTACAATCCAACGTATAATAATAATATTTTAAATTGTGCACAGTATGCTGCAGTTTACATATTTTGGCAGTTTACAATTTTGCGAGATAGATTACAATCTAACGATATTTGTTATCTTACGGTGACATATACCTATATATATGTTGCAGTCAAAACTCTTAACCAGTCAAACTACTATTGACTAGCAAAATCAGTCAAAACTACTTTTGAACGTAAGCTTTAGTCAATAATAGTTTTGACTAAAATAACAGTCAAAAGTACTTTTGCCCAATGGCGTTGGTTAAAACTACTTTTGACCAAGAGATTCCGTCAAAAGCAGTTTTGACTGGTTGTATCAGTCAAAACTCCTAAAAAGGTAAGGTGGTCGACAAAAAAAAAATAACGACAAACGCACATATGAACTTTTATATTACTAGTTTGCAACATGCAAGCAAGCATGCATCATTCAGCAAGCATGGTTTCTGTCATGGCTCCGGCGCTGCAGGGCTCCGGCGGTCCCATGCGAATTTATCGTCGCAGATAGGTTTAACGCTCACCACCGCAGCTTCGGCTTGCTGGCCGGCAGTGCCGGCCAGCCTCAGCCGCGGTAGCGAGTGTTACAACCACCTGCTCCTCAACTCGCGGCCCGCCTCGCCCCTCCGCGCCTACGCGATTTTGAATTACACTCTAGGGGACATTCTCACTCAGAATAAAGATCTAGCAAAGACTACCTCTGAAATGTTGATTAAGGAACGTCCATGCTTATGAACTTTTTTCCCAACTTACTTGTTGGGGGTCGGCTTCCAGTCTAAGGGAATGCGCTTGAGAAAGCTGTTTTTACATGGAGCGTACTGCCCTGGTGAGGAGCGTCTTAGACAGAAGGGGGCAGAGCGGGGTAACTATAACGGAAACCTTGAGAACATCATCGCACCGTACAGTTTCGGTACAGACTACGTGGGGTAAGAGGCGCGCTTTTTTGTAATATGGCTTCATAGCGTAGCTTATACTCTCAGTAAACGAACTGCCAAAGTATTCGGATACTTTAGCCTAATAAGTTTTCAAAACCAAAAAAGATGGTGCATACTCGGGCTTTTTAGCCACGACCGCTCACACTGTTTACTACTATTGTCTTGCCTGAACTAGCATAGGAGATGTGAATGTTAGTTTATGACAACGATGTGTCATACTGATCGAGTGAGGTGTCCCAAGTTGTTCGTCCACGGACAGGAGCTACCCTAAAATCCCTCCACAGTGGCACGACAAACACGAGGAGCGTTTTCTTCAACATTCAATTTTTCCAGACAATTTTACTCTTGAGGCAAGAGGATAATTATTTTTCAGTGTCTTGTTATTTTTTGTATAGTTCTGGAGTATAATCAGATAAAGGACTTTATAAAAATACATATACTCATATAACAAGTGTTGATGGTTGACAAAATTGTTATAGGCAGAGATATAGAAAATTAGAACAAGTGAGTACCCGATAGGAGGAGGATCGGTGCAGCGTGTGGTGATCGTAAAAACGTACAAATAAACAATCTAGTGTTAGAGCGACTAGAGAAGTGGGTAGGGGAGTAGCGGTGAAAATTCACCCTAGTACTAAATAAAAAAAACCATTAGTGTCAGATCAGATATAGCTGCAAACAGAGACGCGGCATGTGATTTGAATCGGTCAGGTATATTCTAATGTTGTGACTCATACATGCACTTCTAGGAGCTCGAGCAACTGATTTTTATGTCAGAATGTGCGGTCATTATCTACTTTTATGTTATGGTTCTAGATTTTCTTTCAACTTTATATTTTATGTCATATTGGTTAATTTGACTGTATATTTCAGCGGATTTTTTTTTTATATTATATATTATTTGGTCGCTAACAATGACACTTATTTGTTCGTGCTGGCCATGTTTTCATATTACTATACAACAAATGCATGTAGAACTGTAAAGCGATAATTTATTATAACTGAATTGCTTGTTTTACGGACGATGACACATACGAAAACATTCCATAGCCTCCCAGCGTATCAGTACCGGCAAGCGTTTGGAACTTTGTGTCTCAATAAATTTATGGTGCATAAAAAGGTATGGTTTTTTTTAATTTTCAATTTGATAAATTAATAATTACTAAAAAAAAGTCTTGTAGATTTTAATTGTTTTTTTTCTTTTAGGTCCATACTATAATATGTATTTTGATCACACATATTACAAAAAATACACTATGTTCTGATCTATTTTTTATCATTTATACGTGAAAACTGCGATGAACGCATTTTGTTATCAACTAATTTGTGGATTTTTAGCATCAATCTTTTTACTCCTGTCACACTCTTGGTTCCTCTAGAGAATTTAACGATGCCTACTTACAAGTGTTAATTAGTTGAATTATTCTCCATTATACAAAACTTTCACTGTCGGCGTTTTAACTCTTCTTATGATTTTTGTACAAATTATTTTACTAATAGGATTATTTAATTTGAGAATGTGTAGAAACTTGGGCTGTGATCCTACACAAGACGCATTTCCAAAACAATAGGTCGGGCTATATCACGATTGCAAAAGCACAGATTTATCTATAAACCTGGATCCCACAAATGATCGAGACGATAGTAATTAGGCATCCTCTTCGAGATCATAATGAAAATAATCCGTTCATAGGTATTGAAAAATGAATCAGAATATTATTGTTGCAAGCGCAAGGCTGTTTTATCTCCTAGAGTTGAGCCAGAAAAGTAAATTTCACTTTAAGCGCCTGGTGAATGCCCATTTCTCTCTAATGATGTGGGTTGACGAGAAAGGAATCGAGCTCTGAACGGGATCATTGTAATCCATGTAGGAGACCCCAGCAGATTTGAAACCCGACAGTTCCGTATGATTTTCGTATCGTTAGATCGTTTCGATGGACAACGTTTTCGTTTCCTCGCGTCAGTAATGTTCTGAGAGAATAACTTTCTATAATCTATACTAATAATTATAAAGCTGAAGAGTTCCAATAGTTTGATCTTCATAGAGCTGCAGCTAAGTATTACTCAGGAACAATATAAATACTTTGGTTTTTTTTCTGAGTGGGTATAAGTAAAGAATCTCATCATGAAATTTTTAGATAGCCCATTTATCGATGGGGGAAACCAAGAGGAACCCAAACAATATAAAATTTTGGTTGAACCAAAAGGGGAGTTTGGCAACACAATGATATCTTTTATAGTGGGCACGAGTTGGTGTCACATCTCTGATTGATTAGTTTCTACAATACTTAATGTGCAAGTATTTTTGCGGGGTGAATAGGATTGGGTCAGATAAGTCTACGCTGGAGTTAATTCCGTTATAGTACACTTTTGGATAATCATACGCCAATGGAAAATTGGAAAGAGTGTCTTAGCGCTAGACACAAAAGAGCAATGGGTGATTTGAAATACCACACGATCATCAACGTTTTTAGAGAAAATATCAATCCAAACTAAAAAATTTTATCGCTATACACATATGAAGATCACCCTGCTTCAACTTTTTTGCAGAGAGACCTTTACAATTCCATCGCTGAATAGTAAAGAATCCGGCTGTTATTAAAACCCACTAATGGGCTCCACTCGACTTTGGGATTCAACATTTATTGTGTGTTGTGTTGATTTTATGTTTTTGTATAAGCAAAAGTGTTTTATCCTCTTACTAATTAAATTCACATGCCAAATATATTACTATTTGACTCGGGAAGCCTAGATTTTCTCATTCGTTCTTCAGTAATATAAGTCTCTATCTTGTAACGGTGCAACGATCTAGGTACAAATACCCATTTAAAAACCCGGATATAAGAAAGCAGATTATACTGAGGGCGGACTCGCCAGACACAGAATCTAAATGTCACAAGTGCTAAAGTATGAACTACTGCAATGTTGTGAAAAATGTGGTGGCAAATTTTTTTGTTTGTCGTCAGCTTTAAAAATGAATTCCATTGGATCTTATAACAGGGTTGAATTCATTTTGCTTTTGCTACACTTTCCAGTAAAAACCGACTTCAGCCCAAGTGAGAATTAAGGTTGAAATTTTCAGTAGGAGAACTATGCTGGAAATTTTGCACAAGCCTCAGAAAAGTGTTTTAGATGACACAAGAAATGACCAGAATTTTAGTAAAAGCTGCGTATTTGTCCAATATCACTCCTAAGATTAAATATTTGTCTTATACGCACTGAGGATTAAATGAAATATTGAGTTGAAACATCATTATCTCGCAATAATTATTCATGATAACATAGATTACAGAAGTTGATGACTACCCCGTCTGGCTACCTGCTACGGCTTTGACTTACCTCACAAAGGAGCCATCTTCCACTAGGGCGGAGGAGGAAGGAAAGGAGAAGAGATACAAGTCTATATCAATTTACATGCACTCCACATACTTTGAATGTTATGATACAGCTAACGGGAATCACAAAATATGTGTGGTTTAAGACTCTGTTTAGTACGTAACAGATATAATTAATATGTTTAGTTAGACACAAAGCTATATTAATGATATGATCTATAGTAAGTTTTCCAGTAAACCAGTTTTTTCATCACCTGCTTTCTCCATACACAGCGTATTAACATAAGTATTTACGAGAAGAACTAAATAAGCTTTGAAGCTTGGACGGATTTCCAATTACATAAAATACTACTAAATACTCTTATAATAAATTAGGAATGATACTTATAGTAGAGGATTCACAGTATGATAAGGTTTGTTTAACTTATAGATATTTAGTGAAACTTAGCAAGCTTGATGTCCAATTTACTAGATTAATGTATTACTAGAGTAACGATATCAAATAAATCGGCACTTTTAATACCGAAGTAAGTTTCGGAGTAGGGAAAGGGCGGAGATGAAATAGCATGTGCGGAATAATATTACTCATAATATGGTAATAAATATATACCGTGGTGAAATTTCGTTGTATATACAGCTTGGGTTTTACCTTGTAAGTACTCACAGTTATCGGATATTTGTATAAGGGGCTGTCATAAAAATCAAATGAATATTTTAAAGATGGATAGAATCTCTGTTACCGAGGTTTTTACATGACGGCGGCAGTAGTCCTCTAACGTTTCTAAGTCAGAACATAATTAAAAGTTCTGTACCTATGTTTATTGGTCTACAGTATCGTGTAGTTGCGTTAGCATGTGAGTTGGCAAGTGGCCTGGGCCGATGCAGGAGCTGCGCGCGGACTCGGACGCCAAATCATCAAAGCTGGCACTTTCGGCTACCTTCGTAAAATAGTACTCCTAGTTGCGGCAAGAATTCGATAACATGAAGATCCACATAACTATTGTGGTAGCCCGTAAACCCTGTGAATTTAGGATTATGAGGCATAAAGATGTATCATGGTAAATAGACGGTAGCGCGCATTAATGGTACACGACTTGGTCTGGCAACACTTTAAAGCTCAACTCATAAAAACACAACTGGTATACGCCCAGCCTGTCGGCTCGAAGACTCAATAGGGTACATAGGTAATGATCACTCCAATTGGTTGGGGTGCCTTTTGTTCAATGCAGTGGAATGTTCTTAAACTGTAAAGACGAGTACTCTTACTTAGGCCACATTGGACGCTTACTGATTTGATACAATATCAAGAGAGAAAATATTGCTAGGAACATAAAGTTTGTTAGATGCTAAAATCTTCATTGCGTCAATTGTCTGGTAATATAAAACGGACTAAACGTCGATTCGTAGTTGCGCATTGAAATTGACTGGTCTAGAAGAGCCCATTCAGAAACATAGCTGAGACGTATTTTATATAGACACTAAGACCATATTTTTCATAATAGTGAGAAAATTAGTTATCCATATCTATTCATAACTCTCTCACTAAGCACTTCATTGAAAAGTGCTTAATATTGACAGTGAACTATATTACCAAGTCGCAGGAAAGTCTCAGGTATTGTAATTTGCTTCTTGGTCAAGGGTTATACCATAATCGCCTTGACGTATTACTGGAGTAATGGCCATTTATTTTGTTTTGTATTCTTTTTTCTGGATATATTTTTTTAAATCAACCTCTTTTATTTTTGTTATTTAATAGAGTTTGGGATAATTACTTTCTCAAATAAACAAACTAAATTAATTTGAATTGGTTTGGTTTAATTATAAAAAGGACAGTGAGACATAAAGCGTTAAGGGCTATTTAGTTTTTAAGATCATCTCAGATTAGATTTTATGTTAGTATATCAATGGCCCGCGTCAGGAGATGTCTGCTTGATCAACTGAGGGATGCAGCAAGGCATACTAATCTATCTTGACTAATCAAAATATTACTAAATGTTTCCTCAGCAACTCCATGAACGGAATCTCGCAAAGGTTACCGCTAGTAGGACTGAGCGTCCAAATCAATTAGAACGCTAATGTAATCTCTTATAATAGATAATAAACTACTCTACACTATTCATTATTGTAAGGTTTATTGCGTAAAATTATAAATAGATAGTGCACCAACAGAGTGTAAAACTCATAATGATGCGTATATGTGCTGACCTCTGAGTTTCAGGTTATTAGTAGATGAGCTCCCAATTGGTACATGTTGAGAAATTGTAATTGAATGGTTTTATTCAACTGTGAAACAAACAGAGAAGTACAGTTGCTTCCATTAAAAATGCCAAGTTGCGATAATTTAAATGTTTTCAAGGAAGCATTGTCTGAAATAGGATGTCATCTAATGTGTCCAGTTATTCTTTCCTACTGGGCTAAAATCCGCTTTTGTTCATATTATATAAGAATTTTTATAAAATGGGATGTCACTCTATCAAACTTTCTATTATACATTATCATGATATAGCCACTACCCTATAGTATATGTGTAGAGGAAGACGAGTGATTATAAATGTAGTTGCAGATGAACACGGGCAGCAAAAAAAAGAGTAAACTTTAAATAGTGAATAGAAAACTAAAGTTAAATTCAATGTTATAGCAAAAATTTACTCTAATAGTAGTTTTCTGGGGTTTGTGTGTTTTGTATAGAGAAACTCTCATCATTAAGGTAAAATTTTCAATTTAACTTATTCGTATACAAGTTTTTAATTTTAGTGCATCGCCAAAACAACTACTGCGCTCTAGTGGCCACAATGGCCGACAGATCTTAAGATAATAAATTAATGTTGCTATTAAAGCCGTGGAGGCACCTTCCAAACCTACGAAATTCGTGAGATATACACCTCAACGCGACGTCATAGGAAGCTAGTTGTTCGATTTTAGTCCTGGAGCTGGGGGAGATAATGTCCTTAGATGGTCCGCCTCGGACCGAAACCCACGAACCCGTTCTCTGCATTCTATGGCCCCACGTATTCTCTTGGTAAGTGTTGTAAGTCCTCCTCAGTTTACGTAAACCCTCGAGAGCAAACCACGAACACTATACGATTCTCCAGTATGCTGTCTCTTTCGTAGATTATGTAAGTAATTTTAGTGAGAACATTGTCAATAGCCAGTACTATAAAATTTAAACAAAAAAAGGATGATTTTATTATAATTGATAACACATAAAATCATACCAGGACTTTTTTTAGTAATGTAATTCCAATTTTTTTTTCTTCCATAAATTAGTAAAATTTACAATAAAAACCTATCTGTCGAACTATTTAGTTGACAGACATTTAAGAAGTCCAACGTTGCTTGTCGCGCGTCGTTAGCGGTAACAGGCAACAATAGTTCGATACATAGACTCATAAATCTAAACAAATCCGCCACAAAACAAAATAAAAAATTAAGACCAAAAATACGCTCATAACGTAGGGAGCATAGGAGGAGGAGCTGGTCATAGAGTTGATCGAGACGGACAATCAATAGATTGATAAGTTCTTCGTACCCGTCCGTTTGTTTGACGCTTATATACATAGTGTATTATAGGGAATTTGTGACTCTTTGAGTTCATCACCGAAAATAGGAAAACAATTAGAGTTATATCAATATAATTAATAAAACGATAATTGACGATAAACCTGTGACCTGACTGTGATAGAAAGGAAAATTATTTCACATAGACTAAATACCCAAGAACTGGGCGTGGTATGATAAGAATAAAAATTCCCCTAAATTATGTGAAAATTATGTTAAGCAACGCTTGGGGCGGTCGGTCCCGTGGATGGGTGACCATCCTTTTCATTAACAAGTTCTTTCGGTTTTCGGGAGGCACGATAAAAAGTGGGTCCGGTTGCATTTGAACATCTTTGGCAGTCGTTACGGTGGTAGTCGAGAAGCCAGAAAGTCATGACAACAGTTTATCCTAAGGGCGTTGCCAGGTTTGCCCGGGTAACTGGGGGGGATTTTTTTGGAGGTCCAGAGTTCAGGCAGTCGCTCCTGTAAAACCTGGTTTCTCAAGCTCGCATCCGGCTTAGACTGGGGAAGCCGCACTCCCAAAATTAGTTTGGGAAAATAAGGGCTAGGCAGAATGATGACCTAAATATTTTCGATTTGTCGTCCGAGATGAGTGGATTCGCTGGACGGCAAACGCTGACGCGAGCGATCAACGTTTGATATCCTTTAAAAGTGGCTAATGTTGACGTTACGCGTCCGGCCAACAACACAAGCGTATATTTTGCCATCTTGTTCGTATATTGCTGGCCAAATTCCTTTTACGGATCGTCCTTCGCGTTCGCTGTATATTCGCTTCTTCGTCATGGACGCACCTTATCATTTATATATACTATTGTTTATATGAAGAAGAAAGACTTTTGGTAATTATTCTTTTTTTTTTGATTGTCAGTCCAAACTCTTAACCCAGTCAAAGTAATATTGACCAAGCAAAATCAGTTTTCTCCAATTAACTTACTTTTTTGAACTTTAAAAATGAGGTTGGTTAATTATACTTGGATTTGTCTGGGGGGTTGAAGAATTTATTGGTCATTTAATTTAATTAATATTTTGATTGTGGCAGAATAATTGCTAGTCAAATAGTACTTTTTGACTGGAACGTCATTGGTCAAAGTAGTATTTAACTGGAAATAAAAAGCATTACAGTCAAAAGTGCTATTAACACTTTATCGTTAAATGTGAATGATGTTGAAAGTTGATACCTAAATATAAGGATAAGAATGTTCAAAGTATTATGGATTGTGATATAATGTGGTATTATTACGAATGGTTTAATTATTTATTGCTATAAGGAAAAAATAAATGTCCTAACAATCGTCAATAAAGTAGGTTTTTAAATGGCAGAAAACAGAATCGCTGTAAATCCGACCTCTAGTAGTCTTGTCTGTCCCTA
>NWSH02000296.1:9920648-9945259 GCA_002382865.2 Heliothis virescens | reverse complement strand
CAGGGGGTGATTCTCTAACGCAAAACATCTTTACAACCAAGAAATCATCGTTGCAACATCTATAAGTGCGCGATCGCAGCGCTTCAACGATGTTGACGGCGCGACATAGAACTAAAATATGGTTCCAAATGTATGAAAAATCATCCTCGCCTTCGACGACAACGACGACTTCGCCTTCGATTTTATCCTTCAAACCGAAAAGCTTGTCATTTGTGAGGTCGTCGTTGTTGTCATCTATGATGTGTCAGTTAGAGAATCGCATGGCTGATTTCACCTAATTTAAAATAACGTTTTATTAAATAGTTCCCAAAAATGTTACAATTATTACGATCATAATCACGGACTTTTGAAATAATAACTGTAACCTAATATCAAGTTCGTAAAAATGAAAAAACGTAAGGAAATGTTTTTCAACATAACTCCTTGATTCTAAATAAATCATTTGAATTGAAAGTTTTGTAAATATAAAACAGACAAAATCTACCAGACCCAATTAATTTAATTCTCATTCGCTGGCATTTTATTCAATATCAATAAAATAGCTTATAGTTTAGTTTAGCTTAAAACGAATACATAGTTTACAACGAGCCATTTTGCTTAAATTATATCCATGGGTAATGTAAATAATGTCTGGATTTTATGTAAAATGTCTGGTAGATTTTGTCTGTATTCTTGCACACTGCTAAAAAAATGTGCTTTAGCGTCATGGCACATTGTACCGGCACCGCTCCAACCCGGCAAATAACGTGTCATTTAAATTTGAACATTAAATTGTATGACGTATGATATATTTCATATTGTTAGATAGGAAACCGCGCGTTGACAGCCCGCCGTTGGCTTTTTTGTTTTGACGTTATGAAATACATCATACGTCATACGATTTAATGTTCAAATTTAAATGACACGTTATTTGCTGGGTTGGAGCGGTGCCGGTACAATGTGCCATGACGCTAAAGCACATTTTTTTAGCAGTGTGCAAGAATACAGACAAAATCTACCAGACATTTTACATAAAATCCAGACATTATTTACATTACCCATGGATATAATTTAAGCAAAATGGCTCGTTGTAAACTATGTATTCGTTTTAAGCTAAACTAAACTATAAGCTATTTTATTGATATTGAATAAAATGCCAGCGAATGAGAATTAAATTAATTGGGTCTGGTAGATTTTGTCTGTTTTATATTTACAAAACTTTCAATTCAAATGATTTATTTAGAATCAAGGAGTTATGTTGAAAAACATTTCCTTACGTTTTTTCATTTTTACGAACTTGATATTAGGTTACAGTTATTATTTCAAAAGTCCGTGATTATGATCGTAATAATTGTAACATTTTTGGGAACTATTTAATAAAACGTTATTTTAAATTAGGTGAAATCAGCCATGCGATTCTCTAACTGACACATCATAGATGACAACAACGACGACCTCACAAATGACAAGCTTTTCGGTTTGAAGGATAAAATCGAAGGCGAAGTCGTCGTTGTCGTCGAAGGCGAGGATGATTTTTCATACATTTGGAACCATATTTTAGTTCTATGTCGCGCCGTCAACATCGTTGAAGCGCTGCGATCGCGCACTTATAGATGTTGCAACGATGATTTCTTGGATGTAAAGATGTTTTGCGTTAGAGAATCACCCCCTGATTACTGAAACATAGTTTCAATTATCAATCCTGTAGTTGCTTTAACATTATTTTAAATGTTTATGATAAAAACACAATTCGGGAATAAAAAAATATTACGTAAAACTGTTTCATATTTTTTGTTACTTTTTGACAGTTCTCTTAAATTAAACATTTAAAACAATAACTTTTGTTAAATTGATTTTAACACACAATAAAATATATTGGGAAAATTCAACAGGTATTCATCGCAAAATTGCAATTAAAAGTAAATTCGTTTTTTTAATTACCTTAATTGTAATTTTAAGTGAAAGGATTACTTATAAGAAAATATAAATTTCAATTACAATAAAAGTAATTTTACTTTTTAGGCATTAATTCCGTTTACGTTTTTTACGACAAAAACTGTGATTCACGTTGAAGTAGGTATTTCATTCATAATTCGTTAACAACTTGTAAACTACTTATGTAATAATAAATGTAGGTACATTATACTATACGTGTGTATGTTACGTGTTTAGAATAAAAAAAAACCCGTACCCCACAGGCGTATCTATACTTATTTGTCATTTTAGGTTTTAGTAGGTACCTACCTATACCTTTTTTTTATCGATGGGAAATCATCAGAATGATCCCTCCCGCTGTGGATGACAGCGTGAGGGAGTGTCAGACTTTTACTGACTAAAACAAACCGTTTTCCTTCGGGAGCCCTCTGTGTGCCAGGGCCGCGGTAACTCTTTCGAACAACCCGCAGCCCCGACAGGTTCTGGTCCTAGTGGGCTCCGCAGGAGGTACCTATACCTAAACTGCACTTCGGAACATTAATGATTCATTGTGTTTTTATTTGGAGACTAATTGAAACAGAAAACCTCCTTCTTGGGAAGTTTAGAAAATATGCACTTATACCGTATTCTTTTGAATCCCTACTAATATTATAAATGCGAAAGTAACTCTGTCTGTCTGTTACGCTTTCACGCATAAACCAGTGAGCCGATTTTGATGAAATTTGGTACAGAGATAGAATAGACCCTGAAAAACAACATAGGCTTTTTATCAGGGCACGGGAAATAGTTCCCTCGGGAAGCGGGCGAAGCCGCTGGTAGAAGCTAGTTTCCAATAATTTTACCCAACTTAAAAAAACTAACAAATCGCATTATTGCAATCGTATTACTAAGTTATAGGAAAAATAAACAAAAGCCTATTGAAATTACTAAATAATGACATAAGTACCTATAGACTTGGCACATGCTCTCTATTACAATAAGGATATTGAAAGAATATATTTTATTTAATAATACTATGACGCAATAGACACGTCAATTCTATTGTTTTCGATAGTAAACAAATTAATTTTCAGGTTACTTTTTTCGAAAACTGCCTAAAATAAAAGGCGAGATTCCACAGGAGACTTACGACTTTGTTCTAGATAAAGTTTTAGAAAAATACTATCATAGAAAAGTAGTCAAAATTGAAAAAAATAAACTATGGCAGTATCTGTCAGATAGTTATCTGGAACTTTATCTGGAACCTGTGATATTGGGACTTAAACAGTTTTGTTGTTTGCCTAGCCCTTTCCCAACTATGTTAGGGTCGGCTTCCAGTCTAACTGAATGAGGTTGAGTACTAGTGTTTTACATGGAGCTGTCTATTTGTCCTCTTTAACCCAACTACTCAGGCTGCGGGTTGTTCGAAAGACTTACCGCGGCCCTGGCACTCAAAGGGCTCCCGAAGGAACACGGTGGGTTTTAGTCGGCAAAAGTCTGACACTCCCTCTGTTGGTCGTACTGATGATTTACCATCGATATAAAAAAAACCCAGTTACTTGGGAACCCGATACCCCGTAGTAAGATCGGTTATTTTATATCGGTCTAGCTTCTGACTACCCGTAACGACTGCCAGAGGAAGAACTTCTCACGGCAAGATGGCCAGTCTACCACAGACTGACCGTGCCAAACGTTGCTCAACTTTATGATCGATCAATCCAGCTACGACTTAGCCACGAGCGTAGTAGGTAGTAGAGAAAGTAGGTAAATATAGAGTATATTTACCTATTATACTCTACATTTACCTATTCACGTCATTTGGAGATAGATACATAACATGTTTGTATAATATTATTATTATGGTATCCATATATTATACAATAGTGGTAACCAAGAAATAAAGGGTAAAAGACATTGTTTTTGGCACTGTTTATTATTTATTGAATATATGTAGGTATATATTGGCACGATTTGGGGAATTTAAAGGCGATTAGAAATTCCTTTTTTGGAATTGTTATTTATTTTACTGGATAAGGGCTTATTTTTTTCCATTTCTATTTTACTTATCATTATGCCAAAGTGAGTAGGTACATATTGATGTGAAAATGGAAAACACAATTATTTTAGCAATTAAATTAAATTCTTGACTCCAAACCTAAAGTATAATATTAATTACTAGTGGCTGATTTCACCCGCGTAAAATCAAGTAGAAACTACTCCGTGCATCCGGGTAAAAAATTGCCTTTGTCTTTTCTTGATAATTTTGAAGATTTTTTTTCGAGCAAACGAACAAATCCTTCAACTTTTAGGTAAAATAACTTGAAATAGACGGTTAATTTAATTATTGTTCAGATATTAATGCCGTTTCCAAAAAGTTCATTTTATAATTTAGATTTAAAGAAATTTTTTAACCGACTTCAAAACAGGAGGGGGTTCTCAATTCGGCCGGTATTTTCTTTTCTTACCGCAATGACTCATATTTTGTTAAAAATAAATATAATATAGCTAGACTGGTTAACTGGAAACTGGGGTTTACCCAATACCTTTGAAGGAACCTATGACAAAATGACTATGACGTAATTCACTTTGACTTAATAAAACTATGTCATTATAATGCTGTATTTCTATAACCTATCTATCCTTTGATTTGCGATTAGAAATTGGGTTTTGGCATTAGTTCCATATAAATTACTAGCTTCCACCAGCGATTTTACCTGCGTCCCGTGGGAACTACTCCGAGCACCCGGATAAAAAGTAGCTTACAGCCATATTCGATAAATGGGTTATCCAACACTGAAGAAATAATTTTTCAAATCGGACCTGAGTTCCTGAGATTAGCGCGTTCACCCAAACAAACAAACAAACTCTTCAGCTTTAAATGATTATAAAGTATAGATGTAAAATTTTAATATCTCATCGCAAATCTCCTGATAGATAGACTATACAAATCGGCCATATTATATTGTGTATTTATTTAGTCCCGAAAGTTTTTACAATTCCAGTGTTACCTTTTAACGCAAACTATAATAGTATTTCGGATTACATTTGAATTGTAAACTAGAGAAATCAAAAACATCAAAAATTATATTATTAACGCAAATGATAAGATCACGCCTTATGTCGCCTTATACGCCTAATATTAACTAAGGTAAAATATCATAAAACAATTTTATATTTTTTTCTAATTTTTCTGCTAACAATTGAAGCATTTACCTTAAACTGACTTTGTTGAAGGTAAAAATTATAATGAGCTCTAGGTAAGTGTTAATACTCATTGCTTTGACGTAATTCTGTAGTCATATGGACCTACCTCACGTGTGCAAAAATATTCGATTAATTTATGAAATCATACTTTATTAAAATTTGAAAAGTATTATAAGTACCTACTTTAATCCAAAAATGGTAAAGTATTGTAAAGTAGCTGAATTTCGTAGTTTCGAAGTTCGTGACCCGTGGATATTAATTTCCTTACAGGCTAAAATATAGCCTATTTCACCTGGGGGTACAAAGGGTATATTTTTCAAATCGGTTCAGCGGTTTCGGAGCCTTTAGGGTATATAAACAAACAAACGAAATATCCTAGTTTTTCTGTAAAATTGTAACAGACAGGAAGACAAAATAAATAAACCAAAATTGACCATCTCATGACGGAACATGGTGAATTTTGTTTTTTTTTTTGCGTTTTTATGCTTAATGTCTTGTTTTGGTCATTAATTGGCAGTACTTTTGGCGTATTTACTCCTAGACGTTTTTTTATGATGTTAAATTTTATTTTTCGATGCTGAGTATCTATAATCTTTTTGAAGATGAATTCTGGTCCTTTGCGACAATTTCTTCGTTAAAAAGAAAGTTCTTCCTTATCTAGTTACCTATGATGCGGGGTTCTGCAGACTTCTGAAAAAAATAGAAAACAACACGTTTATTTAATATGATTGTCAAAATTCGAACAAAATCATTGGATGTTTCCTTTTCATGTATTTTTTAATATAATAGCTATGGTAATATTACTTAGGGATTTTGGACAATTATTTGTTTTCCAACATATTTTTAATTTTTTTAAATATAATTATAAAAAAAAAACACCTTCTGAATCAGTCCCTTGACCCAGCCGCCTAACGAGAGCCTCATGAGATGTTGGCTTATATTTTTATAGATGTTATTGAACAACTTACTTCTTGGAACACTTTTAAGTGTAGACTTAGATATACTGTCGCTGTCCTCAGATTCTGAACACACTTGGAAACTGGTTTCTGAAATGAAAAAAAGTAATGATTAAACACTTATAGCGATTTTTCATATTCAATTTTTGACTGAATTTATTCTGTCCTACGAATCGAGGTGCTCGTGGCTAAGTGACAGCCACAGAGGTAGATGGCTCATTAAGTTAAGCAACGCTTGGCACGGTCGTGTATTGGATATTTTTCCAGCTATAATTTTAATTTTTTTGGTAGTAATTACGAATAATCAGAGGCCAGAAAGAAGTCAGAAAGTCTGACAACCAGTCTTAGGAAATGGAATCGGATTACATGGGTAACTGGGTTGAGGATAACAGACAGACAGCCGCTCCTTTTAAAACATTGGTATTTAGATTGCAGCTAAATACCAGTGTTTTAAAAGAAGCGGCTATTAAGACTGGAAGCCGACTCCAACATAGTTTGGGAAAAGGTAGACGACATTTTCCTAGGCAAATTATATTTTCTTAGGTATTGTAAAACTTTGGCACTGGCAGTTATATGTAAAAGTAATACTACTTATAAGTGATGTATTCACCTGTATCGTATCGACTATGCTTAGTGTGCCGACTGGGTAGGTCTTGGTTCTCAACGTGACCAAACGTCCTGAAGCCCACTGCAAACTGCGCGTATGGACTTATCTCGTACAGCTCTGAAAATATAAAAAAATATATATAAGTAAAACGTTATTTTTTATATATGTAACAACATCAGTTAGAATAATCCCTGGTGACCTATTAATCTATACTAATATTATAAAGCTGAAGAGTTTGTTTGTTTGTTTGAACGCGCTAATCTCAGGAACTACTGGTCCGATTTGAAAAGTTCTTTCAGTGTTAGATAGCCCATGTATCGAGGAAGGCTATAGGTTACTTTTTATCTGGGTGCGCTGAGTAGTTCCCACGGGACGTGGGTGAAACCGCTGGCAGAAGCTAGTCCGGTTATACAGGTTGTGCTGTTGCTCAAACCTACTTGAGGCACTCACAAAGTTAACAATATCGAATTGTCAGATTCTTGGCATATTATGCAACTTGTAGGTACTATTTTGTAACTTTTGTGGAGAGAAAAAATAAATAAAAAAATAATAAGAATTGCTAATTACTATTACCATGGAAACAGTGGAAGTACCTATGTCTACATACAATATTTTCATTATACAATTCCAGGAAATATTAGGCTTCGTTCACACACGTTTTATTGGCGTAAAATCTACGGCTGATTAAATGTGTGTAGGCACGGCTATCAATGTTTAATGAGTCACTAATTGACTCCGTTCCGGGGCAACTTCTTTTCATACCCGAACGAAATACAGCTCATTTTACTCGGAGATAGTCATGCTTCCCAATAGTGAAAGAATTTTTCAAATCAGATTAGTAATTTCTGAGCTTTTGAGTAAACAAATAAGCGAGAAAGTTTATTCGTAATAATATTATTAGAAGAATAGAATAGATTCAATTATTTGTAAACATGAGTAGGTAACATACATAGGCATGCATATTGCATAGTATAGGTAAATGCATATTCACAAAAAACTGTGCTTACGGCACGATTTTTCACCATATTTACTATATCACCGTACGTCAAAAAAACGTGTTATAAACAAACAGCCTTATATTTAGATAATTTATTTCTGGACCATAAAAGTCACTTAAATTCTTATAATTGATTGTTTTATCTTAATTTCGTCCGTTCGTTTTCCTTAACGGTAATCAATTGAAACAGGTTACATTTCAATTAACAAGTACTGTTTAATTGGTATTTATAAATTATTCATAGTTAAGTAACCTGCGGGCTATTTCAGGATATTGTATACATGTGGAATATCACGTCAGAATAATGATCATAATTTTTTTTGCTAGTCTGTACTGTTCCACTGCTGGGCAAAGGCCTCCCCATCTCGTTTCCACACCTCTCGGTCTTTTGCGCGTTCCCAAAAGTCTCGGTTGGGCATGAGCTGGACACGTCAGCCGAATGCATGGAGGATACCCCAAGACGGCTACCGAAGACGGGGTAGACCCCGGAAAAGATGGCGAGACGATATAATGGTCATAGCTCATTAAAATTTCTTCATTCGCCACTAAGAAAAATATGGTAAGTATTAAAAAATGGTCTTTAAGTATTTCTTAACTTTAGATAAGTTAAGCTAAGTTTAAGATATTTTATATTAGCGACATGGCTTATAATTCAAAAGGTGCTTTTTGACAGATAATTATTTACACAAATATGTTTATTACGGCATTATTTGCCACACGTTCATTAAGAGCGAAAGAAAGGGGAAAGATGAAAGAAAAAAACATATTTATTTTTATGACACAAGACGGCAAAACATGAAATATAAATCAACAAAAAAGTTTGTGCCAAAGAATTAAATCTTTGTTTTTGCCATTATTTTCCATTTATTTATTTATACACATATCCTTTACATTTTTAAATATTAAATAAAAAAAAACATGTAAAAAACATTTAAAAATATAAAAAATAGGTAGCCACCGATATCGGGCACAGGGTCCAAGCTACCGATGGTTAGGGTCCCAGAGACAGAAACCTCCTCACAATGCGAGCCGTTTCAAGGAGCACCGCCTTCTGCATCAGTCTCTTGACCCAGCCGCCTAACGAGAGCCTCATGAGATGTTGGTCGAGGCTCTTGGCTATTAAGCCATTGGTCGTAACGACTATCGGCACAATAACAGCCGTATCGACATTCCACATGGCAACAACCTCGTGCGCTAAGTCGAGATACTTAATTTGTTTCTCTTTCTCAGCTTTCACGAGGTTCTCGTCATGCGGAACGGCGACATCGACTATCATCGCGCGGCGCGCTAATCGATCTATCACCACTATATCAGGCTTATTGGCTACAATAGTCCTGTCAGTGATGATAGATCGATCCCAGTACAACGTGACATGGTCATTTTCGAGAACTGGGTCGGGCGCATACCTGTAGTACGGTACCTCAAGATCCACAAGTTTGTACTGCAAAGCAAGCTGCTGGTGTATGATCTTGGCCACCTGGTTATGTCTGTGCAAGTACTCACCATTAGCCAAACGAGAACAACCGGAAATAATATGCCTGATAGACTCACCCGGATGGTGACATGCCCGACATATATCAACCGTCCTGTCTTTCATAATATATATTTGCCATTATCATTACAATGACCTTGAAAAAATAAACCCAAGGACTGCTGAGGTTATTGCCACAGCATTATCTGACACGGTTAATAAGTCGCCTAGCAACAAAGTATTACCTGTAACATATCCAATATTCTACGTAATTCATTATCGAAATTAATTAATATTAATTAATAGTTGCTACAATTATCCTTGACCGACCGCACTCTTGCAATACTTTGTGACGTATGTCCTGTGTCATATCATGAACGTTTTGATTAATTAGATTTTCTGAGTAATTTTTTGTCGGTAGGTACTTATTATTTTGTGTAGGTTAACCTAATTATGAGATGATTAATTGCTCGATGATGACTAAGGCCAATTTTGACAACGACGGCTGTTCTCATATAAGGACATCAACCAGCTGCGCAGGACATGTTATAGTGTACACAAGTATTTGCACAGACCAAGTGCTCGTACTATTTCCTCACTCTCATAGCCCGATCGGACGGCAATCTGATACCACCGGAGAGAGATTAGGCGTACTACCGACATTAACGTGTTCTCCGATGCACGGGTGTATGAATCACCAATTTCCAAACTCCGGGCTGCTTTGTGTAAGTTTCTAAAAGTCACAGATGGACTTCGGCCCGATCCGGGTCGGCTATGCCAGAACTAGACCAACGAGACAATCAGGTCGAGGTAGATGGATATAGAAATAGGATGATCAAAGAAACAACGGATGGATTGTGTGAAAGACGATATGGCTGGAAAGAATGTTACTTGTGAGATGACGTCAAATAGGCAGGTATGAAAGAAGAAGACATGGTGCGCCGACCACAAATTATAAACTGGGATAATGTCAGGTGAATGATAATGGTCTCTATTGTACATACGCCACATATTATATTCAATAGATTTTCAACCTTATCACAATAGTCGAAGGTTATTGTTCGATTGGTAAAGTTTGACAGATTCGGGTAGATAGCCTTATCCTAGTCTGAAAGAGCCATGCCACATTTTATAACATCAGTAAGGAGTGAATGATGCAACTACACATCATACATGACATCACCAATTTAAGGGGAAATCACATGGTAGAAGTAGGTGTGACCGATGACGTTTGACGTCAAATACGGTCATGTAATTGGCATAATATGTACCTACCTACAGCTATAAATGAGTCTCCGTGTTTCGGAAGGCACGATAAACTGGTGAGTCTCGGCTGTCATTTGACCATCTTTGGCAGTCGTGACGGATAGTCAGAGCCAAAAACGACAACCAGTTTTACCAATGGGAACCGGATTGCCCAGGTAACTGGGTTGTGGAGGTCAGATAGGCAGACGCTCCATGTAAAATACTGGTTCTCGGCTGCATCCGATTAGACTGGAAGCCGACCCCAACATAGTTGGGAAAAGGCTAAGCAGATGATGATGATGATGAGCTATGAATGAATCACGCGTTCCGGGGGAATTTCTGCCCGTACCCGGACTATTCATACCAATCTACACTAATACACTAATGTAATAAGGATGACACATTTCTTTCTTTGCTTTTGTTTGAACCCTAAGGACTCCAAACCTATTGAACTGATTTGAAAAATTGTTTCACTGTTAGGAAGCTACACTCCGCAAATCCAATCGGTTATATTTTATTCGGATATGTGGAGAAGTACCCATATGACACGAGTGAAACTACGGGAACAGCTAGTATGTCATATTTTATGCAGCTACGTACTCCAGCACATTCACCTACCTAGACCTGTCTATCTTCAATAGATTTTCAACCTTATCGTAATAGTGGAAGGTTAATGTTCCATTGGTAAAATTTAACAGTTTTGAGTAGGTTGACGGGTTGACCTGCTGGCGTCCGTATTGCTTTCATCTTAAATTTTCGGATTTGGTACAGACGACTGCACATCAAATAACCACAATGTATCAAATTTTAGCAAAAGATTTTCAACTTTATCGCAATAGTGGTAGGTTAATGTTTGATTGGTAAAATTTGTCAGCTTCGTTACCGTGAACTGCTATTGCGTGTACAAAGGACAAGTAAAACCAGATGATTTATCAATGCTTACCATGTTTGCTATTATTCCTCATATGTATGGGTGCACTGTATATTCTATTCTGCGCATTCATAGCGTTTTCTTTAACGTTGGCTAAGTTGGTATGCGATGTGTTGGCCGTCAAGTTGCCACTCTCTGATTTGTTGTCTATTGTTATGGAATCTCTGTATTCTGTTAGGTTGCCAGCCCTGGAATTACAAAAAGGAGACAATTAATAAGACCTTATAAATAAAAATACGGAATATATATAATTTACAGGTTCTGAAAAAAAAAAACTTTATTTAGTATTTCTGACTTTTATCAGTATTTCTTAGGGCTTTATTGAAGAGCTCGTGGCTAAGTCAAAGCCGCGCGGATCGACCGATCATAAAGTTAAGCAATGCTTGGCGCGGTCGGTCCGTGGATGGGTGACCATCTTGTCATATTAAGTTCTTCCGTGTTTCGGAAGGTGAAACTGGTGGGTCCCGGCTGCCATTTGAGCATCTTTGGCAGTCATTACGGGTAGTCAGAACCAGGAAATGTTCTGACAACCAGTCTACCAAGGGGTGCCAGGTGGCCCGGTTAACTGGGTTATGAAGGTCAGACAGGCAGTCGCTCCATGTAAAACACTGGTTCTCAACTGCATCCAGTTAGATTGCAAGCCGACCCCAAAATAATTGGGAAAAGGCTAGGCAGATGATGATCAGTATTTCTTAGGGCATTGAATCTGTGATGGGGAACAAGGACCAATTTTTATGTGAATTAAAAGAAACTGGTCATTCTATACGTAACTGGTAGTAAAAAAATTGAGATGAAAATAATTTTGTAAGTTTTTGTACCTCTGTCTCTTGACTAGTATGTAAATACAGCTGAGAAGGCAGATGGTGAGGAGGATAGAGCTGCAGATGATCACCAACATGTTCAAATCGAACAGCTCTGATGGGGGGCCCACTTCACCTGGAAATAAATATATTTTATTAATAAAAGGGGATGCTCAACAATGGCTGAGGAATGATAGAAAGATGGAAAATATGTTAGTATGTATTTTTTATTATATATCGTCTAATAGGGGCTAGACATTTTGTGCCTGTAGTTTTACTATTAAAAAAAACAAAAGTAACTTTGTCTATTTGTTGAGCTTTTAGGTCAAAACTACTGCACCGATATAAATGAAATTTGATTCACAGGTAGCCCGAAAAATAACACAGGCTATTTTTTATCCATGCGGGAAGCCGTTCCCTCGAAAGACAGGTGGAACCACGGGAAACTCTTTTATATACACTTCACGTTAACATCATCTACATAAGCAAAATACCACTCTATTAACTAAAAAAAACTATTAAAATTTTCGCACTTACTCCCATCCTCATTTTTAGTAGCATAGCTATACGTAGTAGTGACACTGCCAGCTTCATTGGTAGCCGTCACCCTCAGCTGGTACCAGGTGCCGGGAGCGAGGTCTGATATCGCGTACGTGGGGATCTTCGTCTGGTAGATGGATGAGAGGCTCCAGGATGATAGGTCTGAGTACGGCTGTGGGAATGAGGACCAGTATTATTTTGGAGAACGATGCTGGCTAGTCCTAAGTCCTAACCTAAGACCTAAGTCATGTCCCTCGGTTTTGAGTTTGCCACCAAAAAGAAGTAAGTCAGAATTACGAAAATTGAAATTATGTATTTACCCCATTGTATGTGCACATGTGCACAGATATGTGTGAGACACAATTGCTTTTTTATTTTGTTATAATTGCCGGCATGCAAGAGGTAAATTGATGATTTTGCTTTTCAGTAACTGCACGGCATATAGATTTATTCCTAACATCTAATATCGTATATTCACGATTCGGGCGTCATTCACAAAAAATATACATTTTGACACAAGCAGTGTTTGATATTTTTAAAATCCCAATCACTAACCCAATAAATAAAGAGGCTGAAGGAATGAGTGTTATCACCACGCTTCTTCAAGGCACCCAAAACAAATCCTCACCATATTATTATGAGCTCTAATCCAGGCTCTAGCCCCGAGCTGCTTGTACTCCACGTCGAGCGCCCTTAGAGCGCAGCCGCCGTGCTCCCAGCCCGCCAGCTGCACGTACATGTGGGACGCGTTGCTCCATAACCACTCGTTTGTTGACGGTGGAATTGGTACTGAAATAAAATTTGGTTTTTGGAGCTTCAAGCTTTCTATGGAAAGAAATGATTCGTTTTGCTAATGGACGGTGGTTTTTTGGACATAAACCTCTTACAATAAACGTCAAAAGTTTACTGTCCGCAATACGATTCGTTTATAAGAATCGGGTCTTAAATTATTTAATTGGAGTTACCGAGTTATTGGGCATAGTTATCGCAGAATAGATCGTCCAATCTAGCGTAATATATTACTTTAAACGGTATAATAGAAGAAACGGCGACCAGAATTCTACCGTATTTCCTTGACTTAAGGTTAATAATGCTCTTGACAACTCACCTCCACCTAAAGTACTGACATCCAAATAAGCAGGCTGTGAGGTCCCAACTTTGTTGGTAGCGGTGATCCGCAAAGAGTACTTCGTCCCACACTTGAGACCTGTTAGGACGTGTTTCTGTACACCTGATAAGTTAGGCAGCTTGTTCGCTGGCCATGCCTCTCTCCAAGGACTATTAGCTTCTTTCCATGTTAGGCTGTAACCTGAAATGATTATTTGTATGATAAATGGGAGGCAAGGAAAAGGCCGGGGTAGAAAGTATTAACTGAACCTTACGCCGAATATGCGCAAAAAATAGCAGCGGCACAATTCCATTAATGACTAGGTTAAGCAAGGGTTGAAGCAGTCGGTCCGTGGGTTTGTGATCAATGACCATCTTGTCACAACGAGTCACTCCATGTGTGGCTCCTGGCTGTTAAATCAACTTCTTTGGCAGTCGTTCCGGGTAGTCAGAGTGCAGAAAGTCTAACAAACAGTCTTTCCAGGTAACCGGGTAACCGAGAAGGTCAGCTTGCATTCGCTCCACGTAAAATACTAGTTTTCAGCCAAATGATACAACTAAACTACATAAAATTATCAAAAAACTCACTAATCTTCTGACTCCCACTCCTATTATTGACAGAATAATACGGCTGTTCCCACTCCACCAGAATAGAGTCCTTGTACGGCGTGGCGCGAAGTATCGGCGCCTCAGGCAGTGGCAGTACTATGACGGTGTACTCCACCGAGTCAGAACCGTACAGGTTCTTGGCTAGGCACGTGTAGTTACCACTAAGGGATTGGTCTATGTCTGTGAAGACAAGAATAATAATTTAGTTTTTGGATAAACTACCCAGTACTAAATTCTTCTATTGTTTAATTCCATCGGAAGGTTGTCCCAAAAAAGTTTTGGTAGCCACTATTTGTTGACTAGACACTATTTGTTGTTGGTAGACACTATTTGTTGTTGTTGGTAGACACTATTTGTTGTTCTGCTGGATCATAAAAATGAATCAACTGTTCCTGTCTTTGCATGGATGCTTTGTATAAATTGTGCAAGGAATAAAGATATACAATGCCGTGTCTTGTTCTGAATAAACTTATCTATTCATGTATATGTATAATTTTGAAAATGGCATAGAAAGGTAGAGATTACATAGACAGAACATGTATAACAGCAATATCCTAAGATGAATTCTAACTAGGCTCAAAAAATTTAATAACCACTTACTATTAATAAGCAGACTATCATCATGGTTCCTCGTGAACCTCGGATGATGTGTGATGATGTTGTGCTTGTGGTACCACACGGTGCGCGGCGGTGGGGAGCCCACACACTGGCACACGAGAAGGAGGGAACTGCCGACCCCCACTGCTACTGTGCCGCCGAGAGATGCCACTCCTGCTACCACTGGAAGAATAGATGATGAGATTAGGGAATTAGTTGAAGATCATTTCTACGAAACAAGCAGGTATAATTTATAATTGTCAGATTGTCAAGAATTTAAGTAACAGTCCTGCGGATCGATGGATCATGAGGTTAAGCAACATTTGGCGGATAGGTGACCAACTTGTCACGGCATATCAAATTAGCGGGTTTTGTTTGTCATTTCAATATCTTTGACTGTCGTTACGTGTAGTCAGATGACAAAAAGTCTGACAATTTATCTTATTTAGGGGTATCAGGTTACCCAGGTTACTAGACTAATGAGATCAGATAGACAATCGCTCCATGTAAAATACTGATACTCAGCTGCTGGTGGGACTGGAAGCCTCAACATACTTAGGAAAAAGATAGGCAGACAACTGTGTTTTTTCAAAAATCCATTTTCAAAACCAACCTCTATGTGTAGGAGTATGAGAAACTCTCCTAGTAGCGCCCCCTTCTCCTGCAGCAGTACTGGCAGTGACCCAGGCCTCGTATGTCCTGCCGGGCGCGAGCTCCTTGACCTCGGCCGTGTTGCGCCCCTCCTCTATGCGGAGCGTCTGTGGCGGACCGTTGCTGTGGTAGAGTTTTATGCTGTACTAGAGGTTATTGATGTGATGCTAGGGATTTATATGAATCTAGAAAGAGGGTCGTCATGATAAAACTATAGGAGATAGTGACTTGTGGTTATTCTCTCTAAGGAGATCAGCCAGCTGCGCAGGAGATAATATAGTGCACCAGCATTTGTGAAAATACAGGTGCACTTCCTATTCCCTCCTCACTAACAACCCCGATGGGACGCGGATGGTAATCCGATACGACTGGAGATATACCAAGCACAGGACCGACATTTACGTGCTCTCCGACGCACGGGTGTATCAATCACCAAACCTAGTACCTACACCAACGAGGCAGTCAGCACTAATGTAATTTGTATAGGTTCTTACACACGGAATAACTCAATTAAGTTTTAATCAAAAATATGAATAACGGTGCTCACTATAACACGCTTTAGAACCTACATTCGTAATTATTAAAACGTGTAACGTTATTCATGCAAAATAATACTGACCTGGATGTAGGTTTTACGTAGACTGTATAATGAAGAAGTTCTCCGTTTGGATGCAGTGGTTTCTTCCAACTGATGAGGAGAGATGATGATGACAGGACTAGAACTTTGATGTCTGCTGGTGGACCCGGCACTGGAAATTATTAATCGACGTTTAGTATAAAGTCCTAGCAATTACAGAAAATATAAAAAGCAAGCTTTCGTATTAATATGGTCACGTAATGAGAGGAAATGAAACATATGGCATTAAAAGTGTGTTAATTATGTTGATGGATAGAGAGGGAGAGGAAGATCTACAAAAAGACTAGATTTCTGAGAAATCACATGAATAATACTAACATTTACTCTCTAAATGTTAGTAAGAATGACGATTGACAGAGAGGAATGGCAGCAGAAAACATATTACGTTGACCCTAAATAAAATTAGTAATAGGGCTAGAAAAAGATATAATTAAAAATAACTTACCATCTTGCAATGTAGCACAAACAATAGGATAAGAATAAGGCCCGGCCCCAAAGTTGGAGAATCCAGCAACTTTCACTGTATAGTTGGTGTACTTCAGAAGGCTTTGTAAGTACAGTTCCGTGTGTAACGACGTCTGGTTCTGCCAGGCTGCTTCTGTAATATACTTGAAGTATAAGATCTTTGTTTAATACAATCCAATTTTTATAGCATGTTTTAGATTTACTGATGACTTATTATCAGTTTTCATTTATTAATCTACTAGGTAATGTTGCATTTTCATTAGGACCATGGCAAGTAGAATTTCAAAAGATTTTCTATATCTGTTCAAGTCAATATATCTTTTGAAGGTATAGTCATACTGTCATACCAATACTTTTATGATTTGTCTCTTTCTGTTCTGTTTATTTTGGTCCAACAATACTTTGCACAGTTTTTTTACAAAGGCCCTTAGAAATGCGGTTCCTATTTTAACTTTCGTTTCAATCTACGTTAACGACACTGCCGCAATATCTACCGGAGACGGTTCTTTCAACTTTGAACTGTGTTCTCATAAACACAAGATTCAAAATATCTTACCATCAGTAGCAAAAAGCACAGTATATCCCACAAGTGAGTTGCCTTGCCCAGGCATGCCTATCGGTTGCCAGCCGATCCTGAGTGATGTTGAAGACACTGCCGTACATTCTACTGAGGATGGAGCTTGTTCAGGAGCTGAAAGTTACAAGCAGTTTATTGAAATTACTCTGCATATGTACTTGGATAAAAAGTAATCTTCCTCGATAAATGGGCGACAAATAAGTCCAGTAGTTTCTGAGATTAGCATGCAAGCAAGCAAATAAATTATTCAAATTTAAAATATTAGTATAGATGTACTACATTTTGTGTTTGTTATTATAATTTTTCAATATTTTATACTAAAAGATTCAGTGTAAGAAAATTAGTTGACGTACGTGCAATTGAAAGTGAACCTTATTACATGGTAGATAAAATAGAATTTCCCTCACCTCCTTCTCTAGTATCTTGGAATACGGGTAGTGAGAAAGGTCCAGAACCAGCATTGGTGAAAGCTGAGACTGATACAGCATACCTGAAATGTTGATGATGGAGGGTCAAAACACAAGTGTCATACAAAGTTTTAAAAAGTACTGAAGTTTGACTGCAATTTACGAGGCATAGAGGGATCTCGTTTAGGGTCAGTCCATGGTTGGGTGACCGTTCTGTGAGGACGAGTTGGCAAATTAAATTTGTGGGTCCCGGCTGTCATTAGAACAACTTTGGCAATCGTTACGGGTAGTTGGGTTACTGGGCTACTCAGCTACTACTCAGCTCGATCCATTAAGATACCAACACTTCTTTTGAATAATGTATCAGATTCTTCTTTAGTAGTATTCAGTATTCTGGAAACTACCTGGTGTTTTTCATAAGTCCGCTCAACAAAGTTTCTTGCTTGCCCGACAGTTGTGACACTTTGATTGTTCGCGTATCAGCTTCTTCTGAAACTAAATGACCTAAAGTCAGTATCAGGAGATCAGCCAGCTACGCAGGACATATTATAGTCTACAAGCATTTGCGCTTACACAACTGCTCTTACTATTTGTTCACTTTCATAGCAGTTACAGATTCACTTACAGATGTGAAAAGGAGGTTACAGCCGTAAAATAAGTCAAGCAGCACGCTTGCAACTATTATTTTATTGCGGGTGTTCATGGGCGATGATAATCTATAGGAATTATATTAATATACTCCAATACTTAAAAGCCAGACCCACCAGACCCAACGCTCTGAGCGACAGCCTTAACATGGTATCCCACAATAACTCCGTTATGTGTGTCCTGTAGCGGCGCCGACCACGACACGTACAACTCTCCCGGGTTCTCCGTCTGTTCCACTTGCACGTTCACTGGGGCTGACGATGGAGCTGGAATGTTTGAACATTATTTAAGATTTATGGGTATTTGAATTTGTTTTTGATGACTATTAAAAGTAAGTGAAGAATATCGCTGTTCAATTTTGACCCGAATTACTCTTAATTCGTGTATTGGGAAGTCACTTTCTTAACACGTGGTGAAAATTTGTGAAGTAAGTCTGAAATCAATATTCAGATCAAACCAGTAGTTTCTAATACTGTTCAAGTCAACAAAGAAGCAAAGTCTTGTGATGTAAGTAGAGATAATGCTAAAAGTCGCTGAGCTCAACTTATTTTTATCCTTCGTAAAGTCACAATACCACGCTATAAAATGAACCCCTCATAGAAGGCTACTGGAAGCGTTGGAGAGAAGACTTCAAAGCTTTATCAAAGAAGCCACAACCGAAATTGACGGAAGGTATTCGGGACGTCTTTGACCAGAAGTAGGACGATATAGGCCGAATAATAAGACATAATACCTTCTTCATGTGTAGTAAAATGTACGGGAGACGTATAGAGCGACACGCCGACTTGGTTGCCAGTAGCAACGCGGACAGCATACGGCGTCGCTGGTCGAAGGTTCTGGAGTTCCACTGTTTGACGGAGTTCTTGTTCTTTTCTGGAATACGAAAACCAATAGGTGTTTTATATGAAGAAAGACAGAAATTTTTTTTCTTCACACAAAAGTAAGAACGTAGATAGAAAACACAAACTCATTTTTTTAAATTTCAAATTGGCCTATAAAAACTCTCATGGATCGTCAAGCTAGTTGCACGGTTCAAAGAAGTGGGTATCATGGAGAAGAACCGGCAAGAAACTCCATGGACACTCTTTTTGAAAAAGGAAAAATAAGAACTATGTACTAACAAAAAGAGTGAGAGACTTCTCCTCTCTATCTCTCTTATCTCTATCTTCTTATCTCTAGATAAGAGAAAATATTTGTCATACCCACATGAAAAATCCCTTGCTTTATACAGTATCAGGATGCGATAACTATAATAATATTTATTGGTTTTTCCATTTTATCTTAATTAATAAAACAAACAATAGAACGCTATTTGGAATAGTTTTCATGATTTTCCTCAATGTTTATTTAAAATTAAGCGGACAGGTAATATGAACGTATTTCCTTCCTTATTGAACATAGTGACAGCAAGGGGACTAATCAATGTTCAATATAATGAAAGCCGCAATTACTCATTCTAATATTTTTGACTGTAATTTTCTTTTCACCAGAAAAAAATTGCTTGAAAATCTGTATGAATATGGACGATTACAATTTTTTTTTTCTTAAATCGATATAAAAATAAAATATACAATTTATTGTTGCGCTATGTCAGCCTCGTAAGGTTTTACAAACATAATAAATGATAAAAAAATATAATTTCAAAATACAGATACCAAAACATACCTTGTAATATTCATAGTAGTAGCATGTTCCCAGACCGCATCGCTATAGTGTAAATGTGAGTACTGCAGCGTGTAGTGGCGCGCATGCGCTCTCAGCGTGTCCCGCCACGAGACTGCGGCCGTGCGCGAACGCACTGTCTCCACGCGCAAGTCTGATGGCGGGGTGGGGGGCTCTGGAAGCGCGCGATTGGTTAGTTAGATGCTGTGAGGATAATATTCGTTTTTTGAAAACATATTTTCGGTTCTTGTGGTTTCATTCGCATACTGGAAAATCCCTATGTTCATAATCGTAACAGCACTTTCACACTAATGGATTATCCATTCGATTTTCCGAATTGCTTGACTGGCGCAAAGATGACGTAAAACCGAGTGACAGATTTTTGCCACTCGGATTGTGTCGCACATTTACTATGGAATTCAGATTATATGCTTTTGTTACCATCAGTGTGCAAGCACTGCGAAGCTCGACACCTCTTTGATCGAACGCTACCGATCCATAAAAAAACGCAAATTTTAATCGTTTCAGTAATTTTAGAGGTAGGTGAAGGTAGCAAAAACAGCAACCTGGTAATTAAGTATAAGTTACTAGCTTCTGCCAGCGGCTTCGCCCGCTTCCCGGGAGAACTATTTCCCATACCCGGATAAAAAGTAGCCTATGTTGTTTCTCAGGGTCTATTCCATCTCTGTACCAAATTTCATCAAAATCGATTCATGAAGGCGTAACAGACAGACAGACCGACAGACAGACAGATAGGCAGACAGACCGACAGACAGACAGAGTTACTTTTACATTTATAATATTAGTAGGGAAGTAGGGATAGGGATAACGTTTACTCGCTTACCTAAAATAGTAAGATGTACTCCAAAACTGGCAGTTCCATAAGGATTGGTAGCTCTGCACTGATACAGTCCAGCGTCAGCAGTTTCTGAGTATTGGAGGTTGATGGTGCTAACTACTCCGAGAGCTGTTTTTGTTTCTGATATCTTTGCTCTGAAAGAAGATTTTTTTATATTGAATGTTATTCCACAAAAAATAATCCGTCTCAGAGTAGAGCCACCACACACTACAGGTTAAACTGTCGGCTTATACTGTAATACAATGCTTCTTGGCTATAGCAGGATTTCAGCTAAGACATAAAACGACACGCTATAAAATAAAACGAGACGTCAAACTTTAAGATTCAACGTTGATTGGGATCTTTCTCAGTTTGGAGTAGTTTAATGTATTGGAGACTGTAGGTACTTGGAGAATTGAAAATCGCATTTGAATGCTTTTAGCGAAAATACTTAGTCGAAGAACTGATTTTAACATTGCTAACTTATCAGCCAGTCCATACTCACCTTTGATTAATAAAATCTAAATTGTTTCCATCATGGGTCCAGGTTACCCTGATGGGCTCGTCACCCAGTGGACGACATTCCAGCGTTACTGGGTGACCTAGCCGTGACGTCACGTTTGTTGATGAAGCTTCAAAGTGGACTGGTTCTGAAACGTTAGTAAAATTGGGGTATTTAAAAAAATATGATCTAAAGCAACTGGAACACGTCGATTTACTTATATTGATAGTTTTATATATTGTTCTGAATTGCACAAAAAGGATTTTGTTTACTTTGATGAACAAACCCAAAAATAAGGAGTCGGTTAAAAATAGCCCAAGCTTTTCTTCATAATCGATTATCCCAGTTAGTTAAAGGTAGACTCAACAATTTATTTATTTACTTCCAGCTTTCGCCAGCGGATTCATTCACATCCCATGGGAACTAATTCGCGCACCCAGATAAAAAGTAACTATAGCCTCGATAAATTTGCTATGTATCACTCAAAAAACAAACTCATCAGCTTTATAATAATAGTATAGATAAAAAAGTACTCACTATTAACACTCATCCAGACAGTCTTGCTCAATGGCTGTCCGACTCCATTTTCAACGTTGCAGGAGTACAAACCTTCATCCGTCAAGGACACCTCCTCAATGATGAGGGTCCCATTGGGCAGGCTGAGGATCCCACCACCGGCTAGCTCTAGAACTGGCTGCCAGGTGCCGAGGAGAGCTGGAATTAGGATTAAGTATGAATTATTAATTGTTTTCATAAGCATATTAAATGATGTAAGAATCATGTTGTGAGGAAGATGTTGAGCATGAATTTGGAAGGATATAGGAAGAGGACTACCAAAGAAATGATGGATGGATTATGTGAAAGTTAGAGAGACTTGCGAGATGACGTCAGATAAGAAGACATGGAAGATGAAAACATGCTGCTCCAAACCTAAGAAGAACCATAAGAAGTAGGAATAGGTGGTGAGAAATGATGGGGATCTGTATTTTAGTTTTTATATCACGGTTTCTTTAATGTTATCCATCTATATCCGTATATATTCTTGGAGTACAATTTTAGAAAAAAGGTCTATTTTGTGGTTACGACAAATGAAAAAGACAATTCTGTCGACTTTTCTTTAAACATAGGTTACATCATTTATTTCTTAGTTTACATCCAAGCGTTAGATAGTGAATTTAATAATTACCATCTTTCTTCATCCAATGCACTTGAGGCTGCGGGTAGCCGCTGGCGCTGCACGACACTGTACCTCTTCTGCCGAGGAGAAGCGAGGAGTTGTTCGGCTCGTCCAGCCATTTTGGAGCCACTGGAAATAAATACAGTAAATATTTTGTAAAAGAATATTTCGGAGAATAGTGTGAGAAAATAATTCCTTTGAAAATTTGCCTTGACGTTTAGGAAAATTGTCTTCTCTTGTTGGTCTGTGATCTGGAGTGATCGGGACTTTACCAGTTAGAAGAAACAGTCTTAAAAAGGGGTATCAGGTTGCCAAGGTAACTGGGTTGAGGAGGTAAGATAAGCCATCGCACCATTCAAAACATTGGTACTCAACTGCATCTGATTAGACTGGAAAGCTAGGGAGATGATGCGTTACCTTTTATGTACAGTTCTGTTGATCTATTGACTTTAGCAACATGGTTGGAAGCCACACATGTGTAGGTTCCACAATGTTCTAATGACACCTTCTTTATCACCAGCGCACTAAACAGCTCTGAGTTTCTTTCTACTACCTGTGAAGTGATAAATAATAATAATTTAATTTGTTAAGAATTCAAAAATTAATTATGAATCTAAGATACAATCAACACTACACTACAATTGTATGTATTACCACTTCATATATTAAAACTTGTCCACTTTGCTCATGTATGCACATGTATCTACGCAATGTCTACCAACTACAGAAAAGTTACACCGATTTATTAAAAGTGAGGTGGTAGCTTACAATCGGGGCAAGGACGTATGACTTCGTATCTCTATCTCCATGCAGAAGCAAGTCATTAATAGAACTGTGATCTTACCTTCAAGCCACTAGAAATCCGTTTACCATCCTTCAACCACTCAAAATGTATCGGCAGATCCCCTGTTCTGACATTGCAATAAATATTCACAATCTGTCCTTCTTGTAGATTCGTCCCAAGTAGCAGATCATCTAAAACCGGCGCTTCTATCACTTGTATTTCAAAAGCCCTTCTGGCCATTTCTCCTGAAGGACTGGTTACTATGCAGGTGTAAATAGCCCCGTTGGATTCCTTAGATATTTCTGGTATGGATAGGATTCCATTGATGTTGACGCTTGGAGCGTTTCGTCTAGATTTGCGTTTTTGATGGGATCTCTTGTATCGGGATTGGAAGATGGCGTTGGATGTTAACAGCTTGCCCTGGTATTCCCAGTCAATTTTGCTGGAATTAACAAAATTTTAAGAAGTCTTTATAGGTCTTTTTAGTAACAGAAATATATGATTCAAGTTTGGAAGAACTATGAGAAACCAGCTAAGTGCGAGTTGTACTCGCGCACGTAGGGTTCCGTACCATTATCTACGAAAAAAGTACAATAGGAATGGTCAAATATGAGTTACTTATGTGACACATTATTTCTAATAGATGGCGCTATAAGTATACAATTTTGCAATTAATTAATATAAATCAACAGCCTTAATATTTTTTTTTAATTTTTAGTATTTGTTGTCATAGCGGCAACGGATATACATCATTTGTGAAAATTTCAGCATTCTAGCTATCACGGTTAATGAGATACAGCCTGGAGTAGAGATGTGCCTGGCGGCAATATTTCCACTGCCGGCAATAATCCCAATATTTCCACTGCCGGTAAAATACCAATATTGCCGGCAACATTGGCAATATTGCCAATGTTGCCTATCAAATAAAACTAATACATTTTATTATTACATTAGCTATAATCATCGCTTAGTTACATTTGTTTTGTATATTTGGGGGCACGGCAGTGCCCCCGCCAAGTCGAGCGCAAAGCAAACACTGCCGTACCATCCTTTACTGGAACCATTTCGCCGCATTTTCAGGCCTCTATTCGAGAACCTCTAGATAAGACTAGAACGCTGAAATTTTCATCATCCAGAAAGATATAATCACGTACTTAAAAACCAGAATTTCAAGTGTGTAGATAATTTAGTTTCAAAGTTAAGCGAAAGCAAAGTTTCATATTTTCGACACTCACTCACTCATGATCATCAAAATAGAACTAGTACTTCCCATAATCTCAGAGAGCTGAAATTTGGTACAGAGTTA
>NWSH02000296.1:9895404-9916858 GCA_002382865.2 Heliothis virescens | reverse complement strand
TTTTTTATAGATAATGATACGGAACCCTTCGTGCGGGAGTGCAACTCGCACTTGGCCGATTTTTATTCAATACACAACGATAGTCAATTCTTATCTTTATATTTATATGTTATTTATTACATTCATTATTGTTGTTGACAACATGGGCAATATTGCCGGCAATATTGCCGGTAAAATACCGGCAGTATTGCTGGCATTATTGGCAATTTTACCCAAAACAATATTTTATTGGATGTAATGTAGATTATAACGTATAAATGCTAATTTTAAGTATTGTACATAGTTTTCGAAGTTAATTTGACTTATAATTAAGCAATATTCCCAAATATTTCCACTCCCGGCAATATTGCCGGCAATATTGCTACCAATATTCCCACTTTGGGCAATATTGCCGGCAACGGCACATCTCTAGCCTGGAGACAGACAGATAGACAGACAGATAGACAGACAGATAGACAGACAGATAGACAGACTGACAGACAGACAGACAGACAGACCGACAGACAGACAGACCGACAGACAGACAGACAACGAAGTCTTAGTAATAAGGTCCCGTTTTACCCTTTGGGTACGGAACCCTAAAAATGAAATGATGGAGATAAAAGGAAGTAGGTACCTTATTGGATATCCATAAAATGGACACCTTAAATTGACTGATTCTCCACTTTGCACTTTGACTGGTGGCAAAGATCTGATGTATGGTGGTCCTAAAAAAATAAAATTGAACTGAGTTAGAGAATTTTCATAAAGTAAGCTTATCATCCGAATATGTCATAAAAATTGTCATTTATTGGAGTATAAATGAATGGACCTCTCGAAGCCGCATTTTTTTTATTTGAAAATAAACAGTTTTTTTTCAAAGCCTTTGTTTTACAACCGTTTTCTCAGTATCTACCAGATATACCAGTACAAATTAAATACTTAAAAAATGCTGTACAAAAAAATCTGCAGCTTATAGAAACTACCATAAACATCAAGTCTGTTCTCATGAGAAGCCACATGGTCTCCCTCCCTGGCGGTGCAGGAGTACAACCCTCCATCTTCCACTCTGACCCTCGTGATATTCAGCTGCGTAACCACCGAGTTATCTGATGTCATCACTTGGCCTAGTGCATATCTGTGGATAAGAATATTTCAGGATGGTTATTAGTATAGACGCGACTGTCAAGTTTACCAATCGAACATTAACCTTCCACTATTGTGATAAGGTTGAAAGTCTATTGACGAAATTTGATAGATTGAGATAGGTTGGTGTAATGGCGTATGCCAAATTGCCAAGATATTTAGTTAAATGCAGTCTATTTAACTAAATATCTTGATAGGACTTTATATACAAGTAATGGTTAAGTAATTGTGTGGGTATTTACATTGATTTATAATTTAATGTTTAATAAACAAGTTTGATTAAAAAAAGTCTTATCATCTAGTCTCACTTCGTCAACTTTTAATGGCTGAATGTTTTTTCCTTCAAATAAACGTTCACATGAAATTCAACTGAAACAGCTTAGATGTGCAATAGTAAAAAACTGCGTAGTGTAAAGGAAATGAACTTTTTTAAGACAAAAATTTAAGTAACGTCATCGTTATGTCTCGACTCAAAGGATGAAACTTCAGTGTCATCTTACCTAGGATCCGTATTACTAGATACGACAATGCCGTCTCTCTCCCACACGAACTGAGGAGGCCGATCACCGGTGGCTGCACATTGCATGCTTATCTGAAAAGTTTGCAAATCATTCTAAATTATAATAGAAAATGGACCGACTATCTATTTATGTCTTACTTGTTTAATTTTACAATCGAATTGCCGATTCTCGCAGTTTCAATGTTAAAAGTCCTACTAATAGAAAAATGTTCAAAACACATCAATGTATCCAGACATGATATCTACCCACAATTCAATTAACCTCTATTATAATATCAGTATATCGCACCCCCGGTGCGACACTGTCACTTATGCAAAAACACAATTTTTCAGGAGAAGCATTTAAAACTTTAACATCCCATAACATTGTCATATTTGAAGATTTTTACAAGATGAAGATGATGAAGATTTATTCAGTGTCGCACCGGGGGTGCGATATAATAATAACTTTTAACGCACTTGCAAAAAAGTACTGTATATGTGTCTCTGTGTCAGAGTAAGTAAGCACGATGTTAATGAAGTCCTTTTTTGAGGAAGTTTCTCTAACAAGGTTAAACAAGGATTGCAAGTAGGCACTGGATTCAGACCGCTTCCAACCAGTTCTTTTGAAAATCAATAGAGGGTGGAAGGGTAATTTCAGTAGAGGACGTAATAAATCAGAATTTCAGCCATTGGACGTCCACTGCTGATGACGTAACTTTTTTTAACTAAAATATAGGTATGCGGATGGATACTCACATCACCGCCTGGAGTGACAGTTCTTTCAGTAAAGTGCTGTGTGATGACAACTCGCATGTCTGCTAGCCTTTTTCTTCTGTCAAGACCTGAAATAGAAAAAAAAATATAAATATAAAAATTGCCTCTTAAATCCGCTGAAACGTGTTGTATCTACATCTGAAACTCGTTGGATATAATAAACTCATAAACTGTCCTTTTGATAAGATTTTTTATTAAGAAAATATAATATAATATTTATAAACATTAAAATAAATTAAGCTACATAAATATTGAAAATATGCACTCAAATAGCTTACAAATAACAAAATATTGAGTACCAATTTAATATGTAAGACCTTATAAAAATCGTTATTATTTTTCATAAAAATCTCCTCATAAAAGTGACTCATTTTCATTGTCCTCAAGTGTATTCAAACTAACCTAAGACGTTAAATAAACTACACACATAAAATTCACTACAAAGTTCAAATCTAAAACTAAAGGTTATAGTTAACAGGCATTTTGTGACGTCACAAACTAGCTAATTTTCATAAATTGGAGCCAGTTTAGTCGTTGCTAGGCAACGGTTACGTCATCAATATGGTACTGATATACACGATGGGCGTAAAACGTTGATTAGATGCTCTCGGTCTAGCTGTGCACTGAGGGACATAAATTTTGACGCAGTAGTTTAATAGATCAAATTAATATTAGATTTTAAAATTGTTTGCATATAGCTGAAAGAGTAGGTTTCTTATAAATTAGCAGTTAAAAAGCTTATATGAGCCGAGCGGTTTCATCCGCGTCTCGAAGAAAAAGAACAAAAACTGACCTAAGTAACAAGGTCCACCTTGTTACCTTAATATCTGCCAATGAAAGTCTCATTAAAAGTAGTCTAGCCAGTAGTTACAATAATTAATTAAAGAAATAAATTGTAAAAGTGGAAACTGAGAATGATTAAGATTGGTTTGAATTTCTGTAAATTTTAAATTTATTAAAACCATAAGCTTCTACGACAAATATTATCGACACAGTTGCCCCAATATTTTGCTCCTCGAGTGTAACTAAATATAGTTTCCGGGATCATTAATTGGCAGCAAATGTGTCTTCGACTAATCAGTCTGAGCTTATTGCCTTCAGCGACAGATGGGGATAGCTTTAGATTAGGTATTTATATACACCGTGTTCCTGAGGTTATACATTAACTTCGGCATGTTATTCAGTCCATTAAATTGACCATTTTTAGAAATTCAAATAAAAAAAAATGTACAAACTTAATACTTAGATGAAATTTATCTAATATGAATTCCTCTTTACCTTATACCTACCTCTTTGATAGTTTTGGCTGCACAAAGTGGCAACATCTCACAAATAAAGACTTAAAGCACAACACAATTAAACTTAAATTACCGATAACTTAAAAACTATGCCATTTAAACTACTAATTCTTTTGTACGAAATGTTTAACAAGAGCTGTAGAAGTATTATTCAAAATTAATGCATATCCTCAGGAACACGGTGTATATCCTAAGTAAAGAGATAGCTCTACTAATATTTTTATAATATTTTTTTATCGGTGATTTTGCTCGTTATCTATGGTATCTATGGTTCCTGAACTTGGATAAAAAGTAGCCTATATGTTATTTTGTTGTATAAGCTACATTACTGCAAAGTTTCCTCAAATCCTATTAGCTGAATAATTTGCGCTTGAAGTAGTGACAAAAACACACAATCATAAACTTTTACCTTTATAATATTGGTGTGATTACTGACACTAATTTTCAATTTCAATTTTCGCATTTGCTATGCATGTTCGGGAAGTAATACCCTACGGAGATGGGTAGAACCGCGAAAAACAGCGAATATTATCTATACTAATATTATAAAGCTGAAGAGTTTGTTTGTTTGAACGCGCTAATCTGAGGAACTACTGGTCCGATTTGAACATTTTTTACAGTGTTACATAGCCCATTTATCGAGGAAGGCTATAGGCTTCTTTTATCAGGGTGCGCCGAGTAGTTACCACGGGACGCGGGTGAAACTGCTGGCAGAAGCTAGTATATAATAAAACAAAATGAAATAATAAACATTCAAACAACCAGTACTATTTTAGTAATAAAACTTGTCACATAACAGGATGTCCTGTCACTAACCTAGTAAGCTCTAGTTTTTATTTTCCATTTGCTAATTAGAATTTCTAGTTTTAAATATATTTCTGACACAAATGAAAACTACTGCAATATTGTAGGCAAAGAAGTTACCTGAAAACTTTCTACAAGTTGTAAAATAATGTACAGACGAAAGCAGGTCAACGTATACGAATCTGTCAAAATTTACCAATCGAATATTAACCTTCCGCCATTGTGATAAGGTTGAAAATCTATTGCAGAAATTTAACAGATTGTGGTAACTTGATGTGCTGTTGTCTGTTCTTAATTTCGAGTTTTTTTGTCGTCGTGCTTTTACGCCAAAATGACAGAACCGATTTTAATGAAATTTAGTGCACATATACTCTAAAACCTAAAGGGCAAATGCTACTTTTTAGCCGGGTGATAGATAGATTATTCTTTATTATACCCCCTGAAAGTGTAGAATAAGATACTGAGTGATAGGAGTCCAGCACAAATTTTTATCTGAGTCTTGGAAGTTCTTCCAGTCTTTTGTAAGAAAATTTAAAAATTGTTGAATTTCAGCGTACTTTGAATAAATGACTTTTCATCTTTATCTTTAGAAACCGGATAAAACCAACGGTGACACCTAGATTATTATAACTGCCAAAATCAATAACAGCAACTCAATTATTAACTTACTACCTCTATCACTTACCACTATACACCTATAACTATTGTGCCGTCTATACACGTAAGTGCTTGCAATATGAGATGCCTCAAGCCTTTGACGTGATGTCGAGCACTGTCGATTGATGGCTGTCTAATTGCCTAAATTTATAGTGGTTATGGTATGTATTTATATCATTTCATGGAGAAATTGGTGGCACTTTCATCTGCCATATCTGTTCCGAACTACGTTGGGATCGGCTTACAGTCTTTCTGGATGCAGCTGAAAAAGGTGTTTTACATAGAGCGACTGCCTATCTGACTTCCTTAATCTGATAACCCTTAGTAGGTCTGGTTGTTAAATATACTAGCTTCTGACTACCCGCAACGACTGCCAAAGATGCTCAAATGACAACCGGGACTCAAAAATTAACCTGTCTTCCGAAATATGGAGTAACTCGTCACCCATACACGTATCGGCCGCGCAAAGCGTGGCTTAATCTCACAATTGAGCGATCCGTGTGATTGTAACTTAGCTACGAATTCCTCACTTAGCCACGAGCTCCTCACTCAGCCACGTGCTCCTCACATAACCACGACTTCTCTAAAAAATTACCAACACAAAACTAAACACGATTAAACACAAAATTCAAATTTTCCGATGCCATATTCTGGTTAGCCATTAGCCATCAGTGACGTCACACTTCACGTAGATACGAATCGTTTACGATAATTGAAGTTTGCGGTCTAACAGCTAAGCGCTGGCTCATATGCTATGATGCGTTTGTCGGAAATGGACGTCGGTACGGAGAAGCGAAAATCCAGGTGCTTGATTTAAATTTTCGATATTTGAATGTGTGGGTGGCTGTTTGTGGTTCTATCGATTTTGGTGTTTAAGGTTTCGCATTAGTTTTAAAGTTGGCTATTATGTTAGTTACATATTTAGGGCCAGCTTCAGATAATGCCATACAAATGTGGTCCACATTTCTATGATTACTATCTATCAGCTACTCGAATTTTAGCTGGAATCTCTGAAAATGACCCTCGGGTAGTTTGATATCCTGAAAAGCTTAAAATGCTATTATTGAAAAATTACCAGCCTTTCAATTAAGTTATCATATTGATTTATTTATTAGAAAATTTCAGCGTTGGTGAAAGTTCATAAATTTTTCCCTGCACAAAAACTATACTCCTAAGCATATGAAATATTCTATAGAATTTACCATTACAATAAATATACAGCCAAACCTGTCACTTACCATAGGTAACATAAAACCTCCTTACCCCCAAAAAAAGAAAAGACCCATTCAGCACAAAACTCATTGCACAAACTATACGGAGTTAGGTCGGGTACACACGTTCGTCGCACTCAATTCCGACATTTGAGTCGGCTCCCGGAGATAAATAATAGCAATAAATAATCTGGATGTGACACCGGTCGTGTGGAGAGGGCTTTACTTCGCGTCACCGATTGTGAGTGGCCGCTTATTACACCGAATGCGAATCTATTGTATTTTTTTGGACGTCATCATTGTTGTTATCACCCTTTTGAGTGTTAGAGCTTAGATAGATGAAAATGATCTACATGTGTTTAGCCTTTTCCCAACTATACTGGAGTCAGCTTTCAGGATTCGATTTTCGCAACAGGCCGAAATCGCATTGTTTGAGAAACTATTATAAAGGACCCCGGAGACTGAAATTTGGTGATTGATCCACTTAAGAGCACGTGGATGTTCGTCCTGCACCTGATCTCTCGCCAGTGGTGTCGAATTACCGTCCCACTGGGCTATGAGAGTGCACCTGTGTCTGCGTAAATGCTTACAGAGAGAAATAATCATTTTGGCAACAGCGGCAGTTCTCTCTAAAGAGATCAGCCAGCCCCGCAGGACATATTCAGTGCACAAGCATTTGCGCAGACATAGGTGCACTCTATTCCCTCGCTCTGATAGCCCAATGGAACGGCAATTCGACACCACCGGAGAGAGATCAGGCGTGTAAGATACACTTCGGTGTAACACGTGCCCCTATTTATTGGAACGCCTTTTGTTGTCGGTCGGTAGATGGTCGTTTGTTTTGTTTTACGTATAACCGTAATGATTCATGGGGTACGCTCCGACGCCTCCATGAGTTGTGTAATTCACTTGGTTTTGTGCGCTATAGGATTAAACAATGATGGCTTGTGAAAGGTTTATGGGTAGCGTTTTAGAATTTTTGGATGGTCAATCTCTCTTGGTATGATTTTGGTTTTTGTAAAGATATGAATTTTAGGGATTGCATCTAAATAAGATTCTATCAATTTTCAAAAATTAAAAGTACAGACGACAGCAGGTCAACGTAAACGAATCTGTAAAATTTTACCAGTCAAACATTAACCTACTTCCATTGTGATAAGGTTGAAAATCGATTGCAGAAATTTGACAGATTGTGATAACTTGATGTGCTGTCGTCTGTACTTTCCTAACTTATTTTGTAATACTTAAAGGATAATGTTTTGAATGTATAGCTACACCGTGCACCCGGATAAAGCCTAAAGATAGGCTTCCCCAATAAATGGACTATTTCATTTTAACACTGATAGATTTTTAAATCGAATCAGTTGTACCTGAGATTAACTATTCTAACCTACAAAACTTTTCAGTTCATAATAATGGAAAAGATTCAATATTACTAAAACTTAATAAGCTTAACCTTCCTCACACCAGAAATACAAAAAAACCGGTCAAGTGCGAGTTGGACTCGCGCACGAGGGTTCCGTACCATTATCTATGAAAATTGAACGTATCTATTACCTACATCTACCAAAAATACAAACATTTTTCGGGCAGCAAAAAATAACTTTGTTTTTCATACAAATATATGAATAACAAAGTAATGTTTTGCAGTTTGTTGTATGGGGACCCCCCTTAATATATATTTTTTAATTTTCGTATTTGCTATAGCGGCAACGGAAATACATAATTTCTGAAGATTGAAGATTTCAGCTTTCTAGCTATCACGGTTTATGATGTAGGTACAGCCCGGAGACAGACAGACAACGTAGTCTTAGTAATAGGGTCCCGTTTTACCCTTTGGTTACGGAACCCTAAAAAGATCCAGTAAGAAAAATCCAACCCAATATTTTCAGTTCAGCGACAAATAAATAAAAACGCTCATGATCCGCTCTGATGAATATCCAATTTTCTTGCCGTATCCATTGAATCTCTTACATCCAACATGTAAATATAGAAATATGTCAGATTTGTAATACAGTAGAAACTCGATTAACCGGACTAATTGTTGTCGTTAGGCATTCGGATAATCGAAAATCCGGATAATCGAATGTATGAAGAATAGCGGGTTTTGTGCATACATATGTGGTATATATCATTCTATATGTTTATTTATTAAAAACAACAAATATATATCAACGAAAATCAACGTTTATTAAGGTGAATGCGACCACTAGAAGCGGGAAATTCAAATATGAAATGGTTTTTTCATGTTTTACCTAAGTTAACATTCAATATGAGGTGTGATCTTATGATTGGCGGTTATAATATCCCACAAAGTAATTTCTGATGTCCTTGTTTAACCGAAACTTCTTACAATTCAAATGTAACTGTCGAAACTATGATATTTCGCAATAAAAAGTTTTTACATTTGATTTCTTAGATTACATACGTACATGTATTAAAATACTGCAGCGTTAATCACAAAATAAAATGATTGTACCTAAACATTCTATTTTGTGATTGATGTACATATGTATGTATAATTTGTTCAAAAATAATAAGTTTAATTTGGTTTAAAATATTTGGTAATTGTCATTTGACGTAAGCCACTATTACTCTTCATTGCTGCTATATCACGAATTCGCTTCTGCTGTAATAAACTCACAGTATCACACTCTGTTTGTTTTTCAAACCACTTGAGAGCTGTCTCTAGGAGCTCTGGCGGGGATTCCCCGACCGCGCTCGGTGCATTCTGGCATTAGCAAGTTCCGACATGTTCATGCTTGCCCAAATTCGACTTGTAGGTACATATTTTGAATATAGCTGGGCAGTCCGGATAATCGCGAATCCGTATAACTGAGGGCCGGATAAACGAGTTTCTACTGTATAAGGATTGAAACTGTACGTGTTTTTTTCTTCGTATTATGACTTTTGGAGCCATGAGAGAGGTGGATATTATAAGGCTGAACTTTATTTGAATGCGCTTATCTCAGAAATTAGTGGTCTGATTTGAATAATTGTCTTAGTATTGTGTGAAGGCTATAGGCTACTTATTATACGAGTGTGCGAAGTAGTTCCCACTGCTGAAACCACTGGTGGAAGCAAGTAGAAAGAATAGTAGAAAATAAAAAGATGTCTATCTATACTTACAATAAATCTGTAGAGAGGTCAATTCTGTACATGAAATATATTTCCAAAATAACTCTCAGGGGGTGATAACGGATCGATACTGATGCCAAAAATGCAATCAGTAGAAATTTTGTCTGTCTGTCTGTATAACCGTTATAAAAACAAAAACTACTCAACGGATTTTAACGAAACTTAGTACAATTATCATTCATACTCCTGAGCTGATTATAAGATACTTTTCATCACGCTATAATCAATAGGAGCCGAGCAGTGAAGGGAAATGTTGGGAAAACGGGACAAGTTACTCCATTTTTTAAGCTTCCCTCGCGTGTGCAACCTTTATGGTTAAACTTACATAGAAATCATGTATGACGGAAATGTTCCCTTTAATAAAATATCCTACGACAGCATATGTTTATCTTTATAACGACCCATTGTTGCTGGCATAAGCGACATGATCCGTGAAAGATGTCGCTAGCAGAAGCTAGTCATCAATATTAGTCCTTTCATCAGAATCAGGCCTTTAATATAATAATCCCTATTGGAATCACTGTCTATTTTAAACACTTTAAAATGTCTATCTCGTGGCTAAGTCAAAGCTGCGCAGATGATCGATCATAAAGTTAAGCAAAGCTTGGCGCGGTCGATCCATGGATGGGTGACAATCTTGTAATAACGAGTTCTTCCGTGTTTCAAAAGACACGATAAACTTATACATCAGTCTTACCAATGGAATCAGGTTGCCCGGGTAACTGGGTTGTGGAGATCAGACAGGCAGTCGCTCCATGTAAAATACTGGTTCTCAGCTGCATCCGGTTAGATTGGAAGCCGACCCCAACATAGTTGGGAAAAGGCTAGGCAGATGAATGTCTAGTTGTCCTATTTTTTTTAGTAGCCTTTTTATCGTCCCACTGCTGGGCACAGGCTCTCACTGTTATCCCATACCCAAGTATAAATATCCAGTTTTTAGGGTTCCGTAGCCGAATGGCAAAAAACGGAACCCTTATAGATTCGTCATGTCTGTCTGTCTGTCTGTCTGTCTGTCTGTCTGTCTGTCTGTCCGTATGTCACAGCCAGTTTATTCCGAAACTATTAAGACTACACCATTCAAACTCGGTAGGTAGATGTATTATGTTAACCGCTTCACGATTTTTATACAAAAATAAAAAAATAATAATATTAGAAGGGGGCTCCCCATACATGGAACTGAAACAAAAAAATTTTTTTTTCGTCTAACCTACACTTGTGGGGTGTCTATAGATAGGTCTTTAAAAATGAGATTGAGGTTTCTAAAACCATTTTTTCTCAAAGTCAATCATTTCAGAGTAAGACACTTTCAAAGTGCTAAAATGTGTGTCCCCCCCCCTGTAATTTCTAAACTACCAAAGTGAAAAATCTAAAAAAAATATATGTTATAGATCTTAATAAAAACTATCAACCAAAATTGGTTTGAACGAAATACAGTCAGTAGTTTTTGAGTTATAGCACTTTTTCAGTAACCGCAAACTATAACTTTGTTATTCATATATTTGTATGAAAAACAAAGTATTTTTTTGTAGGTACGTTTATTTTTCATAGATAATGGAACGGAACCCTTCGCGTGCGAGTCCGACTCGCACTTGGCCGGTTTTTTGTTTATATTTACTGGCCATACAGAAATGTCAAAGCTCATAGCATCTCGAACGATTGCACACGACGCGCTATCGGACGCATAAATATGAGAATATTGTGTTTGCAGGCTATACACGGTGTTCGGAATATACTACGATATGAATCACCCCGATATATGGGTGGGAATACTGTTTTTTCATAGTGAATGTGATTTTAGCATTGTATGTTTTCATCTGCCTAGCCTATTTTCCCAACTACGTTGGGGTCGGCTTCCAGTCTAACCGGATGGATGCAGCTGAGAATCTGTTTTACATGGAACGACTGCCTGTCTGACCGCCACAACCCAGTTACCCGGGAAACCCTTGGTAAGACTGGTTGTCAAACTTTTTGGTTACTGACTAACCGTAACGACTGCCAAAGATGTTCAACATAACAGCCGGGACCCACCAGTTTATCGTGCCTTCCGAAACACGGAAGAATTCGTTATGTCAAAATGGTAACCCATCCACGGACCAACCGCGCCAAGCGTTGCTTAACCTTATGATCGATCGATCCGCGCGGCTTTGACTTAGCCACGAGCTCTTCGCATTGTATGTTTTAAATACTTGATTTTGATTGTGACTTTGTCAGAAATTATAGGTTTAGGCAGATCTGGATATTAATGTTTATTTTCCGAACTATTTTAATACCCGGATATATCATGAAATGTCCCTTAACTGTCCCCAAGAGACAAACTATTTTTGTGCCAAATTTTGTTCAAATTGACTGTTTATACTGGGAAATCGTAACAACAAACGAACAGCGCACGAGTGCACATCGACGCCCTCAGTCTGCAAGATGTAAGGGAAGCGCTCATGAAGCTCAAACCAAAGCGCTCATCTGGCCCTGATGGCATTCCGGCATTTCTTTTCCGAGACTGTGGCAGGGTACTAGCAGACCCTCTGCATCATATATTTAATACTTGTTTAAAACAAGCAACGTTTCCGACAAGATGGAAAACCACGCGAGTTATTCCGGTACCAAAAGGCAAGTCAAGCCCGGATGTCAGTGGCTATAGACCGGTGGCGGTATTGTCGACACCTGCCAAGGTGTTCGAATCTGCCATACAACGCTGTGTGCAGGCTCAAGTGAGCGCACAGCTATCGGACGCGCAGCACGGGTTCCGGCCGGCGCGCAGCACGGCTACCAATCTATTAAATTTCATGGCGCAGGTGGTGCCAGCGGTCGATGCTGGTGTACAAGTTGACGCTGCTTACTTTGATTTTAAAAAAGCTTTGTTGTCGACACAGTGGACAACGACATCTTACTGAAGAAACTCGCAGAAATCGGCTGTACACCACATCTATTACAATTTTTTGCCAGTTACATGAGAGACCGACAGCAGTACGTTGATTATAATGGATGGGAATCAGAACCATATTACACCTGGTCGGGAGTCAGTCAAGGCAGCAATTTGGGGCCTCTCGAGTTTACCATAATGATAAACGATTTGCCGGAGGTCGTCAGACATGGCTCTTGTTTATTATATGCAGATGACCTCAAGTTGCTGCTCGAGGTCAAGAGCGAGTCTGATTGTGAACGTTTGCAGGGGGATATAGATAGGGTCGTAGACTGGAGTCACAGAAACAAGCTCTACTTCAACGTATCAAAGTGCTCGGTGATGAGCTTCACGCGCGCGCGTTCGCCTTTACTTCACGAGTATGTGATGGAGGCAGCGCCTATCCAACGAGTCACCCAAGTACGTGATTTAGGGGTTTCTATGACTCCGGACCTGCTGTTTCGGGATCATGTAACTGGTATATGCAAAAGGGCCTTCAGAAATTTAGGATTTGTACTGAGACAGACGCAACATTTCACCAGCATTGCAACAGTCAGGGTCCTATATGACGCACTAGTCAGGAGTCATCTGGAACATAGTGCGGTCATATGGGCCCCACACGAAGCTAAGTACTCCATAATGTTAGAGAGGGTTCAGAACAAGTTTACGCGTTACCTATACAAGAAACTTTATGGGGTATATCCGTTTTACCCACTTATGTACCCCACTTTATTTGTACTTGGTATGGTGGGTTACAATCAACTAAGTGTACGACGGGAATTCACACTTGTCGCTTACCTGGTGAAATTACTCCGTGGTGTAGAGCATAACCCAGGAGTGCTAGGGCGCCTGAGTATATGTGTACCTGACCGCTACGTGTGGAGACGGCGACGCCCGCCGCTGCTGGCCGTGCCGAATGCGAGGACTAACCTTCTCTCTAAAGCACCACTTACACGCGCGATCCGTATTATTAATATTCTACACATCAAAATTGATGTGATCACAGCTCCTTATCATATTGATTTAATTATTGAAAATTTCAGCGTTGGTGAAAAGTTTCATAAATTTTTTCCCCTGCACAAAAACTATACTCCTAAGCATATTTGAAAATATTCTATAGAATTTTAACCATTACAATAATTATACAGCAATACCTGTCACTTACCATAGGTACGATAAACCTCCTTAACCCAAAAAAAGAAAAGACCCATTCAGCACAAAACTCATTGCACAAACTATACGGAGTTAGGTCGGGTACACACGTTCGTCGCACTCAATTCCGACATTTGAGTCGGCTCCCGGAGATAAATAATAGCAATAATAATCTGGATGTGACACCGGTCGTGTGGAGAGGGCTTTCTTCGCGTCACCGATTGTGAGTGGCCGCTTATTACCCGATTGCGAATCTATTGTATTTTTTTGGACGTCATCATTGTTGTTATCACCCTTTTGAGTGTTAGAGCTTAGAAGATGAAAATGATCTACATGGTGTTTAGCCTTTTCCCAACTATACTGGAGTCAGGCTTTCAGGATTCGTATTTTCGCAACAGGCCGAAATCGAATTGTTTGAAGAACTATTATAAAGGACCCCGGAGACTGAAATTTGGTGATTGATCCACTTAAGAGCACGTGGAATGTTTCGTCATGCACCTGATCTCTCGCAAGTGGTGTCGAATTAACCGTCCCACTGGGCTATGAGAGTGCACCCTGTGTCTGCGTAAATGCTACAGAGAGAAATAATCATTTTGGCAACAGCGGCAGTTCTCTCTAAGAGATTCAGCCAGCCCCGCAGGACATATTCAGTGCACAAGCATTTGCGCAGACATAGGTGCACTCTATTCCTCGCTCTGATAGCCCAATGGAACGGCAATTGGACACCACCGAGAGAGAGATCAGGCGTGTTAAGATACACTTCGGTGTAAACACGTGCCCCTATTTATTGAACGCCTTTTGTTGTCGGTCGGTAGATGGTCGTTTGTTTTGTTTTACGTATAACCGTAATGATCATGGGGTACGCTCCGACGCCTCCATGAGTTGTGTAATTCACTTGGTTTTGTGCGCTATAGGATTAAACAATGATGGCTTGTGAAAGGTTATGGGTAGCGTTTTAGAATTTTTGGATGGTCAATCTCTCTTGGTATGATTTTGGTTTTTTGTAAAGATATGAATTTTAGGGATTGCATCTAAATAAGATCTATCAATTTTCAAAAATTAAAAGTAAGACGACAGCAGGTCAACGTAAACGAATCTGTAAAATTTTTACCAGTCAACATTAACCTACTTCCATTGTGAATAAGTTGAAAATCGATTGCAGAAATTTGAACAGATTGTGATAACTTGATGTGGCTGTCGTCTGTATTTCCTAACTTATTTTGTAATACTTAAAGGATAAGTTTTGAATGTATAGCTACACCGTGCACCCGATAAAGCCTAAAGATAGGCTTCCCCAATAAATGGACTATTTCATTTTAACACTGATAGATTTTTAAATCGAATCAGTTGTACCTGAGATTAACTATTCTAACCTAACAACTTTTCAGTTCATAATAATGGAAAAGATTCAATATTACTAAAACTTTAAGCTTAACCTTCCTCACACCAAAATTACAAAAAAAAACCGGTCAAGTGCGAGTTGGACTTCGCGCCACGAGGGTTCCGTACCATTATCTATGAAAATTGAAACGTATCTATTACCTACATCACCTAAAAGTTCAAACATTTTTCGGCAGCAAAAAATAACTTGTTTTTCATACAAATATATGAATAACAAAGTAATGTTTTGCAGTTTTGTTGTATGGGGACCCCCCTTAATATAATTTTTTAATTTTCGTATTTGCTATAGCGGCAACGGAAATACATAATTTTGAAAGAATTGAAGATTCAGCTTTCTAGCTATCACGGTTTATGATGTAGGTACAGCCCGGAGACAGACAGACAACGTAGTCTTAGTAATAGGGTCCGTTTACCCTTTGGTTACGGAACCCTAAAAAGATCCAGTAAGAAAAATCCAACCCAATATTTTCAGTTCAGCGACAAATAAATAAAAACGCTCATGATCGCTCTGATGAATATCCAATTTTCTTGCCGTATCCATTGAATCTCTTTACATCCAACATGTAAATAGAAATATGTCAGATTTGTAATACAGTAGAAACTCGATTAACCGGACTAATTGTTGTCGTTAGCCATTCGGATAATCGAAAATCCGGATAATCGAATGTATGAAGAATAGCGGGTTTTGTGCATACATATGTGGTATATCATTCTATATGTTTATTATTAAAAACAACAAATATATATCTCAACGAAAATCAACGTTTATTAAGGTGAATGCGACCACTAGAAGCGGGAAATTCAAATATGAAATGGTTTTTTCAATGTTTTACCTAAGTAACATTCAATATGAGGTGTGATCTTATGATTGGCGTTATAATATCCACAAAGTAATTCTGATGTCCTTGTTTAACCGAAACTTCTTACAATTCAAATGTAACTGTCGAAACTATGATATTTCGCAATAAAAAGTTTTTACATTTGATTTCTTAGATTACATACGTACATTGTATTAAAATACTGCAGCGTTATCACAAAATAAATGATTGTACCTAAACATTCTATTTTTGTGATTGATGTACAATGTATGTATATTTGTTAAAATAATAAGTTTATTTGGTTTAAAATATTTGGTAATTGTCATTTGACGTAAAGCCACTATTACTCTTCATTGCTGCTATATCACGAATTCCTTCTGTTGTAATAAACTCACAGTATCACACTCTGTTTGTTTTTCAAACACTTGAGAGCTGTCTCTAGGAGCTCTGGCGGGGATTCCCCGACGCGGCTCGGTGCATTCTGGCATTAGCAAGTTCCGACATGTTCATGCTTGCCAAATTCGATTTGTAGGTACATATTTTGAATATAGCTGGGCAGTCCGGATAATCGCGAATCCGTATAATGAGAGGCCGGCGGATAAACGAGTTTCTACTGTATAAGGATTGAAACTGTACGTGTTTTTTTCTCGTATTAATGACTTTTGGAGCCATGAGAGAGGTGGATATTATAAGGCTGAAACTTTATTTGAATGCGCTTATCTCAGAAATTAGTGGTCTGATTTGAATAATTGTCTTAGTATTGTGTGAAGGCTATAGGCCTACTTATTTACGAGTGTGCGAAGTAGTTCCCACTGCTGAAACCACTGGTGGAAGCAAGTAGAAAGAATAGTAGAAAAAAAGATGTCTATCTATACTTACAATAAATCTGTAGAGAGGTCAATTCTGTACATGAAATATATTTCCAAAATAACTCTCAGGGGGTGATAACGGATCGATACTGATGCCAAAAATGCAATCAGTAGAAATTTTTGTGTGCTGTCTGTATAACCGTTATAAAAACAAAAACTACTAACGGATTTTAACGAAACTTAGTACAATTATCATTCATACTCCTGAGCTGATTATAAGATACTTTTCATCACGCTATAATCAATAGAGCCGAGCAGTGAAGGGAAATGTTGGGAAAACGGGACAAGTTACTCCATTTTTTAAGCTTCCCTCGCGTGTGCAACCTTTATGGTTAAACTTACAATAGAAATCATGTATGACGGAAATGTCCCTTTAATAAAATATCCTACGACAGCATAGTTTATCTTTATAACGACCATTGTTGCTGGCATAAGCGACATGATCCGTGAAAGATGTCGCTAGCACAGAAGCTAGTCATCAATATTAGTCCTTTCATCAGAATCAGGCTTTAATATAATAATCCCTATTGGAATCACTGTCTATTTTACACACTTTAAATGTCTATCTCGTGGCTAAGTCAAAGCTGCGCAGATGATCGATCATAAGTTAAGCAAAGCTTGGCGCGGTCGATCCATGGATGGGTGACAATCTTGTAATAACGAGTTCTTCCGTGTTTCAAAAGACACGATAACTTATACATCAGTCTTACCAATGGAATCAGGTTGCCCGGGTAACTGGGTTTGTGGAGATCAAGACAGGCAGTCGCTCCATGTAAAATACTGGTTCTCTAGCTGCATCCGGTTAGATTGGAAGCCGACCTCAAATAGTTGGGAAAAGGCTTAGGCAGATGAATGTCTAGTTGTCCTTTTTTTTTAGTAGCCTTTTATCGTCCCACTGCTGGGCACAGGCTCTCACTGTTATCCCATACCCAAGTATAAATATCCAGTTTTTAGGTTCCGTAGCGAATGGCAAAAAACGGAACCCTTATAGATTCGTTCATGTCTGTCTGTCTGTCTGTCTGTCTGTCTGTCTGTCTGTCTGTCCGTATGTCACAGCCAGTTTATTCTGAAACTTTAAGACTACACACATTCAAACTCGGTAGGCAGATGTATTAATGTTAACCGCTTCACGATTTTTATACAAATAAAAAAAATAATAATATTAGAAGGGGGCTCCCCATACATGGAACTGAAAAAAAATTTTTTTTTCGTCTTAACCTACACTTGTGGGGTGTCTATAGATAGGTTCTTTAAAAATGAGATTGAGGTTTAACCATTTTTCTCTCAAAGTCAATATTCTATTCAGAGTAAGACACTTTCAAAGTGCTAAAATGTGTCGTCCCCCCCCCCTGTAATTTCTAACTAACCAAAGTGAAAAATCTAAAAAAATATATGTTATAGATCTAATAAAACTATCAACCAAAATTGGTTTGAACGAAATACAGTCAGTAGTTTTGAGTTATAGCACTTTTCAGTAGACCAAACAATACTTTGTTATTCATATATTTGTATGAAAAAAAAAGTATTTTTTGTAGGTACGTTTTTTATTAGATAAATGGAACGGAACCCTTCGCGTCGCAGTCCGACTCGCACTTGGCCCGGTTTTGTTTATATTATACTTTTGGCCATACAGAAATGTCAAAGCTTCATGCATCTCGAAGATTGCCAAACGACGCGCTATCGGACGCATAAATTATGAGAATATTGTGTTTGCAGGCTATAACGGGTGTTCGGAATATACTACGATATGAATCACCCGATTATAGGGTGGGAATACTGTTTTTCATAGTGAATGTGATTTAGCATTGTATTTTTTTCATCTGCCTAGCTATTTTCCCAACTACGTTGGGTCGGCTTCCCAGTCTAACCGGATGGATGCAGCTGAGAATCTGTTTTACATGGAACGACTGCCTGTCTGAAACCGCCACAACCCAGTTACCCGGGAAACCCTTGTAAGACTGGTTGTCAAACTTTTTGGCTATGACTAACCGTAAGCACTGCCAAAGATGTTCAAATAACAGCGGGACCCACCAGTTTATCGTGCCTTCCGAAACATGGAAGAATTCGTTATGTCAAAATGGTAACCCATCCACGGACCAACCGCGCCAAGACGTTGCTTAACCTTATGATCGATCGATCGCGCGGCTTTGACTTAGCCACGAGCTCTTCGCATTGTATGTTTAAATACTTGATTTTGATTGTGACTTTGTCAGAAATTATAGGTTATGGGCAGATCTGGATATTAATGTTTATTTTCCGACTATTTTTTAATACCCGGATATATCATGAAAGTCTCCTTAACTGTCCCCAAAGACAAACTATTTTTGTGCCAAATTTTGTTCAAATTGACTGTTTATACTGGGAAATCGTAACAACAAACGAACAGCGCACGAGTGCACATCGACGCCCTCAGTCTGCAAGATGTAAGGGAAGCGCTCATGAAGCTCAAACCAAAGCGCTCATCCTGGCCCTGATGGCATTCCGGCATTTCTTTTCCGAGACTGTGGCAGGGTACTAGCAGACCCTCTGCATCATATATTTTATACTTGTTTAAACAAGCAACGTTCCGACAAGAATGGAAACCACGTGAGTTATTCGGTACCAAAAGGCAAGTCAAGCCCGGATGTCAGTGGCTATAGACCGGTGGCGGTATTGTCACAGCCTGCCAAGGTGTTCGAATCTGCCATACAACGCTGTGTGCAGGCTCAAGTGAGCGCACAGCTATCGGACGCGCAGCACGGTTTCCGGCCGGCGCGCAGCAGCGGCTACATCTATTAAATTTCATGGCGCAGGTGGTGCAGCGTCGATGCTGGTGTACAGTTGACCTGCTTACTTTGATTTTAAAAAAGCTTTGTTGTCGACACAGTGAACAACGACATCTTACTGAAGAAACTCGCAGAAATCGGCTGTACACCACATCTATTACAATTTTTGCAGTTACATGAGAGACCGACAGCAGTACGTTGATTATAATGGATGGGAATCAGAACATATTACACCTGGTCGGGAGTCAGTCAAGGCAGCAATTTGGGGCCTCTCGAGTTTACATAATGATAACGATTTGCCGGAGGTCGTCAGACATGGCTCTTGTTTATTATATGCAGATGACCTCAAGTTGCTGCTCGAGGTCAAGAGCGGAGTCTGATTGTGAACGTTTGCAGGGGGATATAGATAGGGTCGTAGACTGGAGTCACAGAAACAAGCTCTACTTCACGTATCAAAGTGCTCGGTGATGAGCTTCACGCGCGCGCGTTCGCCTTTACTTCACGAGTATGTGATGGAGGCAGCGCCTATCCAACGAGTCACCCAAGTACGTGATTTAGGGTTTCTATGACTCCGGACCTGCTGTTTCGGGATCATGTAACTGGTATATGCCAAAAGGCCTTCAGAAATTTAGGATTTGTACTGAGATAGACGCAACATTTCACCAGCATTGCAACAGTCAGGGTCCTATATGACGCACTAGTCAGGAGTCATCTGGAACATAGTGCGGTCATATGGGCCCCACACGAAGCTAAGTACTCCATAATGTTAGAGAGGGTTCAGAACAAGTTTACGCGTACCTATACAGAAACTTTATGGGGTATATCCGTTTCCACTATTATGTACCACTTATTTGTACTTGGTATGGTGGGTTACAATCAATAAGTGTACGACGGGAATTCAACTTGTCGTCTTACCTGGTGAAATTATCCGTGGTGTAGAGCATAACCAGGAGTGCTAGGGCGGCCTGAGTATATGTGTACCTGACGCTACGTTGTTGGAGACGGCGGCCCGCCGCTGCTGGCCGTGCCGAATGCGAGGACTAACCTTCTCTCTAAAGCACCACTTACACGCGCGATCCGTACTATTATATTCTACACATCAAAATTGATGTGATCACAGCTCCTGTTAGTGAATTCGCAAAGGTGCTGTTGTTTATTTTAATGTTACGAACGGGATATAGCTTTTTGTTGTTTTAGTATTTTGTTATTTAATTTTAATAGATGTTAAGTTCTTAGTTTTGTTATTTTTAGTACAATTATCGATTGGGCGTAGCCTGTTATGATATGTTTGGTGAATAATAAATAAATAAATAATAAATAAATTTTATTAGAAGCTCCACCATGCCTTAAACATTTGAAATAAATACTGAAAACTTTGTTTACAAATCACTATTATCAAAGATAAAAAAAATATATAAATACGTATACCAAAACTACAGCCTTATCCAACACAGGTATTCAGATTTTTCTATCCAGTTAAATTGACCTCTTAATATGTCCTAGCTACGTATAACCAGGGTTCAACTCAAATGGACCTTCATACACCATATTTTCAGATCGTATCAGGGAACTCAATATTCATTTATTTCAGACGCAGTGAATTGTCAAAAACACTGAAAATATGGTGTAGGGCTGAAGGTCAATTTGAGTTGCACTGGTTATACGTAGCTAGGACATATTAGAGGTCAATTTATACTGGATGAAATCTGATCCTGTGTTGGATAAGGCTGTAGTTTTGGTAATACTAATTTTTTTTATCTTGATAAGTGATTTGGTAAACAAAAGTTTTTGCAGTATTTATTTTCAAATGTTTAAGCAATGGTTGAGCTTCTAATAAAAATTTTATTTATTTATTTATTTATTATTCAACCAACAATTATCAGTAACAGGCTTCGCCAATGGCGATAATGTGGTACTAAAAATAACAAAACTAAAGAACTTAACATTATTAAAAAATTACAAATAAAAAATACTAAAACACAAAAAGCTAACCACGTTCGTAACATAAATTAACACAGCAACCTTTGCGAAATTCACTAAC
>NWSH02000296.1:9869517-9883324 GCA_002382865.2 Heliothis virescens | reverse complement strand
AGTAAGTTATTTGATGTAAAAAAGAGTATAAATGATGAGTATGTATTGATAGACGATTATTTTTTTTGATATGCAATTTATTATATCCCCATATAAAATGGTTTAACTAACACAATTTATACTAATATTATAAAGCTGAAGAGTTTGTTTGTTTGTTTGAACGCGCTAATCTTAGGAACTACTGGTCTTTCAGTGTTAGATAGCCCATTTATCGAGAAAGGTTATAGGCTACCTTTTATCCGGGTGTGCGCAGTAGTTCCCACGGGAAAGCGGGTGAAACCGCTGGCGGAAGCTAGTGTAATAATATTTGTGACTATACTTGACGTTAACACTGCTGTAGGAATTTGAACTTTGGGCATAAGGTTTTAAAATTGCTTTTTCTCTCATTAAACAAGAGTGTATTGTGCTATGTGACATATTTAGTGTTATCATCATCAGCCATTTTATCGTCTCACTACTGGGCACATGTCCCCTCTCACACAGAGAAGGATTGAGCGTTAATCACCATGTGCGATCAAAGCGGGTTGGTGATTTCAAACTTTTTAGTCTAGGGCTCCTCGAGATGTTTTCCTTCACCTTTAATAAGCCATTGGAGTCTAAGATATACTTAGAAAGTACCTACATACAGACTTAGAAAAGTTGCATTGGTACTTGCCTGACTTTGAATTGAACCTACACACTTGTACTCGAGAGGTGCTTTACCCACTAAGCCACCACGACTTATAGTGTAATATATTATAATTATCGCAAGCCAGACAGGCAGATTATCATTTTATCCATGGTGTCAACACATATACACTACTGTTCTTCCTGCTTCACTCGCCTCATTCACACACTCGGGTACTGACGACAGCAGGTCAACCTATCCGAATCTGTCAAACTTTACCAATCGAATATTAACCTTCCACTATTGTGATAAGGTTGAAAATCTATTGCAAAAATTTGACAAATTGTGGTAACTCGATGTGCTGTCGTCTGTACAAACAATCCCAAGGAAAGTGGGACAACGGACAGACAGACATATTTTTTCTTCAGTGTTTATATTTATTATTTTAGAAAGAAAGTAAGCATAGCTTTTGTTGGAAGTTTCTTTAGAAATAAACAAGAAGTTTTGTTTACTTTTTACTTTAGTATTATAATTTCTTTGTGTTAAGTTGTGAATAAAAGAAACTAGACACGTTCGTCTTTATTTTACCTATAGATTTATTGTTCTTACTGTTTTACTGAACTTTTCTTTTTTTTACGGAACGGTAAAACACTACTACTAAACACTGTTTCAAACCACTTATCACCTGTTTTTCTTTATTTTATAACCAACTTTGTACTTTGCTTATGAGTTCAACAGCCTTGGAAACTGTCTGTACTTTATTACTAACGCAAAAAAGTATCATGTGGCAATTCAAAATTATAAAATCAATCTGAGTATTGGCATTTCTTTAAAAAACCAGGCAGAAGAACAAAATTCATCCTTCTATTATCTGATGACACTCCAATAAATGAGATATATAGTATGAGTATAGCACTAGCCCACATTTATGCATTAAATTCAACTTGTATTAAGATTACAGGATAATATGATGAATTAATGATAGCGTAGACTTATTCTACAAAAAAGTCCACATCCAAATAATGAACCCCGTCCTCTGCAGTCGGTTAAAAATCCAAGCAAAACATGACGTCATTAGAATGTTCTAAAACACACATTACTCAACACACCGGTACACTCAAAGCCATCTTCATCAACCCAGCCAGGTAAAAACTCAGGAGTGTTCCTTTAAAATTGTTTTTACATTATCTCTGCTGTATTTTCCCAGCAACGCAAGACGTGCGGCAAAATTGCTCTGACGTTTCCTTGGAGCATATAACCAACTGGAACCGCAATGAGCAGAAAACTCTGTGCAAAAAAATAAAACCGACTTCTATAAAAAATACTGAGATAGTTTGTTTTAGCTTTTCAATGACTATACCCTAAGTGCTGGCAAGACCATCTTGGTGGCATACATTTTAATAAAAAACCGTCCAAGTGCGAGTTGGACTCGCGCACGAAGGGTTCCATACCATTATCTATGAAACATTAACATATCTTAATAGAGTTTTTTTAACATCGTTACACACGCTTACGACAGAATAGACAAACAAAAGCATATACTTTTTTTATGAAAAATTATCAAATGACTCCTCCCACAGTAGGTGCAGCGTGAGGGAGTTTCAGACTCTTACCCACTAAAATCCACCATGTCCCTTTTGGATCTCTTTATGTACCAGGGCCGCGGTAACTCTCGAACAATCCCGCAGCCCTGGCAGGCACACAAGCATATACTTACTTGTCGAACATCTGAATGTATGAGTATGAGCGGCGCTGTTTGCAAATATTATAGCACAGTAATGGCGCCTCCAGTAGGTTAAATTATCTAAGAACGTTTTCCAGTCACCGAACAAAATGTCTTAACAGAAATATCTTAAGTATTTCGTGACCTAAATTTTATTTGGGAATAACCAGCATTTTTTACATGAACGGAGTCAAATTGAAATGGAGAGAGTGAAATGTAACAAAAATGTTTTACGATAAATATGGAATTTTAATGGGAATTCAATGTAATGTCGGTTGTGATTCTAAAAGATTTGGGGCCGTTTAATATGGAAGGCGGTTTTGGTCCAAAAAGTTATGCCCGTCAAGTATGGCTGTGAATTACGAAATGTTACTTTTGACGAATGATAATATTTTCGGAGTTGATGGTCACGTTTTCTCTAATTCTATAATTGTTATTTGACCGTTATATTTTTTTTATGTAACAACTTCTTTTTGAATTAATTGCAGTTATGATGTAAGTTAAATATGAACTTACTGATCTTCATGCTTCAGCAGTTAGCAGGCACCAATAAAATTTTGTGAAGTCATCATTTTGTCTAGCATTTTCCCAACAATTTTGGGGGTTGGCTTCCAGTCTAAATTTAACGTAAACCTTAGGGGAACTCGTCATGATGAGATGGTCACTCATTCACGGACCGACCATATAATACTGATCAATCAATCTGCGCGATTCTCATACACTTTTCTAAAGTACAGTTGATTTAGTAGACAACATAGAATCCGTAGTGACGATTCCATTACTTTAAGACAAACAATCCAAAAATAACACTCAAAAGTAGCCACCTTATTTACCAGACACGACTCTGAGAGATGAACATACAAATTACACCATCCCTCCATTTTCGAGAGCACAAAATCTCGCAGACCACATTCATACACCTGGCGTTTAAAACCTTCATTCGAGGTCTGAATCCTACAGACTTAAGGTACATTTCCAAGCTACGTCGGTCACGCATANTTTTTTTTTTTGTCTCGAAATACTCAAAAGTTTCTTAACTAAGTTCTCTTCTACTTAAAAGTATTTTTGTCACATCAATTTTTGTGATCCTAAAAGATGACAGATGACATCCTAGAATGATATCTGATTAGAGAATGCAATCCCGGGATCCCGGTTTTCGGGATCCCGGGATCCCGGCCTTATTCTAGTCCCGAATATTTCGGGATTAGTTTTGTCCAATACCGGGATTTTCGGGATTGAAGAAAATCCTAAAAGTAATATACATATTTCATCTGCAATCAGTCCCAGGACTATAAGCAAATTGGTTGGGTGGTCTAAAACATTGTACGACCGTAAATACGTAAATAAACAACAATGTTGTTGTTTTTAAGGTCGTATTTCCTTAATAAGTAGTACTAAAAATTTACTGAAAAAGTGTGATATAAATCACACTTTTTCAGTAAATTTTAACTCAAAGTTTCTAATTGTTTTCTTAAGAAGATTTTTATGTTTAACTAGCTTCTGCCATGCCAGCGACAATGGGTCGTCATAATCAAAGATCTTTTCCTTCACTGCTTTGCTCCTATTGATTGTAGCGTGATGAAAAGTATACTATAACCAGCTCAGAAGTATTAATAATATTGATACCAAGTTTCGATAAAATCCGTCGAGTAGTTTTTGTTTCTAAACCGTTATACAAACAGACAGACAACAAAAGTTCTACTGATTGCATTTTTGGCATCAGTATCGATCCCTAATCACCCCCTGATAGTTATTTTGGAAATATATATTTTCATGTACAGAATTGAACTCTCTACAGATTCATAACAAGTATAGACAGATTTGTTATTTTTATAGTTCATTTAAAACCAAAGTTATATTGGTTAATGTTTCAGAAGATTATTTTGATTTTTGATTTTGATTTTGAACGCAAGACTATAACTAATATTTTTGGTCATTTTTACTTCAAATTGTCAATCCCGAAACCATCCCGGGATCCCGGGATTGTCTTTATTCAGTCCCGAAATCCCGGGATTGGGAATAAGGGCCGGGATTGCATTCCCTCACGCAACTGCGATCACTGGTATTAGATTGCACGGCGTGACTAATACACAATTTAGTGCTGCGAACACTCCAACCTGGCCACCACAAAGTTTTTTTTCTGAAGAAATAGAAGCCCTTCATAGCTGTGAGTTTTCCTTTGGCATCGCTGCAGAATATAACTAAAGCCAGTAAGATAGTATATTTACAAAATAACCCACCGTCGACGTCAACGTCAGTCATCGCGCCATTCATTCACAAATTCGACATGCGGCCGATAGCGACAGAAGCGGGGCATGGAACCGTTCCTTTACTCCTGTGTACACAATGCACTGACTAACAAGAAAAGTTTTAATAGACGCACCGTGGTCCACGCCTCATTATTTCAAAACACCTATTTTGACAGCCAAGTTGGAAACAGTACTTTAGAAGTTAAAGTGTTTTCGCAATATAAAAGTTGGTTTTATTTTGTTTGAGCAGCGTTTTGGGGAGTTGGGGTACTGAATTTGCTTTTTATGGGGTATTTTTGGTATGTTCTGTTTGCTATGGGTGCTTTGTTTGTGTAAGTGGTGTTCTGTGAAATAAAAATGACCTTATTTCATGAGGAATTTTAAACTATAGATGAAATTACAATCATTGACACAAATAAAACAGATATATCCCAAACAGACTCTAGTTTAATAATTTGACAGGCAACTATTAGAAGCAAATCTTCATTTAGAAGAGTATTTCTAAATATCTAGGCAGCAAGCATTTACTATTGTGATTTTATAGTACAAAATATAATTAAGACTGTACTTACACCTATTTCAACTCATATGAAAGTAAATACAGTATCCACCGTTAATAATGTACGTCGAATGTTTGTAGTTAAAGTTTGAGTTGTACCTCTTATGTAAGTTGTGAGTTTGTTCATGTGGTAACCTCATCCTGTATGTGTTAACTTAAACAACATGTAGTATAAACGTTCTAGGGAGAAAACGTCAATCTAGATAAATATTATAAAGCTGAAGAGTTTGTATGAGCGTGTTAATCTGAAGAGCTGCTGGACCGATTTAAAAACCTTTTTAGGTGTTAGATAGTCTATTTGATGAGGAACCATATATGCATTAGCTCCGAAAACCGTAAATGGGAAATCATCAAACAGTCCCTCTATGGGTGTAGCAGAATTCTACGGACTAAAAACCTCCCTTGTTTCTCCTCAAGCCTTTTATATGCCAGGGCTACGAGATTATTGGAAAGAGCTACCACACTCTTTCCAATAATCTCGTAGCCACCGCCATGCTTAGGTCTCATCAGATCCTTAAACCTTCCCTAAAACTAACATCACCAGACAGTTTTTGTTTTTTTTTTTAGCCTTTTTATCGTGGGCACAGGCCTCTTCTCTTATAGAGAAGGATTGAGCATTAATGACCATGCTTGCTCAATTCGGGTTGGTGATTTCCGACTTACCTATAGACCAGGTTTCCTCAAAATGTTTTCCTTCACCTTTTATCAGCCATTGGTGTCTAAGATATACTTAGAAAGTACACACAAACTTAGAAAAAAGTTGCATTGCTACTTGCCTGACCTGGAATCGAACCCACACACTCATACTTGAGAGGTTGGTGCCTTACCCACTAGGCCACTACGACTCACAAAAATATCTCAACAATCATGTTCAATTAAAACAACACAACGTACTTCAGCAATCAATTAATTGTAACCCATTAACCCGTTCCATTAACACACTTACATTAAAATTTCCGAATCCAAACACGTGGAATTCGGAATGGCTTTCAAATATCACTTTGTCAGTTTCATTACAAACATTTAGTATTCCGTTTGGCCAGATGGATGGACTTATAAAATATTCAGTAACTGTAGCTGGCCTGTATACGCTGTATTTATGTACCTTTAGCTTATATTTATGGGGTGATGTAAATGGTTTAGGATTAATGAAAGGGGTTTTGGTTTTGTGTGTGTTAGAATTGCGATTATGTAAATTCTTATTAATATTTATAGTGTCTGCCTATTTGCTAGAACCTAAGAAGACTTAGGCTACTTAAAAAGTAGCTTAAAAGAGATAAGATGAAATAATCATATGTTTTTTTTTCTTCACGTCAAAAGTAAAATTACATTACACATCTTTAATTTAAATCTTAACCAAAGTCAGATTTCACTATATCTGCGCAAGTATAGCAATAATACTGAGTAAGTAAGTATCAATTTTAGGCGTGACTTAAGAAAAATCAATATGCCTACATTAACACTTTACTTCAAAGCCGGCAATAAAAATACTAAAGGAGAAAAACATGTAACAAAATATTTAGTTTCATCACCATCCATCAATTTTTCTTTCAGTAAATTCGTTAATAATACTGATTGACAAGCAACGTTAGCTTGAAACAAAGATGCTTCATAAATCATCGGTTGTTGTTATTGGCACAAGTTCAAATGTAAACAAAAGGTTCACGTCAACTTAACTCTTGAGTAAACGTGGACAAAAGTCTCAAGTGATGATTTGTATAAAAAAGTATAAAAACGCAAGATATCTTGGCCACGTGCTCAGACACGATAGATACGGCCTGCTACAGCTGATAATGATGGGCAAGGTGGAGGGTAAGAGACCTGCTCGACGCCGCAGAAAGTCATGGTTGCGGAACATACGGGAGTGGACCGGCACCGCCTCCGTCGAGCGGCTATTCCAACTGGCTATGGACAGAGAGGAGTACGAACGTCGAAAAGCTGACGACCAACCTTCAGGAATGAAGAGGCACCAAAAGAAGAAGAAGATGATTTGTACGACGTCTTAACTTTAAGGCAATACCGTTGGGTGTTGCAGACTAACCTATCGGCCGATAATTAGCCCTACGATTGCTAGCTACTTCATTTGAAGGTAAACGTGAATCTAATCAAACTTTCTAATCCGTCTGATACCCGTTGAATACCTCATTCTTGTAATGCGCGTTAAGTTATTTATCTCCATACTGCTTTATGAACACGATTATCAGAAATTATTAGTTGAATAAAAGTTTACAGTGCACCATTTCGTTTTCAAAATCTTTCATATCAAGTTGGGGTATCCCTTTTCTATTCATTCAAGAAAAAAAAGACTGGTGCTTCTTTCTCAAACCTGTATTGTGAACACTACTGCTGTATCATCGATGTAAATTATCGTTTCAGCTTTCGTTGCAGCCGTGTTTTGCTGAAGTTCGTTAGCCGTTGATGCTTTAGCTTCATTGTTTTATGGTACTTCCAGTAATCCAAAGGTATTTTTTAGCTGTAAACACGTATTTGTCCAATTTAGCACTAATATACATATTGATAGGAATTTGGTTGTAAGCCTTCGCTGAATCGATTTTTGTGACAAATAGAACAGGAAGAAAGATTAACGGCCAGTTTCACAAGTTTCAGATAGAGTTCTAGGTAGCTATCTGATAGATAATGTAATTGAAAAGTAATCAAAAATACCTTTCTATGATATCTGTCGAAAAGCTACCCAGAACATTATCTAGAATCTGTGTAATTGGGGGCAAGTGTAAAATATAGATAAATCTATATTTTTTCTGGTTGGTGGTATTATAAATGCGAAGGTGAGGAGAACTTATATACACAGGAGGATGCATACGAAGCCAAGGGTACCTAAAGTTTTTTATATTAATCAATGGGATTTTATACTCGTATACCTGCTTCCCAGTCGTTATTTAATGTATTAAATTTTATAAAGCCTCTTCAAGTAATTAAGTATACTTAATTGATGAACTCAATCCGTTAATCCTTTCGTTGATATCTCATTAACGAGGAGTTGGTAATTGTTGCATCCAATTATATTCGCGTCTGCCCTTAATACATTTGTCTGTTTCAGTATTTTATTCTTGACTAGTTTTAATCGCGTTTTCACCTATATCATTATATTCTCATACAAGTAGATAAATGAAGCCTATGACAATTTCCAGAGTTTAGTCATTTTAGTTTAAAATTTCATCTATATTGGTTTCGTTGTTTTAGGGTTGAAAAGGGTAAAAAAGAGACTTTGTCACGGTTTCTAGACTATTTATGTGACAACATCATTTAAGCAGTCGGGTAAAAAGGTTGTGTAGTTTTGGTGTGGGAGTGTGACAAAGAGACGAGAGTTACTTTCTCATTTATAATACAAAACAAGGGAGGAATTTCAAAGCCTTAATTACAGTCGATTTTTATTAGAAAAACCCACACAAAAATTTTAGATAACAAAAATACCCTTTCAAAAAAAGATCCATCTTTTTCAGTTCTTAGAAATAAATATACACAACGCAACGTATATCACCGAAAAGATTATTTTGCAAATGAAACCGCCGGGGACGTTGTATACACAGCAATTTTCAGCTCCGCTGGGCCGTATAATGTTATTTATCTACTCAAATGACAGGATTTCGATATAAATAAGCAACATTATTTGTGTACAGATATCGTAAAGTATTGGTTTGATAAATATTTAGAATCCTGATGGATATTTTGGAGCAATTTCTTTTTATTTTCGGACTTTTAATTTGTAAAACATTTTGCCTTAATTTCGAGTGACCCTATTTTTTTGGATACACGTGGGTTGGATTTATTTATAAACTAGATGTTCCCTGCTGTTTTACCCACGAAAAAAATTAAAAAAAAAAATGCTTTCCACACACTGAAACCTAACTTCTTTTTATTTTATCTGTCAGTGAAAGTCCCGTTAAAAACAGTAAAGACGTTTCGTAAACAAGAAAATTACTTTTAATTTAAAACATACTAAAAGACGATGTAACTTTTATCTGTCTGTCACGCTTTCATGCCAATACAACTTAACTGATTTAAATGAAATTTGCCACAAGGATAGTCGAGAGTCGAAGAAAGGACATAGGCTACGTGCTACGCAGTTTTGAGAAATAGTTTTCTCGGGACGTAAGAGTCAGCTAGTATTTATAACCGCAAAATATAACTTTTATCCATTTTTTTATTAATTATTATTATAATTCAGCTCAGCAACACAAATAAAAACTCAATACTACTCAGATTTAAATTTATCTGTTTCAAATTCCATTGAAAGGGTAACAAACAAACCGTACCATATTTATAATATTAAGTTACGCAGATATCATGTTTTTTGTACCATATATCATGTAGATAATGTTCATAGTTTTGTTGATATGAATAATTTGTGGCTGACCTACATTTTCTGCCTTCAAGTGTAAATGCCTTTCTCAGTCGTTATCATCAGCCTTTTTATCGTCCCACTGCTGGGCACAGGCCTCCTCTCATACAGAGAAGGATTGAGCGTTCATCACCAAGCTTGGTCAATGCATTTTTGGTGATTTTAGACTATAGTTCAGTTTTCCCTGAAATGATTTCCTTCACATTTAATCAGTCATTGGTGTATAAGATATACTTAGAGAGTACATACAGGCTTAAAGGAAAAGAAAAGTTGCATTAGTACAGACGACAGAAGGTCAATCTCGCCTAAACTGACAAATTTTACCAATCAAACATTAACCTTTCAGTATTGTGATAAGGTGAAAGTCTATTGAAGAAATTTGACAGATTTTGGTAGGTCGATGTGCTAGCATCTGTACTTGCCTGACCTGGAATAAAAACCAAACACTCATGCTTGAGAGATTGGTGCTTTATCCACTTCTTCTTCTTATCGAGTGAGCTGCAGGTTTTAATCACCTAACAAGCCCTAGTGTAAGAGTTTTCTCAAATCCGCCTGACGGCCTCTGACGTGGATACGACTGAGTACGTACTGAGTAGCACTCGAGGTCGCTGGCTTTACGTGCCCTCCCAGGCACGGGGGTGTATCACCGGCAACTTCCAAACTCCAGGCTGCTTTGTGAAAGTTTCTAAAACCCATAAAGCGATTTCGGCCTTGCCCGGGAATTGAGCCCGAGACCTGTGATCGGCAGTCGCACTATGCGACCACTGGACTAGCCACTGGGCCACAACTGAACCATCTTGGTAATCCGTACGTATTCTATCTTGTGTTACATTTTTATTTTCATCCGCACTAAGAAGGATTGGTTTGTTGTACTGTTTGTCCGTAATCCCTTGTTAATTGGCATCCGTTGTTCTCTTTCTTTTAACCTATCAATATAGCTTTGCGATAAGTTTAGAATTGACTCGAAATAGCTGCAATTTATTTGAAATTTCTTGTCTTGTCAGATTAAGATTGTGTTATTTTTAGGGTTCCGTACCCAAAGGGTAAAACGGGACCCTATTACTAAGACTACTTTGTCTGACTGTCTATCTCCGGGCTGTATCTCATAATCCGTGATAGCTAGAAAGCTGAAATTTTCACAAATGATGTATTTTTGTTGCTGCTATAACAACAAATACATATAAAAATAATAATAAAAAATATTAAGGGTGTCCCCATACATTAAACGTGTGAAACCGCAAATAATAACTTTGTTATTCATATATTTGTATGAAAAACAAAGTTATTTTTTGCTGTCCGAAAAATGTTTGTATTTTGGCTAGTTGTAGGTAATAGATACGTTCATTTTTCATAGATAATGGTATGGAACCCTTCGTGTGCGAGTCCAACTCGCACTTGGCCGGTTTTTACAGATTTTCTTACCATTTTTACTTTTTTGACTAATTATTCCGTTAAAATTTAATTTTGGGTTACCGAATTACTTATCGTGCCCGGATAAAAAGAAGCTTATGTGCTTTTTCGAGTTTTAGACTATTTGTGTGCTGTTCAGTAGTGTTGGTTGTAAAACGCGATACACCGAGAGAGTTACGTTTGAGTTTATAATACGGAAACAATGTATTTAGTCATTTTAAACCCACTTACAAATAATATTTCTTTGTAAAATTTTAAATTAAATAATATTAATAGCATCTTTGATGTCGTTTCTTAACACAAAAGAAATGAAAAGGAAACAATTTCATTAGCTATCAGAAAACCCATGAAAAAATGAGTTAAAACACCTAGAACAAAAACAAAACTGAAATGTGTGCATCTGAATAGAAAATAATTGCTTCTAAATCTTTAAAAGCTTCGCCATTCACGTTAAATAGTAAATGAACTTTTTAAAGCTCTAAAAACTAGAATTTTCTTTTAAAATAAATACTCGGATCTGAATAGAAATAAAGCAAAGAGCATTAACACTGACAAATTCCGGACAGATTTGCTATAACTTTCAAGTAGCCACTGCAATTTGCCGTAAACACATTACATACACCATGCATCACGCTAAACCCACTCCTATCCCCCCCACATAAAGTCTAATATCCCTCGCACAATTCTTAACGAACTCCCCCAAGGAAGTTTTAGCTCTATTCTCTGAAGCATAAAGTTGAAATTACAGTGTGTTTCACAAGAAGACGTTTTAGTCCGTCTGACGTGGATTTTGTTTCGAGATTTCGTTCCGTACACAAAGGGTAGGAGAAATATTGCTAGCTAAATATGAGAAGACAGCACCGTTGTTTGTTACCCAAATATACGGTAGCATGTTAGGGTTGCCAACAATTTTTTGTTTTATTTTTTTCATGTAACATTTTCTTCGTGAAGTGGCTGAAAGGAAATAGAAAATAGGCATCAGGGTGTGAGTTTCGCAATAACTTTCGCTTTGTGAATTCGGTGACAATTTTCGAGGTTTGATTGAGGTTATCGGATTTTTGGGTTGTTGATGTTTTTGATGGGAAGTGACGATGTCATGCTATTTTCATAGAAGTGTGAACCGAGATGGCTTATGAAACAACATTTGAACATTTGCGTTTTAATTCCATGTGATAGCGGAGAATTTAGGTTTGAAGTAAAATTTGAAGTAGGCGCCCTGAATTGCATAGTACTTTGGTTTTTCTTCTGGCCCAATAAAATATTTTTTTAAGTTTAATTCAGTTACAATTTTAATTCGTTTTTACGGTTCCGTACCCAAAGGGTAAAAAGGGACCCTATTACTAAGACTCCGTTGTCTGTCTGTCTCCACGCTGTATCTCATTAAACGTGATAGCTAGAGAGCTGAACAAAAGATATATTTCGTTGCCGCTACAATAACAAATATATAAAAAATTGTGAAACCGCAAAAAATTACTTTGTTATTCTGACATTTGTATGAAAAGCAAAGTTATTTTTTGCTGTCCGAAAAATGATTGTATTATGGCTAGTTGTAGGTAATAGAGACGTTCATTTTTCATATATAATGGTACGGAACCCTTCATGCGCGAGTCCAACTCGCACTTGGCCAGTTTTTTCTCTCCATATCACTAAGAGTTAGTCTTTGTTTCCTATAAAGAAAAATACATACCGTAAAATTTTTAACATGATATTCAAGTAAAACATATTATTATGTAATTACTGAATTCTTTTTTCGTCAACCCTAAGAAAAACAACATTACCGTGAATATAAACTTTCAAATATACCATCAGCAGTCTAAGGTTGCGTTGTAAATTTAATTCAATGGGGTATCATCTCGCTCTTTACTGTGGCGTTAGAGCGAGACAGGCATATTATCTACAGGACATGAGACATAATGGAAAAATATGTGATATTCAAAGTAGGAGATAGTTTGCTTAACTGTGGTAAAGGGAGGGTTATGATTTCTGCAGTGAATGTTTTGTTAGTAAAAATCGTTGGTCTAGTGGTCGCATAGCCGACTGCTGAGCACGAGGTCTCGGGTTCGATTCCCGAGACGGGCCGAAATCGCTTTGTGGGTTTTAGAAACTTTCACAAAGCAGCCCGTTGGAAGTTGGTGATTGATACACCCGTGCATCGGAGAGCACGTTAATGTCGGTCCTGCTTGTGATCTCTCTCCGGTCGTGTCGGATTGCCGTCCCATCGGTTTATGAGAATGAGGGAATAGAGAGTGCACCTGTGTCAGCGCAAATGCTTGTGCACTATAATATGTCCTGCGCAGCTGGCTGATCTCCTAATATGAGAACAGCCGCCGCACATACGTCGATTCTTAATAACTAGCCGGTCAAAAGTCAAATTTTAAAAATGGCGGAAGGTTAAAAATCAATCTGTCACAGAGATAAAGGACAGTACTAGTAACAATAATGTACTATTTTAAACTTCCAACTTGTCAACATACTCATGAGAAGATAGTTCAAAGCTAAGCGTCTTATTTACTGTGAACAGCTCGTTATCCGCGCTCTCAAAGTTAACGTCGAACAAAGTGAAATTATGTTGTGTATACCAAATCTTCTGATTTTTTTATGATGGAATCTCACAATTAAGGTAATAACTAATATCTATTAATATATTGAAACGATGGAAAACGTTTTTTTATACTATTTGTAGAGCATTAAAGATAGGCAGTTTATTAAAGAAAAAAAATAGTTTGTTTTGATATTCATTAGACCTTTTGTTATATTATCGCCTCTTATCGCGTAATTATTTTAATGGTATTGCATTCTGTATGTATTTGAGTAAATAATGTCGTTTAAATTAGGTGCGGATAGCTGCGGATGAAAAAGTTATCGAGTTTTATATGGATGTAGAAGACAGAACAAAAAA
>NWSH02000296.1:9784576-9858554 GCA_002382865.2 Heliothis virescens | reverse complement strand
AAAAAAAATACCATATAGGTGGCAGTATAAAAACACACAAACAGTGGACTACGATTAGCAGTGCTTTTTTACATGTTAGAACCACTTAACATTCCTTAAAGCAAACCACTTAAAATGTGCGACGAATCTTGGTTTAAAGTGTGTTCCTTGAATTTCATAAATTTGAGTTGCAAAGAGTAAACGCACAGAACTTGCAGTCCTTGGTGGAGAGGAGCGCAGAGAAGATAAGATTTTAGCTGAAGCTGTGGCTGCAGTCGGGAAAGGTCTGCAAGCATTGGCAGAGGCCATGAATTATGTGTGTAGTGTAGTGTGTAGCAGAATGTTTTAGTTTTAAAGTATTTTTTTTCAGCCGTTTCATATGATATTTAAATAAAAACACTTTTAACGAATACTAGCGCAGTTTATTGAAAATGAAATGGCTTTATCAGAGGCAGTAACTCATACTCCAGTTGGTCAATTAGCTTCTTTGACAATCTATACACCTCACATAGTCGTCGTCTCGGATTAATAAAGATAAACTTCGAATTTTGGTAGATTGTCGACGCTTCTCTAGTTTATCCAAAGCATGAGCTTCTTCTAATATAGATTTAAGCGAAAACATTCTTGTCATCGTTATCGCTTAAGTAGGTAGGCACTTTTCACTTTAAAACTTTATTTAAACACTATTTAACTATGATTCTTCTATTTCACTCGTAAAATAGATGCTTTTAATTTGACATTTTAAATCGGGTTTGAGTGCGAAGTGGGCGTCGAAGGGATGGTGGAATTACGCTATAGAATGCCACTTTTTTCGTCATCTCATACTTTACCTGTCAAAATCTCGAAGTCAATTTAGTTCAACTCGCAAACACGTTCGCAAGAGGTAGCGCTAGTGTAGATTCGAATTAACAACCTAGTATTACATTAGAATGCCAATCAAGAAACTCACAGCGGATTCAGATGCGAAGTTAAGAATGAAGCTTACAGAATCACACCCCAGTAAAATAAAATTGTTGTAAAAATATCTCTATTTCGTAGTAAGCAATGACTCATTTGTTTAGTATGCAAAAAATATATTATCCGCTAAAATTGAAGAATTGTCATCTCAATAGCTTTTCACTTCACAATCTTCGAAAGTCAGCCTTTAATTTTCATGAACCGCAAATGGGTAAAACTTCAACAGAATTGAAGGCAGAAATTCTTAAGAAATCGCTCTACAAACTTATACAGCCTTTCTTAAGCCTGAGGTTTTCAAAAGATGAAATAAATTAGAAAAATGTTTAATTCATAAAATTAATGTCGCGAAGATTTTAAAAGGCTTTCAACGAAATCACTTCTGAAGCGTCGAAGATATGGAATGAAACTGGAAGGGATGGCAGTAAAGAGTTTTTATGTCTTCCTAGCTGTAGACTGGTTGTTTCTTAAAACAAACAGTTTTACAGCTTTCCGATAGAAATGTAGCTTCTGTTCAGATATTTAGGGTACCGTATAGAGTTTGTCAAAGAACCTTTTCTTTTCCTGTCCTTTTTATCGTCCCACAGGCACAGGCCTCTTCTCACACGGAGAAGGAAGAAAGAAAACCTTAAGAACCTTAGTACATACTAAAATTTAGAGGACATCTTATAAGAGTTGAAGAAGTAAATACAGGTAGAGTGTTTAAGTCGTAAAAAAAACAAATTTTGAAAATGTGACGTAGTGTGCTTAAATTGGAAATAATACCCAACCGTTTTGTCGGGTGTCTGAAACGGAGGTTATTCTTCTAAAGTAAAGTTCAAGTCAATTTAAGCCCTATCATTAATCCTTTCATTAGTTCGCCATGCGTTACCAAGGTTTGCTTAAAAGAATGGACGCATGATTAGGTACGGAACCCTCAGTGTAGAAGTGTGGATGTACGCGACTGGTTTTTTGCTTACATAAAATACTTGATTGCCTTATTTATCGATGGCAGCAAAATAAGTGTCGTGGCATATAAAACAGAGGGACCCTTCTTGTTATCACTTACTTAGGCAGCATTTTACTCCTGTGTTGAGTGATAGCTACAGTAGACTACAAGACTTTTCAAGTATTTTGTCATTAAATACACTATCTCTTGTAGAAAATTCTTTGTCCTTAATGACTTGACCGACTTTGGTAGTCATTTTTTGGCTACCGTAATTGCTTCTATGACATATTAATGTCTCAGCGACCTTTCACCACAATATGTTGGGGACGGATTTCGGTCTATCGGGATGCATTTAAGCACCAATATTTTACTAGGAAAGTCTGCCTATCTGATCTCCTCAACCCAGTTACTTCAACAACTTACTACTCCAAGAGCGATTGTAAGACTTTCTCCTTCTAGACTACCGTTAGGTACTATGGCCATGTATAGACGCCAGCGCAACAACCTTCTTCAATCGGTAAAATTTCTTCAGTAAATCTTTCGAAGAAATTTGACAGATGAACCTTATCACAATAATGGAAGCTTAAATGTTTGATTGGTAAAATTTGACAGATTTTGTAGAGTAGGCTGCTGTCATCTGTACAAACCACACCTACAGGACTATTCAATATCAATGTAGATGCGATGAGAACCAATTTTTTGATGCTCTGTATTAGTATGCTTATGTAAGATATCAATATAAGGAAGAAACCTTACACAGCAATAATTTCTACAAGACTCCATCCAGTAAAAACTACATGACACAGCCCTGAATATTGAAATTTCCCGCTAACTTCCGTGAGCTGTCGACCCGACGTTTGACAGTTGCGGGTCGTAATTAAAAACTGATTTTCGGAACGACATTTTCGGAGTTCCAATCCGACAATATTGGCTTTTTTCGCAGACATCGTCGGGACTTTTTCGTGTCGATTTTTTTATATTTAAAAATTGAAGTTCGGTTTTTGTTGGACACTGACGGGAAAGTTAATAATGTGCTTGCGAGATTAATTGTTATAGATAACTGATGGGACGGTATTAGTTAATTAGAATATGATGTTAGCTACTTTTACATTTTCAGGGTTCCATAGCCGAATGCAAAAAACGAAACCCTTATAGATTCATCATTGTCTGTCTGTCTGTCTCTTTCCGTCCGTAGGTATGTCACAACCACTTTATTCCGAAAGTATTAAGACTACACAGTTAAAACTTGGTAGGTAGCTGTATATGTATATTAACCGCTTTACGTTTTCATACATAATGTAACGGAACCCTTCGTGTGCGAGTCCGACTCGCACTTGGCCGGTTTTTTTTGCTGTATTGACATGTTTTTTGCTGTATCGTGCTTTCTACACATTTTATATTAAGTATTTTTATCTGGATGTTTAAGCATTTGTTTCAGCTATTAATGTACAAAATACCAGTCTCTTCTTAAAAACTATATTCCTGACTGCAGCGGGAACATTAAGAATTTTCTTTTCTGAGAGTGTACACTGCCAGATGCAATTAGAACATCCCAAAAGGCTCTTTGAGTGGGAATTCATTTTTATTATTCTCAATGGCTTGCAGTTACACCGTCTAATAACAACGGACCTTAACTTGGAACATTTATTAGAGATAAATGTAACGCCTTGTCGCGCCGATAAAATTTAAAGACCCTTGTCATGGGCTATAGAGAATTTTTAACAGTCGAGATAAACAAATTGCTGCGAATGAGGCTGACTGTTACACCCGGAGTGTAATGACAAAAAAAATACAGTTAATAAGACAATCCAAGGTATAACTTCTCTGAAAGCATTTTTTTTGTACAAATACGTAATGAATAAATAACAATTAAGATTAAAAGTTTAAATTAGACTTACTTTGAAATGGTACTTTTATAAAACCAGAATCGGAAAAAAAAAATTTAAAGACGTTGATGAAACTTAACCCGATGGTGTTTTCTTTTGACGTAGGAAAATAATGAGTATGACACTGATAGTAATATTTCTGAGCTAATAAAACTATACGGAATTATCAATCATTTTGATTCTACAAATAGTTTTTGATACCCTAACGCGTCAATCCATCGAACGAAGACAAAACCAATCAAATGTGAATTTAGTTCCGATACCTACATTATTGTTATACGATCTTAGTATCGATAACCTCTCATCGAGTTGAATATCATATAAGACACGATTGGTGTTGAAGGTCTATTGGAACTTCAATATTGTGGCCAATTCAGTTACGAATGATATCCTCTGGAACTAGGAATGGGCAGCACACAATTCTATATTCGCATGTAATGTTTGAAGCTGTAATGAGAATATTTTGCTGAAGTAAAATGGTAGGAAATTTTTTATCTTTTTTCGTGTGTGTATTAGTCATATATTTGTAATGTCTACATTTAGTGTTATCAAGCAATGTATTATAGTTGTCATTTTATGTAATTGACAGTCTTCTAGTACTAAATATCAATTTCGATTTTATAATCATGAATTCAGTTTTCTGTTTATTTATCCATAGTGTAAACTATGTGTTTACACTATTCATGAAATACTAGCTGTGTGAATGACTGCAAAAAACACTCACTGACTTCAGCCTTTCTGATTATAAATACAGATCTTTCCGGAATCTAAACATAATCGGACATTATTCTTTAGCAAAAGAAAAAAAACGCAACAAAAATGTAACCATAAATCTGAATTGAGGCCAAAAAATTACCACTACGGATGTAACAGTCAGAACTTTTTGACGGTCCAATTAATACATATGTATATTTGTAAGGAAGGGTTCGTTTCGAATTGGAACGGTTTCTATTGTTGTTAATTATTGCACAAGAGATGAATTAAAATGTTTGTGGCGTGTGTCGGTAATGTCTTTGACTATAACACCGTCTTATGCAATATTTGTGTCAAAGGGAATGGCTAATGAGCTGTTAGGTTCTTATTGTTCTGACAACCTTGTTACCTGTAACCTTCCACGTATGGTGTGTAGGAAAATCAACCTTATCTTGTAAGTAATAAATATGAAAATGGAACTTCTCTATAAGATATGGTTTCAAGGTAAAAACAATTCAGATGGGATTAGAACAGAAAAGACTGAAATCTAAGGAAGATACCTATTAAATCCTTTTATTGACAATAATTGGGAATATGAGTAGAACTACTGGAAATAGCATAGATTTTCAAAATCCATTTTGGAGACACGAAAAAATATTTTTGATTTATTATTATTTCATCTGATGACATATTTACACTTAACAATATACAAATTATATATTTACAATTATAAAACTAATTTTCTAAAAATATAAATAAATAACTAATAAGAAAAAACAATATATTACAAATATTTACACTAAGCGTCAAAGTATTCCTCGCATCGCTGTACTTGATTATTTTATTTTTTGATTTTGGAATTGTAACTATTATACCTTTAGAAATCATAATGAGTCAATTTACTTTCCATTTTCCAACAAAACTAAATCACTACTTCTAAAACCATAAAAATTCACGTCTCACAACATCATTAAAGCAGGTTTTCTTGTATAAAATAAAAAGCAATATTACTTAAAAACATGGCAACAGTTCTTATGTCCAAACGACCGCCCATTCGCCACTTCTCGCAAATTGTCACTGTTACCAACTGTACCTTAACAGCTCGTACAATACGTGCATAGACAAAACGGGCCACCTATTATATTTTAGTCTAATTCTTAGATTTTTTGTGTTTTTTTTCAATCGTTTTGAATTACATGTTGAGTTCTTTGCACTTCAAGGCCAATTAAAACTAAAAAGAAATTTAATTACCACACAACCAAAAAACAAAAAAAATATATTATCAACTAGACATAATATTAAATAACTTTCTTAATGGAAAAAAAAAAATATACAAGTAGCACTGTCTTTGAGGACACGGGTTACAAGTAAAAACAGTTCAAATGGAATAATATAAGAGAAAAAACTGAAATCTAGGAAGCACGAAACGAAACGACGAAAACGAATGAAAATCGCCAAAATTTTCCGAAATCCATATATAATTAAATAACTTATATCGATTCAACACGTTAAGTCGAAACAGCATACACCAAAAATACAGGACCAGACATACTTTCAGCGACGTATGATTTTGTTAGTTTACTAAACATTTGTTTTACAAAATAAAATTACTATTTCATTTTATTCGCCTATCTTGCTACTTCTTGCCAATTGTACCTTTACCAAACTGTACCTTAACAAGCTCGTACAATAGCCTGCATAGAAAAACGGTCGCTATTTGTTTTGTCGTTAGAAAACGTATTGGGAGTTTGTTGAGGATGCTGATCAATTTTGCATGCTCTAATTGTGTTGTATGCGTAGGTAATTAGGGGTTTGTTTAGTTAAGTTGGTATTTGTTTTGAGGTTTTAAATTATTTATAGAAAAAAAAATCTTGGTTGTATGTTATGTATGTAAAGGTAAAATTAATGCTGGTATACTTCAATAACAATTCAAAAGAAGTTATTTTTATCTATACAGAGTATTTAACCTTTCAATCACCTAAGTATGTACAGTCAACGGCAAGTCAGTCTATTCCAAAAATGTCAAATTTTTACCCAATCGAATATTAATCTTCTACTATTGTTATAAGGTTTGAAAATCTATCGCAGAAATATGATAGCAGATTGTAGTAACTTGATGTTTGTCGTCTGTACGTATTCTGATTCTGAGCAATACATACCTACCTCTACAGTTACAAAAACAAGAACGTTTTTTTTTGTTATTCGAATTTCTTTTAAATACCTATATATTCCAAGATGGCAATTTTTATTTTTGTTATTTCATTATAATCACTGGTCCAATTCCATGGCTACACGAATATTCTTACTGGATCTTCATTACTTTTCTGAAGGCTTCAAGCCGAGCGATGCGCCGTCTTCCAATCAACTGCCTTCAAGGGAATTATAATCCCCACCAGGCAATTTATGACAGTGATTGCGGTCAGATTTTTATTAATCTTTTGTTTAAATCTATACTGGTAAGAAGATATAGATTATATTAATATATATGATCAATCTTATATGTTTGAGACTATAAGAAACAACTTTCGAAAAGAGAAACCTTTTGTAAAATATTCCAGAAAAAACAAACGCTAGCTTATTTATTTTTTTGTAAAGATATTTTTAAAAATCGCTCACGTTTGGTTATAATAAAGATCAATAATTGTTTTGTAAGTTGACAATATAGCTTTAAATTATTCTTTACATAAACAACCTTAACCTTTCTACCAAAACCACAAAATCATCCAAAAGAATAAATACGCAACAACAAAAAAAAGCGCACTGCTCCTTAAAATTTGCCCGAAGTGTAATGGGCTCGTTACATCACGAGAAGCCCTGCAAACACTAAGGTTTCCCGTTTTTCTTAGAGGTCTCAATTTAACCTGCCTTTGTCACAACCCTATACGCTATTATTAGAAGCCTTTACTGATTAAGGAAAGTTTGAATAGAGGGCAAAATAAGATGAATAGAGGTAGGTTTTCATGCTTATGAGAAAAAAATGGTTGATGAGCTAGAAGATTTTCATTTTGAAGATATTTCGTGTCTTGTGTGTTTTAATTATACTGCTTTTTTTATTATATCGATGGGAAAATAATCAGCAGCATGAAATGCTGACACTCCTTCCCGCTGTCACCCACCATCGGAGAGGAGTGTCAGACTCAATTCATAACCTCCGACTTATACTAAACACCACACTCAGCGTGTTCACACATTCGGGAGCCCATTTCGTGTTGCCTAACCAAGCAAATCGGCCGCGGAACACACCTCAACACCTCAGTAACAACCCGCCCCAACAGCCACCACCAACACCGGTCTCGGACACATGCTCGGGCCACACCACACCGCACAAGCGAGCGCGCGTATAAACACAACACCTATCACTGCTCAGCAACGACAAGGACAACCACACCAAACACAGTACCTACATCACAAAATCAATACGCTCCACTTTTTAGAACGCTACGACACCTAAAATCTCTCTCATTATTTCTTATTTTAAGTAATTTGAGGTAGCTAATAAGTAAAAAAAAACAGAATACTCTAAATTCGTGCCGTGAATATAATCTATGCTTACCTTACAATATCATTAGTAATCTGTGGACAATATTTTGGTTTGAGGTTTGAATTGTCTTGTTTACGTTTTGTCTGTTTCTTGATCTTTCAGTGCCGATAATAATTGTGAAATAATCATGAAGAAAGTTTATATTTCTGGTTGTAAAGTTCAAAAATAATATAAATTAAAGAAGTGTTTATTTTGTTTTCTAATCCAACAATAACGTTTCAGTCCAAATGAGACACGTGCCTCTCATCCATCGTCGGCTCAGATTGAAACTGGTAGAGTTTATGAAGAGAAACCCTGGCATGGCAAAGGGTTTCTTGAGAACTTAAAATGCCAGAGAGCGAAGTCGACGCCAGTGGGAGGATCTAGCCGTGCGATAAAAACACACAAACAGTGGACTACGATTAGCAGTGCTTTTTTTACATGTTAGAACCACTTAACATTCCTTAAAGCAAACCACTTAAAATGTGCGACGAATCTTGGTTTAAAGTGTGTTCCTTGAATTTCATAAATTTGAGTTGCAAAGAGTAAACGCACAGAACTTGCAGTCCTTGGTGGAGAGGAGCGCAGAGAGAGATAAGATTTTAGCTGAAGCTGTGGCTGCAGTCGGGAAAGGTCTGCAAGCATTGGCAGAGGCCATGAATATGTGTGTAGTGTAGTGTGTAGCAGAATGTTTTAGTTTTTAAAGTATTTTTTTTCAGCCGTTTCATATGATATTTAAATAAAACACTTTTAACGAATACTAGCGCAGTTTTATTGAAATGAAATGGCTTTATCAGAGGCAGTAACTCATACTCCAGTTGGTCAATTAGCTTCTTTGACAATCTATACACACTCACATAGTCGTCGTCTCGGATTAATAAAGATAAACTTCGAATTTTGGTAGATTGTCGACGCTTCTCTAGTTTATCCAAAGCATGAGCTTCTTCTAATATAGATTTAAGCGAAAACATTCTTGTCATCGTTATCGCTTAAGTAGGTAGGCACTTTTCACTTTAAAACTTTATTTAAACACTATTTAACTATGATTTCTTCTANTCGACGCTTCTCTAGTTTATCCAAAGCATGAGCTTCTTCTAATATAGATTTAAGCGAAAACATTCTTGTCATCGTTATCGCTTAAGTAGGTAGGCACTTTTCACTTTAAAACTTTATTTAAACACTATTTAACTATGATTTCTTCTATTTTCACTCGTAAAATAGATGCTTTTAATTTGACATTTTAAATCGGGTTTGAGTGCGAAGTGGGCGTCGAAGGGATGGTGGAATTACGCTATAGAATGCCACTTTTTTCGTCATCTCATACTTTACCTGTCAAAATCTCGAAGTCAATTTAGTTCAACTCGCAAACACGTTCGCAAGAGGTAGCGCTAGTGTAGATTCGAATTAACAACCTAGTATTACATTAGAATGCCAATCAAGAAACTCACAGCGGATTCAGATGCGAAGTTAAGAATGAAGTCTTACAGAATCACACCCCAGTAAAATAAAATTGGTTGTAAAAATATCTCTATTTCGTAGTAAGCAATGACTCATTTGTTTAGTATGCAAAAAATATATTATCCGCTAAGAATTGAAGATTGTCATCTCAATAGCTTTTCACTTCACAATCTTCGAAAGTCAGCCTTTAATTTTCATGAACCGCAAATGGGTAAAACTTCAACAGAATTGAAGGCAGAAATTCTTAAGAAATCGCTCTACAAACTTATACAGCCTTTCTTAAGCCTGAGGTTTTCAAAAGATGGAAATAAATTAGAAAAATGTTTAATTCATAAAATTAATGTCGCGAAGATTTTAAAGGCTTTCAACGAAAGTCACTTCTGAAGCGTCGAAGATATGGAATGAAACTGGAAGGGATGGCAGTAAAGAGTTTTTATGTCTTCCTAGCTGTAGACTGGTTGTTTCTATAAAACAAACAGTTTTACAGCTTCCGATAGAAATGTAGCTTCTGTTCAGATATTTAGGGTACCGTATAGAGTTTGTCAAAGAACCTTTTTCTTTTCCTGTCCTTTTTATCGTCCCACAGGCACAGGCCTCTTCTCACACGGAGAAGGAAGAAAGAAAACCTTAAGAACCTTAGTACATACTAAAGATTTAGAGGACATCTTATAAGAGTTGAAGAAGTAAATACAGGTAGAGTGTTTAAGTCGTAAAAAAAACAAATTTTGAAAATGTGACGTAGTGTGCTTAAATTGGAAATAATACCCAACCGTTTTGTCGGGTGTCTGAAACGGAGGTTATTCTTCTAAAGTAAAGTTCAAGTCAATTTTAAGCCCTATCATTAATCCTTTCATTAGTTCGCCATGCGTTACCAAGGTTTGCTTAAAAGAATGGACGGCATGATTAGGTACGGAACCCTCAGTGTAGAAGTGTGGATGGTACGCGACTGGTTTTTTGCTTACATAAAATACTTGATTGCCTTATTTATCGATGGCAGCAAAATAAGTGTCGTGCATATAAAACAGAGGGACCCTTCTTTGTATCACTTACTTAGGCAGCATTTTACTCCTGTGTGTGATAGGTACAGTAGACTACAAGACTTTTCAAGTATTTTGTCATTAAATACACTATCTCTTAGTAGAAAATTCTATTGTCCTTAATGACTTGACCGACTTTGGTAGTCATTTTTTTGGCTACCGTAATTGCTTCTATGACATATTAATGTCTCAGCGACCTTTCACCAAATATGTTGGGGACGGATTTCGGTCTATCGGGATGCATTTAAGCACCAATATTTTACTAGGAAAGTCTGCCTATCTGATCTCCTCAACCCAGTTACTTCAACAACTTACTACTCCAAGAGCGATTGTAAGACTTTCTCCTTCTAGACTACCCGTTAGGTACTATGGCCATGTATAGACGCCAGCGCAACAACCTTCTTCAATCGGTAAAATTTCTTCAGTAAATCTTTCGAAGAAATTTGACAGATTGAACCCTTATCACAATAATGGAAGCTTAATGTTTGATTGGTAAAATTTGACAGATTTTGTAGAGTAGGCTGCTGTCATCTGTACAAACCACACCTACAGGACTATTCAATATCAATGTAGATGCGATGAGAACCAATTTTTTGATGCTCTGTATTAGTATGCTTATGTAAGATATCAATATAAGGAAGAAACCTTACACAGCAATAATTTCTACAAGACTCCATCCAGTAAAACTACATGACACAGCCCTGAATATTGAAATTTCCCGCTAACTTCCGTGAGCTGTCGACCCGACGTTTGACAGTTGCGGGTCGTAATTAAAACTGATTTTCGGAACGACATTTTCGGAGTTCCAATCCGACAATATTGGCTTTTTCGCAGACATCGTCGGGACTTTTTCGTGTCGATTTTTTTATATTTAAAAATTGAAGTTCGGTTTTTGTTGGACACTGACGGGAAAGTTAATAATGTGCTTGCGAGATTAATGTTGTTATAGATAACTGATGGGACGGTATTAGTTAATTAGAATATGATGTTAGCTACTTTTACATTTTCAGGGTTCCATAGCCGAATGGCAAAAAACGAAACCCTTATAGATTCATCATGTCTGTCTGTCTGTCTCTCCGTCCGTAGGTATGTCACAACCACTTTATTCCGAAAGTATTAAGACTACACAGTTAAAACTTGGTAGGTAGCTGTATTATGTATATTAACCGCTTTACGTTTTCATACATAATGTAACGGAACCCTTCGTGTGCGAGTCCGACTCGCACTTGGCCGGTTTTTTTGCTGTATTGACATGTTTTTTGCTGTATCGTGCTTTTCTACACATTTTATATTAAGTATTTTATCTGGATGTTTAAGCATTTGTTTCAGCTATTAATGTACAAAATACCAGTCTCTTCTTAAAACTATTATTCCCTGACTGCAGCGGGAACATTAAGAATTTTCTTTTCTGAGAGTGTACACTGCAAGATGCAATTAGGAACATCCCAAAAGGCTCTTTGAGTGGGAAATTCATTTTTATTATTCTCAATGGCTTGCAGTTACACCGTCTAATAACAACGGACCTTAACTTGGAACATTTATTAGAGATAAATGTAACGCCTTGTCGCGCCGATAAAATTTAAAGACCCTTGTCATGGGCTATAGAGAATTTTAACAGGTCGAGATAAACAAATTGCTGCGAATGAGGCTGACTGTTACACCGGAGTGTAATGACAAAAAAAATACAGTTAATAAGACAATCCAAGGTATAACTTCTCTGAAAGCATTTTTTTTGTACAAATACGTAATGAATAAATAACAATTAAGATTAAAAGTTTAAATTAGACTTACTTTGAAATGGGTACTTTTATAGAAACCAGAATCGGAAAAAAAATATTTAAAGACGTTGATGAAACTTAACCCGATGGTGTTTTCTTTTGACGTAGGAAAATAATGAGTATGACACTGATAGTAATATTCTGAGCTAATAAAACTATACGGAATTTATCAATCATTTTGATTCTACAAATAGTTTTTGATACCCTAACGCGTCAATTCCATCGAACGAAGACAAAACCAATCAAATGTGAATTTAGTTTCCGATACCTACATTATTGTTATACGATTCTTAGTATCGATAACCTCTCAATCGAGTCTGAATATCATATAAGACACGATTGGTGTTCGAAGGTCTATTGGAACTTCAATATTGTGGCCAATTCAGTTACGAATGATATTCCTCTGGAACTAGGAATGGGACACCAATTTCCTATGAATTGCTGAAATATCGAACCGTACTTGAGATATTTTTGCTGAAGTAAAAATGGTAGGAAATGTTTTTATCTTTTTTCGTGTGTGTATTAGTCATATATTTGTAATGTCTACATTTAGTGTTATCAAGCAATGTATTATAGTTGTCATTTTATGTATTGACAGTCTTCTAGTACTAAATATCAATTCGATTTTATAATCATGATTTCAGTTTTCTGTTTATTTATCCATAGTGTAAACTATGTGTTTACACTATTCATGAAATCTAGCTGTGTGAATGACTTGCAAAAAAACACTCACTGACTTTCAGCCTTTCTGATTATAAATACAGATTCTTCCGGAATCTAAACATAATTCGACATTATTCTTTAGCAAAAGAAAAAAAACGCAAAAAAATGTAACCAAATCTGAATTGAGGCAAAAAATTACACTACGGTGTAACAGTCAGAACTTTTTGAGGTAAAATTTAATATCGTATATTTGTAAGGAAGGGTCGTTTCGATTGGACCGGTTTTATTGTGTTAATTATGCAAGAGAGTGTAATTAAAATTTGGTGGCGTGTGTCGGTAATGTCTTTGACTATAACACTCGTTCTTATGCAATATTTGTGTCAAAGGGAATGGCAAATGAGCTGTTAGGTTCTTTGTTCTGACAACCTTGTACCTGTAACCTTCCACGTATGGTGTGTAGGAAAATCAACCTTATCTTGTAAGTAATAAATATGAAAATGGAACTGTCTCTATAAGATATGGTTTCAAGGTAAAACAATTCAGATGGGATTAGAACAGAAAAGACTGAAATCTAGGAAGATACCTATAAATCCTTTTATTGACAATAATTGGGAATATGAGTAGAACTACTGGAAATAGCATAGATTTTCAAAATCCATTTTGGAGACACGAAAAATATTTTTGATTTATTATTTATTTCATCTGATGACATATTTACACTTAACAATATACAAATTATATATTTACAATTTAAAACTATTTTCTAAATATAAATAAATAACTAATAAAAAAAACAATATATTACAAATATGTACACTAAGCGTCAAAGTATTCCTCCGCATCGCTGTATTGATTATTTTATTTTTGATTTTGGATTTGTACTATTATACCTTTAGAAAGTCATAATGAGTCAATTTTACTTTCCATTTTCCAACAAAACTAAATCACTACTTCTAAAACCATAAAATTCACGTCTCACAACATCATTAAAGCAGGTTTTCTTGTAAAATAAAAAGCAATATTACTTAAAACATGGCAACAGTTCTTTGTCCCAAACGACCGCCCATTCGCCACTTCTCGCAAATTGTCACTTTACCAACTGTACCTTAACAAGCTCGTACAATAGCGTGCATAGAAAACGGGCCACCTATTTATTTAGTCTAATTCTTAGATTTTTTGTGTTTTTTTTTCAATCGTTTAATGAATTTACATGTTGAGTTCCTTTGCACTTTCAAGTTGCCAATAAAACTAAAAAAGAATGATTTATATTATCAACTAGACATAATATTAAAAACTTTCTTAATGGAAAAAAAAAATATAAGTAGCACTGTCTTTGAGGACACGGTTACAAAGTAAAAACAGTTCAAATGGAATAATATAAGAGAAAAAACTGAAATCTAGGAAGCACGAAACGAAACGACGAAAACGAATGAAAATCGCCAAAATTTTCGAAATCCATATATAATTAAATAACTTATATCGATTCAACCGTTAAGTCGAAACAGCATACACCAAAAATACAGGACCAGCATACTTCAGGACGTATGATTTTGTAGTTTTACTAACATTTTTTACAAAAATAAATTACTATTTCATTTATTCCGCCTATTTGCTACTTCTTGCAAATTGTCACTTTACCAACTGTACCTTAACAAGCTCGTACAATAGCCTGCATAGAAAACGGGTCGCCTATTTGTTTTGTCGTTAGAAAACGTATGGAGTTTGTTGAGGATGCTGATCAATTTTGCATGCTCTATTGTGTGTATGCGTAGGTAATTAGGGGTTGTTTAGTTAAGTTGGTATTTTGTTTTGAGGTTTTAAATTATTTTATAGAAAAAAAAATCTTGGTTGTATGTTTGTATGTAAAGGTAAAAATAATGCTGGTATACTTCAAAACAATTCAAAGAAGTTTATTTTATCTATACAGAGTATTTAACCTTTCAATCACCTAAGTATGTACAGTCAACGGCAAGTCAGTCTATCCAAAAATGTCAAATTTTACCAATCGAATATTAATCTTCTACTATTGTTATAAGGTTGAAAATCTATCGCAGAAATATGATAGCAGATTGTAGTAACTTGATGTGTTGTCGTCTGTACGTATCTGATTCTGAGCAATACATACCTACCTCTACAGTTACAAAAACAAGAACGTTTTTTTTTGTTATTCGAATTTCTTTAAAATACCTATTATTATTCCAAGATGGCAATTTTTATTTTGTTATTCATTATAATCACTGGTCAATTCCTGGCTACACGAATATTCTTACTGGATCTTCATTACTTTTCTGAAGGCTTCAAGCCGAGCGATGCGCCGTCTCCAATCAACTGCCTCAAGGGAATTATAATCCCCACCCAGCAATTATGACAGTGATTGCGGTCAGATTTTTTTATTAATCTTTTGTGTTAAATCTATACTGGTAAGAAAGTAAGTATATATTATTATGTATCAAACTTATATGTTTGAGCTATAAGAAACAACTTTCGAAAAGAGAAACCTTTGTAAAATATTCCAGAAAAACAAACGCTAGCTTATTATTTTTTTGTAAAAGATATTTTTAAAAATCGGCTCACGTTTGGTTATAATAAAGAGTCAATAATTGTTTTTGTAAGTTGACAAATATACTTAAATTATTCTTTACATAAACAACCTAACCTTTCTACCAAAACCACAAAATCATCCAAAAATAAATACGCAACAACAAAAAAAGCGCACTGCCTCCTTAAATTTGGCCCGAAGTGTAATGGGCTCGTTACATCACGAGAGCCCTGCAAACACTAAGGGTTCCCGTTTTTCTTAGAGGTCTCAATTTAACTTGCCTTTGTCACAACCCTATACGCTATTATTAGAAGCCTTTACTGATTAAGGAAAGTTTGAATAGAGGCAAAATAAGATGAATAGAGGGTAGGTTTTCATGCTTATGGAAAAAAATGGTTGATGAGCTAGAAGATTTTCATTTTGAAGATATTTCGTGTCTTGTGTGTTTAATATACTGCTTTTTTTATATCGATGGGAAATAATCAGCATGAATCTGACACTCCCTCCCGCTGTCACCCACATCGGGAGGGAGTGTCAGACTTTTACTGACTTAAACCCACTGTGTTCCTTCGGGAGCCCTTTGTGTGCCAGGGCCGCGGTAACTCTTTCGAACAACCCGCAGCCCCAACGGGCTCTGGACCTAGTGGGCCCCGCAGGGGTATAATATACTGCTGAGATGGATATAACAGTATTATTCTATACGTCTTTTTAGAACTGTAGACACTAATTATATTATTGGCAATTTATTTTACGTGCTTCAAAGTAATTATCTTATACTCCAAGTGTAGGAGTTTTAACTAAATTACCAAGAGATTGCGGCCTATGTCAGTCCCTATGTTTACAAATTTCATCATGAATGTGTAACATACAATTAATTTGCTTTTTAGATATTAATAACTACACGACTGTCAAAAGCTATTATAGCTTGCTGTTAGTTTGAATATGCTAATCTCTGGAACTACTGAACCGCCTTGAAAACATCTTCCAGTATTAGATAGCCCATTTATCGAGAAAGTCTAAATAAAGGCTACTTTTGACCCAGACACGCTAACAAGTTTCAACTTGACCCTGGCGAAAGTTAAGGCCCATTTACACATTGCAATTTCATTGCCCGTTGCTTGCCATTTTATTGCAGCAAGATGCTACTTGCACTGTGTAAACGTAATCTTGCTGCAGTTAAATGGTCGCCTGTCAAATATACCTGCAATAAAATGGCAAGCAACGGGCAATGAAATCGCAATGTGTAAATAGGCCTTTACCTTTTAAATAATCAAATAGATCAGTTATCATCATCTGCCTAGCCTTTTCCGCAACTAATAATTCTTGGGAAATGCAGAAATGTGCGATAACGAGCGGGGACCAGAAGTGAGAACGAAGAGAAAACATAAATACTAAATAAAAAATATAAACGAGTGTAACAGAGATAAAAAAGAGATAAGGGGAAAGATAAAAAAAAAATATTATGGAAAGGCAACCAACGAAGTATAAGATAACAAGAAGTGACTAAGAAGAAGAAAAAACGAGAAACAGATAATAGTATAAGAGCAAATTAAGAGTAAATATAAGTAAACGAAAAAGAACAGCAATCAGGAAAACAAGGAGTAAATAAAAAACACCGAAGACAAAAGTAGAACTAAAAAGACGAAAATCAATAAAAAGCAAAGATAAGCAAAATAAAAGGTAGAAATAGATGCATGGGAAAAACGAAAAGAGAAAAAAGAAAAAAGATAAAAGAAAAAGAAGGATAAATACAGAAAGAAAAATAAAATAATAGAAACAAACATAGAGGTGGAAATCATAAGACAAAAAAAAATTAAAGAAAAGAAAAAGTAAACGAGAAAGAAATACGACATAAAAGAAAAGGTCGCATTCAAGCATAAACTGGATGCAGCTGAGAACAGTGTTTTACCATGGAGCGAACTGCTGTCTGACCATCACAAACCCAAGTTACCTACGGTCAGACCTGGCACCGCCTAGGTAAGAACTGGTTGTCAGACTTTCTCGCTTCTACTACTACCCGTACTACCCGTAACGACTGCCAAAGATGTCCAAATGACAGCCGGGACCCACTGTTTATCGTGCCTTCCGAGACACGGAAGAACTCGTTATGAAAAGATGGTCACCCATCCACAGACCGACCGCGCCAAGCGTTGTAGCTTATGATCGATCGATCCGCGCAGCTTTGACTTAGCCACGAGCTCTTCTATAGATCAGTTATCTCAACTTTTTATCAAGAAAACTTCAAAACAGACTATAGTACGTACAATTATAACAGAAGTCTGTCTGTATATCGAACTATAGCCGTTAACTGGAACAAGTAAAGGGAAATGGGTCGGAAATTGAAAAACGCTCAATACGACTATGACAGGCGTGTAATGAAATGCTAAGTTCTCTTCTGTAAAAAGTTATTTGCATGGAAATTATTTGCTGTAGGTTTTTGAAGAGTCTGATTATTATCTATACTAATATTATAAAGCTGAAGAGTTTGTTTGTTTGAACGGGCTAATCTCAGGAACTACTAGTCCGATTTGAAAAATTCGTTCAGTGTTAGATAGCCCATTTATCGAGGAAGGTTATAGGCTACTTTTTATCCGGGTGCACGCAGTAGTTCCCACGGGAAAGCGGGTGAAACCGCTGGCGGAAGCTAGTGGGTAAATAATTGGGAAGTGTGATAATAATAAACATAAATACACATGATTATTTAACAAATTAATCATTCATAGTGACAAAAATGATAGGAAACGCAACTTGAACATGGACAGTTAATAATAATAAATCTTTATTTCGGACAAGTCCATATTGAGTAAAATCACAACCAAGTTAAGATTGCCAAAGTTAGAAATTAAGCTTAAATAGCATCACTTTTAAGTATCCAAAAAATTTGAAATTACCGAACCTTCGTGATTACTTCATATTTTAACATGCTTTTGCCAGCAAAAACATCTACCTCGAACATAAAATTCCGACTTTCATCGTTCCCGTTGGAATTTCGGGAAATCTTTTCTTAGTGCTCTCCTACCCTCTCTAAGAAACCTTCATATCAAATTTCAACATTCCACGCAGTAGTTTTGGCTGTACGTTGTCCGTCAGTCACTCAGTAAAGAAGAGTTTTATATATTTGAACATGATGATTCAGTACAACCTTATGCCGTAATGAGGTTCCAAGCGTGATTTCCGAAGCACCATTACTTGGTCAACCAAAGTACGGTTTCAAGCACCTACGTATGATACGGCAGACGTACTTCACCTCATAAATCCCATACGATCAAGCCCGTATTAACAACATAGGAATCCCTTTAATCTGCATACCCTTTAATTCAGCAAAAGGATCTTCAAAGGACCGCTGATTCAACACATAAGATATCCTTCAATGATAAAAGTCTAAAATGCGGTCCTCGTTAAGGTAAAGTTATGAACAATGACAGCGTGCTACGATCATTAGAGAACAAAAAATGTCTATGTATTGTCGTTTATAATGAGCATGCGTGTCGAGAGCAGACTCTATTGAAATTGGAATGGGGTTTTTGTGATTTCTATGAAATTCTGAATGGTGTTTGATTTCTGTGAATAGATGTAGTGTATTGATTTCGGGATAGTTTTTTATTGACTTTTCTAGGTAGGAGACTTTTTAATCATACTCTAGTGTGTAAGCAAAAATAAGCTGAGTAGTCACACCTGCATTTACTGGATCTATTTAATTAACGTTCTTTATTTAGCTTACTGTACTATTTTTGCACACCATTGATGGCAAGACTGGCCACTTGAGTATCATCATTACCTTTTTGCAAGTAGATTGACAAACATTATATAATATTATATCAAGTTATTTTCATTCACCTATACGATGAAGAATTGCATTAGCAATAATCTTGCTAAAATCTAGCTAAAATCGACCTCGCTCGTGTATGGCTGGTACTGACAACCAAATGCCACAGCTACTAAGATTCATCATCTAAAAAATGTGCTAATTAGACTATTAAAGAAAAAACTGAATAAACATACAAACGAAAATCCTTCATAACGCTCAAAAAGCAATTAAAACAAAACATAATCAAGGCACACCAATAAATCTGTTGGGAGTGCCAGTTATAACAAGTTTGAGTACTCCGGCGACTTAATAATTGCCTAAGTTTAACAGTCAGCTTATGGAGGTCGGTTTACTAACATAGTTTGCGCTTACACGAGTTTAGGTTAAGGATTAAAGGGCTTTACAGGAGAGCAAGAATTTCAAGGTCATTCATAAATCCAAGATCAGTTTTTGGGATAAGATATGGGCTTTAAGCTGCGCTTTTGTACGTTTAATGATGACTAGAAAAAAATAAGTCTCTGAAATGCTTTTCAGAGACTCCTGGGGAGATGGACTTTTCTATTGCTTGGTTTTTACTCTAGTTAGTGTAGCTTATTGAAGTTTATTTAATGAAGTTATAATGACAAAAAAAAAATAAACAAAACATTACGTATTAATTCTTGTTTAAAGCAGATGCGGTTTTTTTTTCAGATTTGAATCTACCTTCTCCTCAAACTCAAACCTATATGGGATTTGCCCATACTCACCACGATGGGTATGCGTATTGGTGAGCCGTTATAGTTTAGGTAAATAGGAAATATTCAGTCAAGAATTAGTAAAGCACTCTGCAGTTAGGCAAGGTGATAATATGCGTAAGAAAATGTGCTAGAATAAAATTGTCAGATACTTCCATGTTTGTCGTTTGGTTTACTTGTGCTTATAATCTATACTAATATCATAAAGCTAAAGAGTTAGTTTGTTTAAACGCGCTAATCTCAGGAACTACTGGTCCGATGTGAAAAATTCTTTCAGTGTTAGATAGCCCATTTATTGAGGAAGGTTTTACTTATTTAGAAGGTTACTTTTTATCCGGGTACGCCGAGTAGTTCCCACGGGACGTGGGTGGAACTGCTGGCAGAAACTAGTAATTATTATGTCCCAGACACCTGATATGCCCATTTTCAGCCAAACAAAAATACAGACAATCCCATTCACGTCTGAATGTTGTACCGTACCATTGTGTTTCAGAAAAACCAGGTTTCGTCGCGGTTTTCGTACAAAAGTGTATTGTTCCATGTTCATATTTAAAAAAGTTTTTTTCAATAACAAATGAACAGACTTTCCGTGTGTGTTCGCCGTAAAATATAAAAGTTTATGCGCTAACTCGGTTTTAGTTACGGTTTGTTTAAAAAACTGCGTATTTTTCTAGGTTCTGTTTTAGAAAATTTTAGTTTGTGTTTTTTGCTTATTTTTTGGACACCTTTTCAAGCGCAATTTCATTTGTTTTTATTTATTTATCAAATATATCGATGTTTTTACTGATGTTATGAAGACGTATGCTTTCAAAGTGAGTAAAATAACCAATTACTATAAAAATTGGAGAAAGAAATAAAATAGCGGTCAGTTTCATAGGTTACAGATAATGTTCTAGATACCTATCTATAATGCCATACAAACATTTTAATCTTAACTACCTTTCTATGAGAGTATTAGTCAGATAGCTATCTAGTACTTTATCTAGAACCTGGCACTTTAATAATTCTACTTTTTTTTCCGCTAGTGAAGCTGCGGGCAATACGTAGTCTACAAAGCTTAAGTAGTTCAAATTAATTAATTCTGATCTTACAGGATTAAAGTTATAAGTACTGTTTACTCAAAAGTTAGGGATACCCGACGATATTATGGAATTGGAAATCAAATACATACCCCGGGGTTTGGTCGTGAATCTATAAAGGTTGGGCCCGGCTTTACATAAGACGTTAATAATTGATTCTATTACTGTGTTTAACATACATACAACATACATGATATGTAAATAAGGTTATAACGTATTGGGAATAAAGATAAGGTGATTGAATATAATTATATTTGAATGTCTCATTGGTCTAATACACACAAAGCGCGACTGCTGTGCACGGGGCCTCGGGTTGTATGGTCAAAAATTGCTTCGCGGGTTTTAAAAAAACTTTCAAAAAACAGCCCCACATTTGGAAGTTGGTGATTGATACACCCGTGCATCGAAAGCACATTAATGTCAGTCTTGTTTGTGATGTCTCTCCGGTGGTGTCGGATTGCCGTCCCATCGCGCTGGGAGAGTGAGGGAATAGGGAGTGCACCTGTGTCTACGAAAATGCTTGTGAACTATAATATCCACTATGTTGTCCTGCGCAGCTGGCTGATCTCCTTTTATGAGAACAGTCGCCGTGATCGTCAATTGGAATGGACGCCATTTATATTTTCATTTAATGGTTATTATTCCATAGAATTCGCGTTCGTTGTCGCGTTACTATAAATTATGTATTCCCAAAATAATATTTCAAGTATTAAAATGCCGTTTCTTGGAAACTCCTCCAATACCATTTGAAAATGCTTTTATTACTGTTCGAGTGCAAAAGTTTCATAGAATTGGTAGTCGATTTCATAATTGACTAGCTTCTGCCAGCGGCTTCGCCCGCGCTATACTTGAAATCCCGTTTTTTCCCGTTCCCGTGGGAATTTCGGGAAATCCTTTCTTAGCGGATGCCTACGTCATAACATCTGCCTGCGTCCCAAATTTCAGCCCGATCCATCCAGTGGTTTCGGCTGTGCGTTGATAGATCACTATGTCAGTCAGTCAGTCACCTTTGAGTTTTATATATTTATATAGATTTGGTATTCAAAGCTTATTTTGTGATCAACAATTGAACTTATACAATAGCAGGTCAACCTACCCTAATCTGTCAAATTTTACCAATCGAAGATTAAAAATCTATTGAGGAAGGTTGGTATGCTCAGGCCTCTGTACCTAACTATTTTTATCAAGCAGAATATGACCAGAAAAACTCCGCAGATGCATTAAACACTCAAATGAAATACGGTGATATTCCAAAAAAATAGACGTGTTAAAAAAAACCCTTAGGTCGAAAATAGCCTGAATTGCTTCGAGAAAAGGATGGTACGGCCGTGCCGCTCTTTTCTGCTTGACTTGGCGGGGGCACTGCCGTGCCCCCTGATACACAGTTATAAATAGTCACAATTGCAATGAGTCATTGCTAAACATCAAGAAAAAGTATCCAATAGTAATCTTCGCACAATATAAAGTCACTCAAAATAAACCTAACATCTCTTTCACACTACCGGATTTGGTCACACATATATATGCTCGGTTTTTCTACACGCGACACATTCCGCTCGGCAAAAAATCTGTCGCATTGTTTCAGGTATCATTGTTTCTGTTAATAACATCATATACCTAGCCTTTTCCCAACTATATTGCAGTCTTACCTGATGCAGCTGAGAAACAGTGTTTTTCATGGAGCGACTGGCTATCTGACCTTCACAATCCAGTTACCCGGGCAACCCGATACTCATTGGTAAGACTGGTTATTAGACTTTCTGGCTTCTGACTACCCGTAATGACAAAGATGTCAAATGACAGCCAGGACCCACTAATTAATCGTGCCTGCGTGATTAAAAGTCTACTAGTGAGAAAATGCTCTTGCCATGTTTAATCCTAAAGATTTTATATCAAATCAAAATATGGCATTTTATATGTGAATCGACTAAAAATAAGTTCTCCTCTCGATGTTTTGTTGGGATTTAATAATTGGACGACGGAACCCGTCGTAAGTATTCATAACGTAAGATGTGATTGAATTTGTTCCAAACCAGTAATAGGGGCTCGTATTACTGTTCAACAATAAAACCTAGTAACCAACTTTATTTTTGTATTTTTTTACTCCCTATCTTTTTTTTCGTGTGTATGAAAATTGATATCGTAGGTGAGCGAGGTTTGGATATATTATATTATTTGGCTTTTAAATCTTTTTTTATCTTGCTCTATTGTGCTTATTTATTTGAACGTTTGGATATTTTTTATTCGGTGTTTAAAGTTTAAAGCGATCAGGATAAAAAATTATAGTATATAAAACACTACAAAAACACGCTTTTATCAGTTCATGTAAAATCATCACCAGACCTTGAAACCTTATCGTGGTCAAAGTTCATTACAAGACCTTTTTAAAGAGTCGAAACACGGATATATGATACGATGTTCCATTATGAAGTTCCAGTTCATATATTCCGGCTCCATCATGAGATCAGTTTGACAGTACCACATTATTGTATTGTCAAAAGAACTACATACAACTGCCAATTTTTATCTGATTACATGTTAGTTACATACAGGTCGACCTAATAAAAGCGTGTTAAGAACGACGGAAATATGCGTGAACAAACATAAGAACAAAACAAAACTTTAAGAACATTTTTTTGGGGAGTCGGTTAAAAAATAAGTTTAACTTGTTACATTTCAAGGTCAAGTTAATAAACTAATATAATTAAGAACTTTCCAAAGACACAAACATAATTACCTCTATCTTCAATTAAGCGACCATATTTGCCACTACCCGACCTTCAAAGGCAATTAATTTATCGAAAACTCTAAAACCATGTACACAGGGCCACACAAGTTTCACAATATATTGTAGGGACGTATGTACGTTAATTAACAGACACTGAGTGGTGTTGGGTTCTCTTAATTAGTAAAGTTTTGGGCAGCGGTCACCTAATCTCTGGGAGGGTCAGAAAACAGAAATAGGTAGATATGTCTATAGAAAGCATTCATAAGTAAAACCCTTTAGAGGTACGAGTTTTCAGTTTAAGGTATATTTGGTATCAATCCGTTAGTTTGAATTAGTATACAACTTAATTTAAAGATGGTTATCTCACTCTCAACTGTGTAATTTGGAAATTTTTCATTATCAGCCTTTTTTCGTCCCACTGCTTGGCACAATCACTTTAATAATTTAATAAAAATTGTTTTATTAATTTCATCCAATAAACTTTTTATTTCAACATATAATTTACTTATGACATATTTTATTATAAACGTAGTCTATATTTACATAGATATAATGATGACCTCCTAGCCGATTATCGGCCACGGCGGCTGTTCTCATATAAGGAGATCAGCCAGCTGCGCAGGACATATTATAGTGCACAAGCATTTGCGCATATACAGGTGCACTCCCTATTCCCTCACTCTCATAACCCGATGGGACGGCAATCCGACACGACCAGTGAGAGATCAGGCGCAGGACCGACATTAACGTGCTCTCCGATGCACGGGTGTATCAATCACCAACTTCCAACTCCGGGCTGCTTTGTGAAAGTTTCTAAAACCCACAAAGCGATTTCGGCCGTCCCGGGAATCGAACCCGAGACCTCGTGATCAGCAGTCGTCTATGCGACAACTAGACCAACGAGGCAGTATATACAGAGAGATATTATAGAGATATAATACAATTACCTAAATCTAGTAAAGAGCGTTAAAAACTGGACTAAATAACAAATACTGGTTGTTGGAACAGCGGCCAAAAATGATCAAATGACAGCCGAGATCCACCTATTCAACGTGCCTATTCTACAAGGAAGAACTCGTTATGAAAAGACAGTCACCCATCCACGGACCGATCGCGCCAAGCGTTGTTTGACCTTATGATCGATCGATCCGCGCGGCTTTAACTTAACCACGAGCTCTTACTAACTTAAAATTCCTTACTAATATTAAAAACTATTCCCATAAGTGAAGAGTATCTAAGGATAATAATAAAAACAACGTCAGCCATCACAACACTGTAGCGTCCCATTTCACAGAATCAATTTACCTGTATCTACATTCTGTTGAAAATTTCCCATAGGAAATAAGCTAAGTTTGAACTACCAAATTGACTTGGAAGTGGCGAACGAGTAACAAAAGGTGTTCTTGGATGATCGTTTTATTTGATGTCCTAGGTGAGTCAGTGTGCGATGTTTTACGATGCGAAGCTATGAAAAATACAGTTTTATGAGCTGAATAGTGGGCTTATTATTATTTGTTTAGTCTGTTGCTAGTATGTTTAGGTGACCTTCTAGTATTCATGCCTGGGAGTGCAAATAATTTTCATGGAGTGATTGCCTGCCTAACCTTCACGACCAAGTTGCAGGGTAGCACGTATTTTTTTTCACACACAAATATCCGTATATCTGGATGTCGACCAAAATCTAGACTAGATGTTTAAATATGTTTAAATGTAATAAAATAAAATAAAATATTTTTATATAGCTCCGTATCGCCATGCTTAAATCATGTAGGACGAAAACTAAACAAAAATGGGCGTTTTGCGACGTGTTACGAGTTTAGGGTAGAACCTTCAGAAGTTAGTTTTTTCCTGTTCAATTTATTAGAAATACCCTTTGGCAAAATCAATATTGAGCAGTTTACCATTTTTATAGGTGTTTATCATTGATCTGGGCACATTTTATTTGCTTTTATGGTATAACTTTGTTAAAAATATTACATTTTAATTAAAATATATTTGAAATGAGTAGTAAAGGAATTCCGATGGTGATGATGCTTGAAAAAAATGGTACCACGAAAACTGTAATATTTAAACAGATTGATGGTCATCGTAATTCATAAAATTCCTCCCAACATATTTCAATCTAAAATTTAAGAAAACATTTTAGCACGAATAAATTCCACGAAAAAACTTTAAGGTTTTGAACAAAATTCAGAGGGTTTGAAATTCCAAAAATTCCCTTGTACACCCACTAACAGTTTTGCTCGAATTTGCTAACTCATCGAGCTTAAAAATTCCAAAGATTTTTTCGAACCATGAACGACCTTTAAGAGAAAAAAATTTACAGGTGTCTCTGATTTATGTCAAAGGCATTTAAGGGCAGGTATTTTGAGAATTTTATCCTCAAGTCCTTTGATCATTTCCTCGGATTCTGTTCCGCTATCAAGATAAAGGTATCAAAAGGTGACAATGGGTTCCGCAAAGTTTTTGGGACCCTCCTCGAATTTTCATTTGCTCGGATACAGTGAGAAAAGTTGGGAGTCTCAAATTTCGCAAATTTAGGGAATTTGGACGTCCCTTGTTGTGTTGTTCGACAAAATGTTCGATAACAAGATAAGGGGGTTTTGTTTATTAGATGAAAATGAAAATTTATTGGGACTGAGAATTCAGTTCGGAATGTTTTATATGTGTTTATCTACTGAAAAATATATTTATAGATACGCGTTTAAATAGAAGGAGCCATTTATGACACATTGTTATATCCTTTGTTTCTGTTTCTTAATCCAAATTAATATAATGTCTTGCTGAAAATTTTCTACTTGTATGTCGGTCGTGTCTTCAGTAAGTTTTATCCGTATTTCTTACTAATTCAATAAGCGGGAGCTCCTTGGAGTCTTGAAACAGTTTAATTTTTATTCTGTCTTCATAAGCGGTCTGCTTGGAAGTTTTTGTTCGTAGTGGCGAAAATCTTCTTTTATAAAAATAAAGCGTAATATTTTTATTTTGTTGGATTTTGAAAGACGGATTTAAAATATTGGGAAAGATATAGGTATAAATAAGATAATTGATTGAAATGAGCGTGTGATGCATAACAAAACTGTCTGGCATTTCATCATGTTTTATACAAACAGATAAGACAATTATGCAATTTTGGAAGGCCTAATGTTTGCCAGAATAATAGATTTTCTCACTAGAAGTTCTCAAAATGTTGAAGAAATTTTTGGGTCATTAAATGTCATCTACCAAGAAATTGAAAATTCCTGGTCAATCATTATAAGTAGTCAAACATCAACCAACACGGTGGACTACCAACAAGCAAAATAACGAACACCAACACTGACACACAGCACTAAACTTCGGAACCTAAAGTGCATTTAGCAAAACTAAACGGACTATAAGCGTATCACATACTGCTCCACCTGCAAGGGAGAGCGAGTAATGTGTCATCGTTAAAAGATGCGAAAGTAAAAAAAAACATAACAAACTTCAACCAAAAATGCGGAAAGACAGAAAATAAGTGCACCTTCGTATGTGTGTTTAGAAGTCCATGTTGCACGGTTACGAGGTTAATGGCTAATTGCACAGGTTTCAAAAAAAGTTCTAGATAGCTATCAAACGGACACTCCCACAGAAAACGGGTCAAAATTAAAAAGATTTCTATGGCAGAATCTATCCAGCTATCTATAAATTTAATTGAAACCTGTAAAACTAGCGTTTAGTGTCCCATCTACTTCTAGAAACTTGATAAAGTTTATTTTGTCATTTAAGAAAATCCATGCACCTAACGTGTGACAGTGTGAGACTCACCCAATACGAATTAAGCTAAAACTAAACGGACGTAACACTAAAGTGTTTCCAAAACTCCTTGAGTTCGAGAACATTCTAAGATGTTTGCTTTATCTCGAAAACAATTACTTTCTGGCTATCGGTTTTGGATCGCGTCAAGATGGCCGCCGAACAGAATTGAAGAACAACAGACCAGCTGAGTTTACAACCTCTGAAGTGTAATTCGGTTTGTATAAGGGGATTTTCTGATCTTCGGGAGATAACTGTATTAACATTTAATCTTGTTGTTTTGTTATTAATGTGGGAGTTTGTTTGTGTGTGTGGATTTTCGGAGATCGTGGTGTTGCTTGCTCAAAATCTAGTGAGCGGTTTTTTGAAAGTCACTCTAGATAGATCTATGTGAAAAGTATTATCGTTCTAGCATTTGATAGTTTCATAGGGTCCAGATAGAGTTCTAAATAGTTATTTGACAGATTATGTTATAAAAAAAATTAACATCTTCCTTAAGACATTTGCTCAAACATTGTTTTGTATAATTCATCAATATATCTTTTCTTCACTTGCATTGTATAACATTCTCAGGGACCTACCTACTGTAAGAAAACTATTGTCAACACCTGCTTTTTTTTAAAAAGAGTGTCCATGGATTTTCTTGTCGGTTATTCTCCATGAGACCCATTTCTTTGATCCGTGCAACTAGCTTGACGTTTCATAAGAGTCTATTTGAAATAAAAAAAAAATGTGTTTGAGTTTGAAAAGTAATCAAAATAGTTAATGATAGGAACCAAAGTTCTGAAAACCAGTCATACCAAGGGGCATCAGATTGCTCATAAAACTGCATTCAGAAGGCAGGCGTGGCAGTTGCTCCCTATGGTGCAACTGTAGGCAGTTGCTCCCTATGGTTCTCAAATAAACTGACACTAATAATAGCGTCCTAGCCGATTGTTGGTCACGGCGGCTGTTCTCATATAAGGAGATCGGCCAGCTGCGCAGGACATATTATAGTGCACAAGCATTTGCGCTGACACAGGTGCACTCTCTATTCCCTCACTCTCATAACCCGATGGGACGGCGATCCGACACGACCGGAGAGAGATCAGGTGCAGGACCGACATTAATGTGCTCTTCGATGCACAGGTGAATCAATCACCAACTTCCAACTCCGGGCTGCTTTGTGAAAGTATCTAAAACCCACAAAGCGATTTGGGCCCGTCCCGGGAATCGAACCCGAGACCTCGTGCACAGCAGTCGGCTATGCGACCACACCAACGAGGTAGTAAACTGATACTACATTATATATAGAAGAAACAATAACCCGAGTACATTTAAACTCAAAGGCACAAACGCTATTCAAAATGCTTCCTTCCATATGACACTAGAATTCATTTTATCGTTCTAAAAGCACTCGAAACTCCTTGTGTGTATGAATATTTGAAACAATTGCCTAGTACTCACTCAAGGAGATGTTCCTCTGGTCTCTGGACTCGAATCTGCAAGAAACAAAAGACGGTTTATTTTTTATTTTCTTCCACTAAGGGGGATCGTAAAAGCAATAGTTTATAGTACACTGAAGTTTTAGGATCGGCTTGATTTGAAGTTGGTATGTTTAAAAGTGTTTGTATTATCTTCTGTAGTTATAGAATAGTGATGGCCTCTTTTCGTTGATTTTACTACTATTTTGTCTGTATGTGCAATTTGTATTAGTCGTCTAAAATTGTTTCTTAAGATTAGTTATTTTTTTTAATTAGTTGCGCTTGCTTCCATTGTTTCGTGGATTTACGTTACCGTCATCATCATCGTCATTAAGAAATAAAAAAATCTTAAGCTCGTAGTCACGTGCCCTTATTTTCTGTCCCACACCTCAAAATAATTCACAATTTTATATTTTTACCGTTTTCATTTATCAACCTTTACCTCCAGGGTCATAGCATCAACCCTTAAAAGCACTACAAACATAAATTTGAATTCTCAAAAACTATAAAAGTATACATTAAACGAATTCCCCAGTGCAAAAATATTTTTCTCAGCTATTAGAACTAAGTAGGGTTTCGTGTAGATGTGATATAAACATTTACGGACTGAAAACTATTTTGTGCAGGTAGTACAATAAATCTGGATTATGAGCAGCGTGCTAGGTTTAGACTGCAGTCCGATAAATTAGGCTCTAGCTTTGTCTTAGTGAGGGTTGTGCTGGCTCTTTGGAGGGCAATATACTAGACTATTTACAAGGCAGAAGAGTTTGTTTGTTTGGTTGAACGCGTTTGTAGTAGAAGCTATAGGAGTTTAAAAAAAATGGTTGAACGCGCTTCTATTGGAGTTTTAAAAAGAAATCTGTGTGTCAGCCCATATATTGAGAAAGGCTAGAGGCTAATTTTTATCCTGGTGCGAGGAGTAGATCAAACTGAAGACGGGTGTAACCGCTTATGGAAACAAGTTAGTTTTTTTAAATTTCAGAATCTAGTGAATGAATTGATACTGCGGAAAGTTTGTGATGTCAATTTTAAAATGTATGAATCTATCAGAATAGTATATTTCAATAAACAACAAATAATACTGAAAGTTTTCGTGCAAATGGATTAGTGCATTTCCAGAGAAAATCTGAACTGCTTTGATAACTTTTTATATTGTTTATTAAAGTGCAAATCCGAATATAGTTTTAGAGGAATTTTAAAATCGGTGTTGCAAATAAATTGATAGTAGAGAATAATAATACTTTATTTATTTAGTGGACAAACAGTAAAATTATCTAGAAAATATCACCATAAATTAATTGGTATCATCTATGTCCTGGGAGAATCACATATCGCAAGCAATTAAAAAGTAACCTTCGTCTTTGCTTAGGTTTTAGACTATCTATGTACAGACATCAACCTACCACAATCTATTAAATTCCTTCAATAGATTTTCAACCTTATTACAGTAGTCGAAGGTTATTTCATTCATATTTCATTGGTAAAATTTGACAGATTCGGGTAGGTCTTGCTGTCGTCTATAACAATTTCATTTAAATCGGTTCAGTAGTTTTGAAGTGAAAGCACGATGTGTCGGATAGATAGACAGGACAAGGTTTATATGTATTAAGAAACACTGTTACTTTTGAGGTTTCTAATTGCACCCGTGCGAAGCCGGAGAGGGTCGCTAGTATATAATATTATATTGGTAAGGATTTTGTATACAGTCGTATTAAATGCTTTCTACAATTCGTACAAAATAAATGTAAAAAAATAGGGTTTTCCCTTGTGTTGACCACTGATTATATGGGACTAGAACAAATATGGCGAATGAGAGTGTACTTTAATTATATCTCTGTCCATCCCGTTGGGGATGAGTGGGCGTGGTGGTATGTTATTAAAGTCAGTCGAAGGTATACTGTAGGAAAAGTAAGCTACTTGTATTTTCTACTATAGTGCATTTATTTTATCATGAGTTCCCTGACAGTTCATAAGTGATAGTTATAGTGATGTAACCTAACGCAACTTAAACGAATATTTTTTAATATCGAGTCGGTTGGCAAAGAAAATGAAATCGGAACTGCGAATTTTTATACGGCCGCTACTCTACATCATTTTTTTTACCGATTCAGTAACTTGCGTCAATCTCTATTGACGCAAGTCTGTACTTTAAAATAACATTGTTTTGTTGGTTTATTTGTTATTGCTCTAAAGAAGTATGCGTGTGATGGAAAACTTAGATCTGTCAGGGAACTCACTCACTGTATTTATAAACTNATACGCATTTATAATAGAATCCCAGTTCATCTGTTGGAACTAAGTAACAATTCTTTTAAAATAAAAATTAAAGAAATTCTTATTAAAAAAGCATATTATAATGTAAACGATTATTTTACAGACAAAAGCAGATGGCAGCTCTGAAGTGGACAAATGCGTTATTATTAATAATAAATATGATGTAATTAATTTAATATTGTAAATAAATGTAATTAATTGTAATAGACAGCTGTGTTGCTGGGAAGTTTGTTCATCACCGTTTCTTCTTTCCAGCCATAACACTAGGAAACGGTGAAAGGGGGGCGTTTTTGGGGGTGCTGTCCAATGTAATTTGACGTGAAAAAGTGCTAATTTATTAGCCTAATTTCTATAAATGATTTGACTTTGACTTTGACTATAGTATTTTTGCTTATCATAATTGGCAACAACGTGGTTTTGATTAACCACTTCTCTAAATGGCCTAAAAATATCCCACTTAATTCCTTTGATTTATAACAAAATAGAACAGGATAAAAAGTTCATGTCTAGAGTAACATTTACCTTTGTGCTTAATTTTATCTCAATCGCTTCAGGTATTGTAGTTAAACCTAAGATAATCAAAACGTATAGTCACAATCTATACAGTAGTTTAAGAACCGATAAATGACAAACATACATTTATACACACACATATCTTTTATGTATACTGACATATTTATAAAACGTCTTGTAAACAGAACACAAACTTGAAAGGCGATGTAAAGTACAGATATTAAAATTGGACACAAACACTGTCTCTTACGAAACGGTACGAACGAAATTTATGTGCCTTCTTTAAAAGTATGAAACTTTGTGGCTGTGTGTTACACCGTAGCGTAATTGATAAAAAAATTGTTAACATTTTGCTGGTTGTAAAATTAAGCAGGCCTTAAAAGTCACTAAAGTTAGGTGTCAATAATTTTATCAGTATTTTTTTAAATTTCAATTCTGAATTTCTTAATCTTTTGAAATAGTTTTGGAACAATAATAACATGTAAATTGGCGAAAAGGCTACTTACATATTAAAATTCACATCTGGCGAAAAGAATTTTAGTCATTATTACAACATGTTTTCGCCTTGAGCCCTTGTGATCAACCTACCTCAATCTGTCAAATTTCTAATATAGATTTTCAACTATTATGTTAATGTTACATTGGTATTTGACAGATTCGGGTAGGTCTGTACAACAGAAAAAATAAGACAATTTAAAAGAGGGATATCAGAAGCTTATCTACAATAATGAAAATATTGTTACAACACGGTGTAAACAGAACTTGTACCGATCTTATAACTTGGCTCCCACTGTAGCGAAACGTAAACATATCGAGACAGTAAACATGTTCTGCCGTGTTCGATAGCATTCGATTCTATCGAATATTCGTTTTAAATCGATCCCTATAATCGTTTTAGAAATTTGCCGTGTTGTGCTATTGACTTGTCGGACTTTAGCAAATGGGGACTTATTGTGGAAGATATATTTTGTTGTGGTATTGTTTGCGAAAATTACTCTTTGTTAGAGTCCCATCGCGGTTTCATTCATCTCCTAAAGAAACTACTCAATGGAGAAGTAAAAGATGAAAGGTAGCCTGTATGTTGTTTCTGATAGAAGACAGATGAAAGTTAGCAGTAATATAGGCTATACTATATTACTCCTAAATCTATAATATCAGTAGATTAGTAGGATACGATTTAACCTTTGGTGTATTGACATTCTAAATGCGCTTGAAACCTGAAGTTACATATTTGGCTACTCTAAACATCTTAGTACAGACGACAGCAGGTCAACGTATACGAATCTGTCAAATTTTACCAATCAAATATTAACCTACCGCCATTGCGATAAGGTTGAAAATCTATTGCAGAAATTTGACAGATTGTGGTAACTTGATGTGCTGTCGTCTGTACATTGGTATTCCTACTATGCTCGCCAGTATCTTGTTGATTCCTAACCAGATAAGATGGAGTCCTAAAAGAACAAAAAATACTTGAAATTATTTTGAGCTTTTATGAGAATTTATAATATTAGATTAGATAATATTTGATTCACAAAATTCTCATTTCAAATTATAGCAGTTTAAACAACCACCTAAATAGTATTGCAAAAACAAAATTAACTTTACAATGTCCTATTCAGGGCTATTCCACTATCGTCCCGCCCCCTAATCGCTGACACACTTTCACTGCTCAATCTAAAACAACCTTTACAAAAGCGATCACTATCCAAAACTGTCCCTTCATCAATTAAGGGAAGACCCCCTTTATTGAAAAGGGGTCTTTATTTATTGAAAGGGGGTCTTGCTTTATTGAAAGGGGTCTTTCAAAACTGTCTCAATGGGCGTTGGGATTTAGTTAGTTCATCGTGATAACGTGTAAGGTGTTGATTAGGGTTTTAGTGTACGTAAACTCGTAATAGAGGTTGTTTGGATATTGGACGCGTTGATAAAGTTTTAGAAGTAATCTTGTAGGTTATGTTAACACGTTTCATAAGATATTAATTACTGAATAATGTATTGAAATGGTGGATAAGAAAATCACAAGTGAGATACGAAAATGAAACACGAATTGATTTTATACATACGAGTATTACATTAACATTTAAATTTTGTGTTTCAGTACCTATGTGTTAGAATGTAATTAGCTAATTGATTATTGAAAACACTATATCGGTTTAAGCCATAGGCCTCTTACATTAATCTTAAATAAATTTATTTATGTCTGATGAAACTATTCAAGCACTCCGAAATACTTACAACTGTGAATATTATTTAATTTTTAGGGTTCCGTACCCAAAGGGTAAAAGCGGAACCCTATTACTAAGACTTCGTTGTCTGTCTGTCAGTCGGTCTGTCTCCACGCTGTATCTCACTAACCGTGATAGCTAGAAAGCTAAAATTTTCACAAATGATGTATTTTCGTTGCCGCTATAACAAAAAATACTAAAAATTAAAAAAAGTTATATATTAAGGGGGGTCCCCATACAATAAATTATAAAGACAGTGCAATTTGAATACAACGCCATCTGTTACTCAAGCGTGGAACTACAGGTTGGTACGGAACCCTTCGCGCGCGAGTCCAACTCGCACTTGGCCGGTTTTTAAGTAATTATATTTCCACTAATTACAATAACATATTTACACTTAACAATAAACTGTATATACAACTGTGAATTGTTTTCTTTGTCTCTTAATTTGAACTTAGTATGTTTTTTCTTAAGACGATTTTATTAAATAAATCAAAGAGCTAACCAGTACATCTACTATCAGGCCACCACGTACCTACATACCAACTAACATATATATATCTAAAACCCATCATAGTCTACGCTAGTACATCGCACGCTTCAGCACTTAGCCCCCCTCAGGTATTCCGTAAGGCGTATAGTAAATGCATATTGACAATTCTGTCGCTAGCTTTGCAGCCGAATCTGAGGTACTCTATATTGATGGTAGGGTGCTCAGTGCTCACTGCTCAGTTATTTAGAGAATTCAATTCGTAGGTGAGTGATTTTAGATCTTATAGTAATTTTTTATGGTTGTTTTGTTAGTTTGTGTAAAAATTAAAAAAATAGTGAGCTGAGAAAAAATATTTTATATTTTTTAACCTCTACTAATATATAAGGTTGAAGATATTGTTTGTTTAAATGCGCTAATATCAGGAATTACTTGACCGATTTGTATTTTTTTGTAGACAGTATTCATGCGTAGTTTTTGTACGTACATAATGTATAATAATCATACTGTTAAAAAGGAACAAGAAATTAAAGCTTATAAACTTACCTATCTATATGTTGCATTGTACTTAATACAGCGTCTTCGTTGTGTGACGAGAAAGTGCCTGAAACAATAGAAATTACCTATTAGGGTTCAGTCATACATTCTTATTAATATACTAATGTTTATTTATTTATTGAACTTACTTACAACTATAATTACAGAAAACTAATTGTAAGGGTCAATTCACACCGAGACGCGACGCGACGCGACGCGGCTTTGATGTAGCGCGACAGTAACAGCAGCGCAACGTATATCTGAATTCTCACAATCAAATGTGTATCGTATCGTGTAGTGAATAAAGTATATTTTGAGTCGCTCTATGTAAAATCTGCGTGCAGCGTCGCGTCGCGTCTCGGTGTGAATTGACGCTAATGCGACAGTGTAGAAATCTTATGGCTATTATTGTATCACATACTTATTACCTAACTTAATACTATATATCTATTAACCTCTATATTAAACATCTAAATTATTGTAAACAACTTATGTTAGTTACGAACAAAATTTTACACGAACCGAGAATCGAACATGAGATCTTCGCTCAGCTATCTCAGATAACTACTAGACATATTACATATTCTTAAGTAATGAAACTCCAAACAAAACCTTAAATTAATTTACATACGACAAACACAACTTTTTACTATAAACATGTACATCAAAGGAACATCAAATATTATATTATTTTACTAGCTTCTGCCAGCGACTTCGTTCGCGTATCATGTCGCTTATGCCAGCGACAATGGGTCGTCATAATCAAAGATTTTCCCTCACTGCTCTGCTCCTATTGATGATAGCGTGATGAAAAGTATACTATAACTAGCTCAGGAGTATAAATAATAATTGTACCAAGTTTTGTTAAAACCCGTCGAGTAGTTTTTGTTTGTATAACGGTTATACAGTCAGACAAAAATTCTACTGATTGCATTTTTGGCATCAGTATCGATCCCTAATCACCCCCTGATAGTTATTTTGGAAATATATTTCATGTACAGAATTGACCCCTCTACAGATTTATTATAAGTATAGATAGAGAATTGTTTCATTGAATTACATTATTTTATGTTCAAACAATCTTTTGATTTAAAACACTTCAAAGGAAAAATGAGGCCTCAATGTTTTTGGGAAAGTTTGAAAAATTACATTTAGTTGGACCTTCAGAAAATATTTAATTAAGTTTGTTCTAAAACTAGTTGTGGCTCGCGGTTTTGTTTACTTGTTGCTTTTAGACTCAATCCCCAGCCAATAAGTTATTTTTAACAAGACTCAAACTTGAAGGGTTTTTGAACAAATGAAATATTATTGGTCAGTTTCATTGGCTCCTGATAAAGCTATTTGGCAGATAATGCCATAAAAAAGTAGTCGAAAGTCAAAAACATTTCTGTAGCTTTATCTGTCAGATAACTATCTAGAACTCTATCTGAAACCTCTGAAACTGGCTCTATATTTTTCGCAGTATTTTTATTTTGGGCAACTCATACCTTTACCTTTTTGAAAATTGCAGCTTCAGCGTGTTTTTGTTAATAATTTTAATCTTAAAGATACGTTTTAAAAATAAATTACCTTATGCGCCAGCTTTGCGCTGGTAAAAAATATATACCTGACAATTTATTCTAATCCAATTTTTCAATCATCAGTTAACTTCTATCAAAGGAATAAATATAGCGGTTTGACATTTTCTATACAAAAGCTGTCAAAACATCAAACATATTCTTCAAAGAAAAGTTATCTGGCGATTAAAAAATCGGCCCTAAATCACGCAATCTACAAATAGGAACTACAGCATAAAACTGCTTTGAGTAATTTTTGATTTTATCACAAACAGACAGACATGTAGACTTCGTATTATAATAACATAGTGATGAATAGTCTAGAAACTGAATATGATTAAACGAGGTCATAACACACCCCATTCTCCGAAATATATTGTTACTAAGACAGACATATTTACAATGTTTTCACACTGGCGGATTTTTTCGCGAGTAGCAAAACCGCGTATGCGCATGTCACATTTTGAGCGGCAAAATCTGTCAGTCGGTTTTAAATGGCAGCTTTTTAGGGTTCCGCACCCAAAGGGTAAAACGGGACCCTATTACTAAGACTTCGTTGTCTGTCTGTCTCCACGCTGTATCTTATTAACCGTGATAGCTAGAAAGCTGAAATTTCACAAATGATGTATTTCCGTTGCTGCTATAACAACAAATACTAAAAATTAAAATATACGTGTGAAACCGCAAATTATAACTTTGTTATTGATACATTTGTACGAAAAACAAACTTATTTTTTGCGGTCCGAAAAATGTTTGTATTTTGATTAGTTTAAAGTTTAAGGTAATAGATACGTTATTTTGTCATAGATAATGGTACGGAAACCTTCGTGCGCGAGTCCAACTCGCATTTGGTCGGTTTTTTATCGATAGTTTTCAATATTGTGAGCTCGTGGCTAAGTGAAAGCCACGCGACTTAATTGGTCATATAACTGTATGACCAATTAAATGCTTAAATAAGCAACGCTTGGCACGGTCGGTCCATGGATAGGTGACTATCTTGTCATGATAAGTTAGCATGCGGTTAGACTGGAACATAGCAACATAGTTGGGAAAAGACTAGGCAGATTTGAGTTGTCAATTTTGATTGCTGTCGCAAGTTTACGAGCGACCGTAAGAACCGAGCTGCTTTGTTTTGAAAAACCGAGTGGAAAATCTGCTAGTGTGAAAGCGCTATTATTGATATTTCAATGACAATCAGCTCCGACATCTGCCTCCGTAATATTATCACGTTATACGTCGTGAATAGTTTATCGAAAGGTCATAGACTATACAAGCATTTGCTGACAATAGTTCGTATTGAATTTGGGAACTACAACTTATTACCGCGGTCTCAAATTTCAGTTTGCTATAGTTTTTGCCTTTTATCCATTTTCATTTACTTATGTGTGGGCTTAATCTCCGCTTACTGTGTGGGCTGCAGTATTTTGCCCATATGTATATTAAAATTTTCTTACATGCTTATTGGATACTTGGAACCGCAGGATTGTTCGAAAGAGTTACCGCCCAGTGGTGGACGGTACAGAAGCAACATAGTTGGGTTTTCTTTAGTAAGAGTCTGACACTCTTTTTTGCCTCACCCAGCTTCAGAAAAAATAACCCTATTTGATGATGTCTAACCTAAGAAAAATAAAGGTATTGGTAACTGCCAAATAAGGATATTTTTTATGGGTTTTTCTATTCAAAAAGTGATTTCGTCTCGATTAGGGAATTGCACCTCATTTACAACAATCATTACAAACAAACAAACTCACATTTCTATTTATATAATTAGGTATATACCTTCATATAGGAGTATTTACACGCGAAGGGATAAGAGAATAACGTTAGAAGCTTTCAACTAAACCCCTGTTTGTAATATAAAGTTTGAATGGATTTATTTTAGATTATTTTAGAACTATTTTCGCTAATAGTTAATGATTTTAAGTAGTCTAGGTAAGGAAAATTGCTTATAACGATGCTTTAGAGTGAAAACCTCGTAAGTGTAAGAGACATGACTTTTCAGGAGGAACATGTAGGATGTTCTTTGCGAAGCTATCTTCCAAAAAACCAGATAAAAAAAATGGGGAAAAAATTGCATTTCCGAGGTTTTCACTCTAAGACGACGATAAATGTTAATTATTCGGTTCTAATATTCGACATGAGACAGTGAGTACAATCTGACCTTTGGTTTAAGCTAGGGGCTATAAAAATAGTTTTAGATTAAAAGCTGAACTGTCAAAGGATTAACTGTTTGACAGCGATTTGATATTTTAAGGCTATATCATTTTCCATCTTTACATCTATAGTTAATATTACAAAGCTAAAGTTAACGTTTCTGTATTCGTTTGTTTGCTTGAATGCGCTAATCCCAGGAACTATTGTTTTTACTGTTAGACAATTAATTGATCGAGAAATAGCCTAGGTATTTTTTCTATTCACGCATTACCATGTGTTCTTATAGCAAAAATAACATCATGAAATATTGTATCTGTATGAGATGTATTAAAACTGTATTCTACCTATTCACAGCATGAGTAAAGCATACATACGAGTAATATAAAACAATAATCCCCAGTTATATTTGTCACAATTTATGTGACACGTGTCAGAACACTCACAAACCGACAGGCTAAACCGTTTGTCAAACTAAACTGATATATCGGAATTACGGAATTGCTCCGGCATTACCGGGATTATATTGTCAATACCGCACACCGATATGTTTTATTGCTATCCCGGGATTCGGACTAAGTATGCCTGATTAATGCCCCCGGGAATTTTCTCTGGGAAAATTCTTTTTCATGTAATACGAGGTTTCGGGTATGCTTGGAATTGTTAGGTTTTGTTTTGGAGATAGATATTGTATTATTTGTTATTCTTGATTGATATTTTTGTTAGTTGTACAAAGGGAAATTGATGAAAAAAATGTATACGTTTATCTGCTAATCCCTCTTTATCGTTATTAATTATTTACTTACTAGCTTCCGCCAGCGGTTTCACCCGCTTTCCGTAGAAACTATTTAGCGCACCCGGACAAAAAATAGCTTAGAGCTTTCCTCGATAAATGGGCTATCTTACACTGAAAGAATTTTTCAAATCGGACTAGTTTTTCCTGAGATAAGCGCGATCAACCAAGCAAACAAACTCTTCAGCTTTATAAAATTAGTATAGATATTTAACATGCCAACAACGTATCAAGATCCTTCTGCCATTATCCCATTTTTGATTCAAATTTGCACTACATGAAGACATCCTTCTATGCTTCACACAGCATGTCTTTTCTGTCTAACGTCATCTCACAAGTCGCATTCTATTCAGGCATATCATCTTTCACACAAGCCATCCATCGTTTCCTTGTGCTCTGTTGAGATAAAGATTACAGAAGGCCACGTAAAAAGGCTCTATTAAATAATAAATAAAAATATGTCAAAATTATGCACCCTTTCTACACTATCCAAAACTACTAAACCAAATTTCCACACACAAAAACCAAAACAAAATCACAGAACTACAACAAATCTGTCCAATTATTTTCCCTGGAAATTCAAGAACCAGATCTGTCAGGATATCATCATGAACCCTCGTCAGTAGCTGACGTCGGTATGTCGGGACGTGATCCCGGCTTACGAGGAACACAGGAAAATATTGCCCTTGATTATATTATTGCAAGGAACTGTAAAACGTGGTTTTGCACGTGTCTTGAGGGTCTCAAGATGAAAGGCTTCTTATGTGTAGGAAGTCCCAAAAATCCACATGAAAAGCTTGTATAAGGAATAGTATGGTTAAGGCTAGGCGCCCATTATCGGCATCGGCACGAATGAGGATTTTAGGTGGCAAATAGCAATATACATTAACATAATGACAATAAAGTTGAAATTTCCATTATATATCGTCGTAATAACAAAAATACCGCTTCGGCATGCTTGAGGCTGCTGTATCGGCAGGACGCCTCGTCATCCCTAAGAACGTTGCAGCATGCCAGAGTTTAGTTTCCGACAGTGTGCGTTTGCATATAGGATGCCGAAGGATCCTGTTCCTTGCCGATGCCGATAATGGGCGCCGGGCCTAAGGTATAGTATGGTTAAGGAGCACATCGATTTTTTTAATTTATAAAGAAACGAGAAATGAAAATGTCATAATATTAAACCTTTTGTCATCATAGACTGAGAGACAGCAGTAGCTCGTGCTTTAGTGGTATTGTAATTTTGATATTTTGTCATTTCAGCTGCAAGACCGTGGTAGACAAAGGCCCCCAGAGTTCGCTACTTTGCTCAATCGTCAGCAACCCGCATACACTGCTTCCCGGCAACCTTGACCAGATCGTCCGTCCATCTAGTGGGGGGCCTGCCCACGCTGCGTCTTCCAGGTCCTGGTCGTTCGAGAAGTTTTTTGCCACATCAGCCATCTGTTCTGCGAGCTATAAGACCAGACCATTGCCACTTCGGTTTTACAATTCTTCAGGCTATGTCGGTGACTTTAGTTCTTCCACGGGTCTCCGCGGTTCTGACTCGATCACATAGAAAAAATCTAATACAGCCCTCCATTGCTTTGAAGCTAGGAGGTTCTTCAAATTCAGTAATTTTTATATTTACTTCCGTCTGTAATTTACAAAAAAGTAACCGATATGATTAATACTCTAGCCTTCTCTGAGATCAAAGATGCTATTGAGACTAAATTTAAATACGATTGAACTTAAATAACGTTAAATATATATATTAATTTCTAAGAAAAATCCATTCAACCAAGTCCAGCTCTGCCTAAATGATTGATAGGATTTATCTCTCACACGTGTATCCTTAAACTTAATCAAAAAAGCGATCAATCATCCAGACATTCAATTAATTTTATATGAATATTAAATATATTTTCAAATATTCACACATTTTAGCACTATTTTGCACGCTCGCTACGAAGACCTACGACGTAGTCGACGTAGCGTCGTAGCAGTTTCGTAGTCTCGTAGCCGCTACGAATACGTTATTTATTTAAGAAAATGTTTTATAAAACTTTAGGGATGCAGCGTGTTGTCTGGAAGATAATTTTGAAGGGAAATTCTTAATTTTATTTCTTAGTTTACTGGAGATAGTTTTTAATTTTACTTGTATTTAATTTTGTAGTTTACTGCTAACTTGTTTGAGTCAGTTTTCATTAGATAGTGAGGTTTAATGAAAAAGAAATTGCCCTCTTGGGAGATTTTATTTTCTTTACATCGACTTACAAGACCGAAACGTGCGAAACGTTTTTATCTGCCCTGAGTAGCAGGTAAAAGAGGAAAAAGGAAGAATCGTACCCAAACAAAAGATCAACAGTTTTATATTTTCTTTTTGATACCACGGCAAAGGCTACACAAATAAGATGTTTTCAAATCTCATCAATCAATCTCTCCATACCTACTCACAAAACGGTTATCCATCCAAAACTGAACCACACATCATCTGCGTAGCCTTTTCTCAACTACATTGGGGTCGGCTTCAGTTACTGTTAAAGAAATTACTGTTAAAGATGTCCAAATCACAGCCGGGACCCACCAGTTTATCGTGCTTTCCGAAACACGGAAGAAATCGTTATGACAAGATGGTCACTATTGGTCACCCATCCATGGACTGACTGCGGCAAGCGGTGCTTTACCCGATCGATCGATTTGCGCGGCTTTGACTTATGGCCGTTCCCAATATTCTATCTGTCGATTTGCTTACCAGAGATAAGAATTTTACATTACTTGTATGTGGCTAATGACAAAAACCTATATCAAGTAGGCAAATCCAGAGATAGCATATTGAATTCCGCAGTAACCCACGAGCTCTTCCCAAAAAACAAGAAGAAAATTCTTTAAAAACAAACAAACAGAATATACAACCACACTCGCCAGAACTCCAACAAATTGCTCTGAATAAATCATGAACACTAGTTTTGATCCGCAATTATTCCACTGCACTAAAATTCATTAGTAGATTGTAGGATCGCATATAAATATTTAGCAACGGTTCTAATACATTAGGCGGTAGACGTTCCCTTGAATTATGTATTAGAGGCGCGTGTGAGAGGCGGTAGGGTTGGCCTATTGTGAAAGTGTAGCTAGATATTGTGGGAGACGATCTTAGATATCTGTTCTGATCTTCTTCTTGGCGAGTCATCATCTGCCTAGCCTTTTTCCTACTACGTTGGGGTTCAGTCTAACTGGCCTATCATCTGACCTCTACAACCCAGTTACCCGGGCAACACGATACCCCTTGGTAAGACTGGTTGTCAGACTTTCTGGCTTCTGACCACCCGTAACGACTGCCCCAAAAAGATGTTCAAATGACAGCCGGGACCCACCAATTTATCGTGTCTTCCTAAACACGGAAAAACTCGTTATGACAAGATGGTCACCCATCTACGGAATATGCCAAGCGTTGCTTGACCTTATGGTTGATAGATCTGCACGGCTTTGACTTTGCCACGAGCGCTTTTTCTTGGCTAGTCGATGGCAATCAATCTTAAATTTTTGAGGCCCAGTAGTTCACCACACACAGCATTATCATTGGCGGCATATACGTCTTTTATTGTGCACGTGTTGGGACACATTGGGCAGCACAGAAAGTACACATGGTTTGTGGAGCGGGATCGCAACCGAATCTTCGGATCTGATCAGTATTATTGTGCAATAATGGCATTCTATTAATTCCTCTTCTTATGAACAGTATTATCTTATGCTTTGAATCATGAACCATAAAAACGGGGTATTCTTGAAAATGTTGAGTGACTTTGATCTTCTTCTTCTTCACGACTACATAGAAACGTTCGTATTATGAGGGTTCATAGTAATCAGCCTTTGTTAAATTATTGTGTGTGGAGGGTAGCCTTTTTCAACCAGATACCACCACATTCAGTGGTGCTTCCATTGCTATCTAATTATGTTGAAGTCAGCTTCCATTACAACTTGATGCAGCTGAGTGTATGCGGGTAAAACTGGTTGTCAGACTTTCTGTCTTCTAACTATCTGTAACGCCAAAGATTTATTAATGAAAGCCGGGACACATAATTTCAGGTGCTCCCAAAACACGGAGGAACTCATTATGACTCAGATATAGTCTACGAACCGATCGCGCTAAACTTATATTATCCATCTTGCTTCTACTTAGCCACGAACTCATCCCAAATACGATATAGAAACTAGTTCTCTTATAACTTAGACCACACTTCACTCACTGACTTTTACATATGGTGAATAACATATACGTTTATTTCCCAGTAAATAAAACAAGCGGCCTGATTGTGATTGAGAGGGGATTTGCAAGGGATCCCGCGGGGTATCGTAGTTATGTACACACAAGAATACATGTAAAAGTATCTTAATATTCCTAAGTATTTCTTTGTTTAGGTTACCTTTGAATCTCTGATGGTTCTGGGTACTTTAGGAGTATTTTTGATTTTGTGGATAGGTTTGGTTTGTTGTGAATAAGGAATTGGTCCATGGTCTGTGTTGCAAAAAGCACTTTAAGTTGTGGCTCCCAGGTGTGATTTGAACATCTTTAGCAGCCGTTTCGGGTAGTGAACACCAAGAAAGTCTGACAACCAGTCTTATCTAGGGTGTTTGGTTTATGTCCGGGTAACTAGATTGAAGAAGTCAAATAGTCAGTTGCTCCATTTATAACACTGGCACTCAGCTGCCTACAGACTCGAAGTCGACCCCGACATAGTTGGGTAAAGGTTATGAATATCTTGGGTAGACGCAATGGCAAAATGACTTTTTTTCTTTGACTTAAGTGTCAATATCATCAGAATCTACAATATAAGAACCTGTAGACTAAATTGCCAGCCGATACTTGACCCATTGTTGGACTGACAGTTTATTTTAAAGGTCATGGTGAATTCAATCAAACTTTTAGTCAGTCGAATACCGGCTGGACGGACGTGGGTAAAAATATACATTTCAAGTTTGCAGTGTGCGAGGGCGCTTAAAGGCCTTGGCACATATAAACGGCATGGCACGGCATGTGGCAGCTGTTCTTAGCTAGCTACAAGTTCGCTTTCACCACGCCATTGGCTTTTTATATTGACGTAATGTTTTATATGAGATACGATTTAAGAGTCTTTAAATGACAAGTTAATCACTGGGTTGGAGCTCTGCCTGCCATGCCGTTCAAATGTGCCTTAACCTTTAGTGTGGGTTAAGATAATCATTTGCCTAGCCTTTTCCCAACAACTTTGGGGTCGTCTCCCAATCTAACTGGATGCAGCTGAGAACCAGTGTTTTACATAGAGCGACTGCCTATCTGACCAGAACCCAGTAACCTGGGCAACCCGATACTTCTTGGTAAGACTGGTTGTCAGACTTTCTGGGACCCACCAATTCATCGTGCCTTCCGAAACACGGAACGTACGGAGTGTGGGTTAAGGTAAAGGGTATATATTGGTTTATTTTTGACTTGTAGCACTGTGAGGTTATTGTGAATGATATAGTTTCTACGTGTTGTGAATTAAATATAAGCGGGAAAATTAGATCAGTATGTTTGTTTATGTGGCAAACAAAAGGTATATTTTGTTTTGGCAAGAAGGTTTATGTATTTGCAGAATTACAATGATGCTTTTACCTTTTTTTTGTTTTAGAGGTATGTACGACACGGGGTCATTAATGCACTAGCAACTTGTCAATATTCTCATTTTAGCCGCATAATAGGTGTTAGTGTAAACGGTGTACCGTTGTGTTCAGGCAATGTATTACACTACAAAATTGCGAAGGTTTGAAAGTTGCTAGTACATTAATGACCGCGTCTGTACCTTATAATACATATGGCCGTCAAAAGGTGACTTCAAGCCGCAAAATCTAGATTTTTCATGCATGCATGCTCACAAGGACAGCCCATGTATATTCCATGATTTTTGTGGCTGAGTTGAGGAGGAGAGGAGGTAAGTAATTGAGGCAGAAAGATGTTACCTCGCCCTCTTACACCCCCAAAAATTACAATTATACTAGTAACATAAAAATTCACTTTTACATAGGAAAAGCAAGCCTAGTAAATGTTAATTACAGGATGTGTTTAAGATACTCTGTGTTTTTACTTCATTTAAACAACACCTTCTAAAAACAAAATACGGCGCTGAGAATGTTAGTGACCAAGTTTTTATGATGAGAAGGTATTCAGATGGATGGTAAGTTGTGTTATTTATTTATTAACTAGCTTTCCGCCCGCGGCTTCGCCCGCGTTGAATTCGGTTCGACACACAGCGCCATCTACAATCCATCCATCAAGCAAACAATATTTTTGTTTTCCCTCGGGAATATCTATTTTTTCGGGATAAAAAGTACCCTATTATTTAATCCGGACTTCTAACTTTACGTCTGCAAAATTTCAAAGCAATCGGTTCAGTAGTTACGGCGTGAAAGCGGAACAAACAAACAAACAAACAAACAAACAAACTCACTTTCCGATTTATAATATTATTAGTAAGGATAGTAAGGATAGTAAGGATAGTTATGGTTAGGTCATGAATGTTTAACTATAAACTAATGGGGGCGGGAGGCCAATGACCAGCAGCCAGGCACCACTGATTACAAAATTTTCATACATGTACCCAAAATAAAACACTTATTTACAAAAAAGAAAACTGACTTCAAAATAATGAGAATCTTAAAAAAAAAACTTTTGGGTACATCACTCAGAATTCCGTGCTTAGATGTAATTTTTGTTATATTTATTTTGCCCTATTGGGAAGTCGGTTAAAACACCCCCAATTATAACTACAAGATTTTCTAACTCCCTTCGACTTCAGAACTTGCACCATCTAAACAAAACACGGAGCTAAGAATGTCAGTTACCAAGTTTTGATAATGAAAACTTTGTGTAAACAGCTGGCTGATAAGACATTGTGTTATGTTGGACAAAAGACAAGTTGTACCGAAGTACGGGGACTGACGCTTTATAATTTCATACTGCAAGTTTAGGATGTAGCAAGTTTTCTGTTCTGAAGTTCAATACTCCTCTTACGTCTTAATTATGAGAATTTTGAGTGTAGTTATGATTTTTCTAAGGAAAATGTGAGTTTGTATTTATTTTACTGAATTGCGCAGAAGTACTTATGCCCGAATCATTTGAAAGTATATTATATTGCATGTGTGTTTATTTTATTAGAAAGACATTAAACATGTAAAAATCTTTTTGATTTATTACAGCATTGCAAAATAACCTTTTCATAATCATAATCATAATCATTTATTTCTGTAAACATGTGTGTACATACAATTATTATACAATTAGCATGCAAGATATAACTTAGAAATAGTCCAGCCATGTTTAGCCTCCTATAGCGGCGTACAGAAATACATAAAAAAAATACCTTAGGCTACGTAGCTATATCAAATAAGCAAGTTTCATTCATGGATAATAACTGGGCAAGCTTAATGGAAAAGTAAAACAAATATATAAAATTATAAAACTAATTATGTGTAAAATTATCATTTAAAAAATCAGCAACATTATAATAAGCCTTTTCAGCTAGGAGCTTCCTAAGTTGGTTTTTGAATGCATTACTATTTAGCTCTTTCAATTGTTTAGGCAATTTATTAAAGATGATTTAAGTTTTTTTTTTTTTTATATGATGAAAATTTACGTCGTCGCCGCGTCGGAACGAAACTTTTATCTTTTGTTATGGATTAATTAACTAATGAACTAACATATTATGAGATGCACACTTAAAAGAAATACCTACAGGTATTTCACAAAATAAAGCCTAAACCTTAAACATAATGTTAGCAACAAATTCTAAGTAAAATATGAAACAACAATGAACCGAGCCTAATGAAAGTAATTAGCTAAATGAACTTAGCTCGTAATAAACAGGCGTTGTACAAGAGCATTGTGTATGCCGTCACTCAAGGAAGCTGCTATTTTATGTATAAACTAGCTTCTACCAGCAGTTTCACTCGCATCGCCTGGACAACTTTTACGTATCGAAATAAAAGTTAATAGCCTTTAGTCTTCTGCGATGTAGGGATTAACAAAGACAGATTTTTTTTCAAATCAGATCAGCTGGAGAAATCAAAAATAAACATAAAAACAAACTTTTTAGCTTTATAATATTAAATAGAGACTTGTTTTTTACCCATAAAGCAAGTGTGCACCGACCCAGGAATTGAACCCGGGAACCTGCGCACAGTAGCTCGACTTAGGACCACTAGACTGACGGGGCAGTTCAAAAAATATAATATAATGAGAGAATATCTTACAAAAAGTATCGAAAGGCATATTTTTTCATTCTTAAATAAAAAATAAACTCTTAATTGAATATAATTGAATCGTGGCATCAATTAAAAATTATTCATGAAAATAAAAGAGCATTTAAACATTACCAATTTATCATTCGAATGAAAACCAATTAACAGTACACGGCAAATAATTTAAATGTCCAAACTATAAGCTTCGGTTCGTAAATTAAATGAATTTTATAGATTTTTTTCAGTACTGAAAAAAGAGCAAAAATTTTTTAAGCTGATGGAACTTAATGAAAATTTTAAAAATGTCATTTCAGTTTAATTAAATTTTCTTAATTCGAGAATAAGTAGGAAATCTCAAATACGTGGGTACAGGAAGATTACTGAAAATGAAAACTGCATTTCGTAAAATTGCTTTTTTTATAATATTGCTCGAATTACTTCAGTTAAAATCTAAAATATGCGCTTCCTTCAACTTTTACTAGATCTTTTCTAGCACCGAATGTCCTGGTCATCACTACATAGTTACTTCCTGCACCCGGATAGCGAGTTAAATTGTAGCCTATAATTTAATTCTGCTATATGAGCTGTGCCTACTACTTACTCTCATCAAAATCTGTCTGAAGTTTGCACGTGATGAAGTGAAAACATGCACACGGACTAAATTGACCTTTGGAGTCTTCTGGACTACGGAATGACAGATTGAGAGTCTTATTTGCTCCTCGACAATAATATTTAGAAGGAGTTTACCATAACTGGTATGACTTCGCCTCAATACAAAAAAACAGAACCGACCTCTCAAGTCTCACCAACGCTATGCTGGAAACCACATCAAAACGGGCAGTTAAACACGAGATAATCACACACAAACATACATACAAATCAAACTGAGAACCTCTGTGTTTGAAGTCAATTGAAAAAACGTACAAATCTCGCTTCACAATACAAACGTTAGCCATCAATTTAATATTATAATACCCAGAATAGAACGTCCTGTATACGTATAGAGGGGGAATTAGGCAAATGCAATCGGATTTAGTTCGCAAATCTGTTCGGTGCAGCTGTGCAGGTGGGATATAACTGTTATAGTGTTGTACGTATGTTTGTATGTACGTTGATTGTGTATGTATGTGTATGTAAAGCCGAAGAGATGGTTTGGATAATGTTATGGGTGATGGATTGGTTTTATTTTTTGTAGTGGCTGTAAATCACGGTTTTATCCTTGAGGGACCCACTTTGTAAGCAGACGAAAAGTACCCATTTATATTATTTTGAATCTTTATTATTGAAAAATTTCGTGCTATTTTGTTCAGTAGTTTTTGCATGAAGGTGAATTAACATATACTCGTATAATATTGTATTGTCTTCCGTAACACGATATTATTTCTACCATAGCAAATCAAACCGATCAAAAAGTTGATATAATTTGGGATTACTTCCAAATAAACTATCAACCAGCCACCCACTGGGAGAACTATCGGCCGACAGTTTAGACTACATATTGTGTGCGGGGGCTCAAATACTAGCAGCTCATAAAATACGAGCCTTTTACACCCACACATATTTATTCACATCTACAAACAAAAAATCAAGGTTAGACCTTAATTTACTTCTCTTTGAAGTAGCCCAAAAATTAGGTTAAATAAAACAGTAAAATATAAACCAAAATAACTTTTTGTCCGCACCCCACATGCGAGGTACTCACAAGACCCAGTTTTTTTCTCTCATTTGTCAACAAAATAGCAAAAAACAAGTTTATGACGTCCGTTATATGAACTTCCATACTGGATGTGATATGAGTTATACAGAAGTGCCATTTTGTATTGAAGCCAGCAGGTTAACATACCCAAGTCTATCAAATTTTACCAATCGAACATTAACCCTCCACTATTGTGATAAGGTTTAAAACCTGTTGAAGAAATTTATGCTTTTGTTTGTTTATTTTTTTTGTGCAAATCTGAAAACTATTGTTACGATATATTTTATACTGACTGCTAGTTTTCGTCAGATATAACATGTTGTAAATAATTACTGTAGATAAGGTATGTGGGGCATTAGAAATGTTTATTTATATAATAAAACTATAAATATAAGCTGTAAGAGTTTATTAGTTTGTTTGAACGCGCTTATCTCAGAAATTACAGGTCCAATCGGAAAAATATTTAAGTGTTTTAAACTACAGCTCATTTGTCAAAAAATTGTGAAATGATTTCTATGACAAGACGTGCGTGAAACCGCTGATGGATGCTATAGTTATTATTTCTGTATGAACCTTCTGTACATTTCTATACATCTCGACCCACTTGCGCTGTGTATTAAGTTTATTTGCCCTCATAATGTAGTAGGGAACACAAGTCTTATTGTCGCTCTCGTGTTGCACTCATAAAAATATATTTTATACATGAAGATGAAATATTATGAACATATTGTTTGATGGTAATGGACGATGGTAAATAATTATTTATTTTATGAACGTGCTTCTCATAGATATAAATTAAGTTCATGTTATTTTCATTGCTAGAACATTAATAAATAAAAACCGGCCAAGTGCGAGATTGACTCGCGCACGAAGGGTTCCGTACCATTATCTGTGAAAAATCTATTACCATTTGCAAAAAATAATTTTGTTTTTTTATGCAAATATATGAATACAAACAGACAGGCTTGTTTATATATATAAAAACTTGTTTGTTACACGAGTATAAATTGATTTTGTATTTAAATGTTCTAAAATCTCTTTTACGTTCCCAAATATTGCATTACAGAATTATCCATAGAAACAGATCTCTACTATATTATAAATGCGAAAGTAACTCGGTCTCTCTGTCTGTCTGTTACGCTTACACGCCTAAACCAGTGAGCCGATTTTGATGAAATTACGGTAGTTTAGGTACAGAGATAAAATAGGCCCTGAGGGTACGGGAAATAGTTCCCTCGGGAAGCGGACGAAGCCACTGGCAGAAGCTAGTATTTAAATAAAATAAAACTTTTCTCCAATACTTTACAATTCAAAAACGTTGACAATGTAAAAAACAAAACACAAAAGCTGAAATACACAAGAACAGTTCGCGGCATCGTCGTTTTCAGGCAATAAATTCACAGCTTAGTGCCTTACAAGTCAGATTTAGAATAATCCCGAGCTGCTACTTAATGGCTGAATTCTACAATTGCTTCACTGACTATACAGTTTTTCTAAGCTATCGTATTTTTAGGGTTCCGTACCCAAAGGGTAAAACGGGACCCTATTATTAAGACTACGTTGTCTGTATGCCTGTCTGTCTGTCTCCAGGCTGTATCTCATTAACCGTGATAGCTAGAAAGCTGAAATCTTCACAAATGATGTATTTCCGTTGCCGCTACAATAACAAATACGAAAAATTAAAAAAAATATATATATAGGGGTCCCCATACAGTACACGTGTGAAACCGCAAATAATAACTTTGTTATTCATATATTTGTATGAAAAACAAAGTAAGTTTTTGTTGGTGAAAAATGTTTGTATTTTAGCTAGTTGTAGGTAATAGATGCGTTGATTTTTCTTAGTTTAGGTACATATTTTTTTGAGTGATTAGCGGAAATTTTACAGCGGCCAAATAGAACTCTAGATAGCTGTATGACAAATCATGCAATAGAAAAGTTGACAAAATTAAAAGTATTTCTATGTCTGTCGGATAGTTATCTAGAACTTTATCTGGTACCTGTGAAACTGGTCTTCAGAATTTAATAAGGGAATAACCAGAAGTCATTGTGGAGGAATGATGAGTATTGCTGGATTTCTTTAACTTATCTATCCTTTGTTTTGCGATTAAACAAAGGATAGATAAACTTTCGCGACTTGTACACATATTTTGGACAACAGACGGGTCTTACTCGCGATGAAATTATAAAGGTGGTCACGGGTAGACTGTCTATCTGTGACCACGGTCGGTGCATTTCGGCCGAAACGTCGGGAGAAAAGAGGTATCGTAAACCTTTATAATTTCATCGCGAGTAAGACCCGTCTGACATCTTAAATGCGATCTCTATTGGTAAATCAATGGATAGATAGGTTATAGAAATCCAGTGTATGTTATGAGGAATGATTAGAGCATGAAACGATGGATGGATTGTGTGAAAGACGATAAGACTGGGAGGAATGTTACCTGCGAGATGACCCTGAAAGCTATTATTACTAAAAAGTTTCATCAAAATCCGTGTGCAACTGACATTCAGACATCCTAACGTTCTGTTTTATAATAATAACGAAAATGTGTTTATGAAGTTAAAACTTAATAACAACATACAAACTGACTGACTCAATTATTTTTACATAGTCAATATAATGTAAATATTAATTATTCAGCACGTAAGCTGTCGTATTACGTAAAGCTCCGTGTTCATTTGGCATCAGTTATGCACTGACAGGCTTAAATAATATATTTTATGTACATAGTTGTAACAATGTGTTATATATTACCCGATCATTATACTATTAACATTTTAAATGTATCTTTGTCTGTCTGTCTGGATTCTGTCACTGTAAAAATACTGAACCGATTTAAGTAAAATTTTGTATGCATATAGTCTTGCTAGAGCATGATATAGGAGTAGGTAGTATGTAGTAGAAGGTTATTATTTACCCAGTTGCAGAAAGTGGTTCTTCCAGGATATCAGAAAAACCGCGGGGCGCTAGTATGTATGTATATAGATATTTTGTCAAATTTTCATAATAAAATAGAATTTTTGAACATTCAAATACCCTAAAATATATTACATCCAAATACACAACGTTAGCACATTTGCCGGTGATTCAGCAAGTTACAACGGTATATATCTCAAAGGTAGTGGAGCGAAAACTGACACGGATACCTGTCGCTACGGAACCATTAAACCTCATACAATATTGCAATCGTGACGACAATAGAGGATGTTACTGAATTATTTTATTTAAGAATAGTGTGATGAAAAATAATAAATAAAATAATAATAAAATAACGTTTATTTCTCTTCCACAAAGGTTACTAAATTTGATTACACAACAACATTCCACACCAGTCCTTTGTGGGAGACTGGTATCCGCACTAGGAAACCCTGTCACGCAGATTACCAGACGCAGATAATGACCAAGTAGAAGAATTAACCGGACCGACAGAAGAAAATGGAAGTCGATCATATTTTAAAGTGATACTTGGTATGCGTAGGACGGCTGCCAACGAGAAGCAGGTAGGGGCTGGATGCAAGCCACCTCCGACCGGTCCTTTTGGAAGTCAATGGGGGAGGCCTATGTTTAGCAGTGGACGTCCTATGGCTGAAATGATGATGATGATATGAATTGGTAGTACGCGTGCCCCAATCCTTAGTAATATTATTTTTATTGCGAAAGTAATTCTGTCTTTTTATCGCGCTTTTACGCCAACATTATTGAATTGATTTCAATTTTTGGTAGATGATAGTTTGAGGCCTGAGAAATACGTACGCTACTTTTTATTAACTAATTATTTTGACCACTTCCTAAAAGAAGACCATTTCTGAGATATTAAAATCACTTTCTAATTCTAAGTAGAACATATTCTCATTACATCACAATGTCTACAATACTTCAAGAAATAATTCCCAGCACCAATTAATTTCAGTATAATTGCTACCTCCCAATTTTCAAGAACACCCTCTATAACATATGCAAGCATTGCATAACATTCCACAACGTTCGCAGCTGAATAAGGGGTGTTCCACAAACCATTACAATGAACAATCTGTAGAGGAAGTAGTATAAACACACCCTGTATACGCCAGGTGGCGTATTGCCAATTCAGCTGGAAGATAGTGCAGATCTAAGGTCTTAGTGGTTTAGGTTGACTGTTGATGATTGTGGATTATTCAAATTAAATTGATGGTTTCAATAATAATTAAAAGTTTTTGATATTCACTTATTAATGTTCAAAAGATTTAGGCTCAAATTCACTGACTACACAAATGTCCGTTTTTCTTTAACCAACTTTAAAACTGAATAGTTGTTTTAAACATAGCAGTTGTTTAGAGAAATACGAGGTTTATGTAGACGCTTAACTTGGGCCTAACTGTTCAAAACATCGCAGCGTAATCGTAAGTCATTTTGTAATCGTAATTGAATATATTTTTATGTCGGTAATCGTAAGCATGTTATCCATACTAATATTATAAAGCTGACGAGTTTGTTTGTTTGTTTGAACGCGCTAATCTCTGGAACTACTGGTCCGATTTGAAAAAAAACTTTCAGTGTAAGATAGCCCATTTACCGAGTAAGGCTATAGTTCATAATAAATGACACTATTCCTAACATGTATTTTCCTTTTTCTAAAATGTCTTTTCTTCCCTATTCATTTTAAGGAAACTTCTACATTTACGTCACTTCTCACCAAAATGCATTTCACTTTTGGAACTAAATATCATCAAGTACAGTCTCATTTGTGCCACCATGTTTCATTCCGGTTGCCTTGCCAGAAATATGCAATATCGCACCTCTCGTGTAAATGTTAGGGCGGTTTCAAATTTGGGTTTTATACGCGCGTTTTTGATCGATTTGGCATACACTTCAAAAAACTTGTCGAGCATTTTTCGACGTGTTTTTGATACAGTAATACAGCCTATAAGTCGTAATGGCCTAGTGGGTAAAGCACCAACCTCTGATGAATGAGAGCGTGGGTTTGATTCTAGGTAAGTACCAATGCAAATATTCTATGTTTCTATGTCCTTTCTAAGCATATCTTGGATACCAAAGGCTGATTAAAAGGTAAAGAATTGTAAAAGTCTGAAATCACCAACCCGCATTGCGCAGGTGTGGTGATTAACGTTCAATCCTTTTCTGTGTGAGAGGAGGCCTGTGCCCAGTAGTGGGGAGATAAAAAGGCTGACGATGACAGACGGACATACAAACAGATATTCGCTATCCATCTTAGTAATAGAGCCCCGGTTTACCATTCAGATATAAACCCTAGAAACGTGTTTAACACACGCTAGTCTAAACCCGCTCTTTACCGTATATGGATGGTTTCCCAACGAACTATTTGCTACAGCATCGTTGCTGACGATCGCTGGATCAAATATTTACGATGGCTCGCGTTGCGTTCCGAACTTTATGCTCTATATCATGTTTTGTTGCTGGGTTTGTATGTGGTGTGCTGATAGAAGGGAGATTTGTGGTTCTTTTGTTTTTGAAGAGTATAGCAGAAACTACTACTATTACTACTAATAAATATAGGTATCTGAATGTAATTCTGTATATATTATAGGTCGGAAATACAGATAGATAGATAGTCATCATCATCTTATCTACCTAGCCTTTTCCCAACTACATTGGGGTCGGCTTCCAGTCTAGCCGGATGCAGCTGAGAACCAGTGTTTTACATGGAGCAACTGCCTTTCTGACCTCCACAACCCGGTTACCCGGGCAAACTGATATTTCTTAGTAAGACTCGGCTTGTCCCAGAACTTTCTGGCTTCTGGCTACCCGTAACGACTGCCAAAGATGTTGAAATGACAGCCTCCCCCCACCAATTATTTCCCAAAAACTTCTCTGCATGCAGTGGGTACTTTACTATGGGGGACTTCCAGAACCATAAAGTATATGTTTTTCAACATTAACGGAAGGTATATTTATAAGAGAAGTTAAATAAAAGCCTAAAAGTACTTACTGCCATTGTGTTCAAAACCAAAAATCTACTAGGCACCTACTTCCAAAACATTTTCTGCCATCAAACTAAACCAGGGGCTTAAACCAGACATCTAGCATAAATAAGTGCTACCAATTTGTTCTGTAAACGTCAGTGCGTTCTAAATTTATGCGTAGGCACAATTACTACGCAAACGAAATTAGACAGCGTACTGGCGTACCGGCGGACTGTCGTAGTGCCGTATAGCCGGACTGGCGTATTGTTCTGTTGGAGCTCAGTGCTCACTAAATATTTCGAGAGTCATTTGTTTTGAGGAATTTTGTTTAGCACATCATTTTGTAGAAATAAAGTCCTGTGGACTCTTAGACAAGGGTTACACGATCAGTCTAGCGTCGTTCCATTCCATCAGTCTGGTCAGAGTGATGGGAGAATAATCATGTAACCGGTTGATTGACGGACTGATGGTCCAGAATAAACCGTGTTTAGGTCCGTCACTCTGGCATCAGTCTGAGCCGGGCCAAACTGATGGAGTGGAATGACGTCAGACTGATCGTGTAACCCTTGTCTTATGATCTGTTCAGCTTTTTCTCAACTACGTTGGAATCGGCTTCCAGTGTAATTGAATGCAACTGAGAACCAGTGTTTTACATGGAGCGACTGCCTGTCTGATCTCCACAACTCAGTTACTCGGGCAACCTGATACCCCTTGGTAGCACTGGTTGTCAAACAGTTTCCCAGGCAACCCGATACTCCTTGGTAACACTGGTTGTCAGACACACTGGCTTCATACCTCCCGTAATGACTACGAAAGGCGTTCAAGTGGTAGCCGGGATCCACATTTCGACCAATCTGCACGGCTTTGTCTTAGCCACAAGCTCTTTTATTCACAGATTCTTGACCATCTAAGGCATATTTTATTGGTGTGCTCTCAGATTTCATGTGAAATCGGTAGCTAGTCCGCGAAGAATTTAATTGGTACTAGGTTCCGCTAGGTACTAGGAACACTTGTGTAGGGATTCACTTTGACTCTGTGTGATGCAAACCAACATAGACATTTTGAGACCAGTGACAGTGCAGTCAGTACACGTTTGGTACATACAACATCAAAAATCCACCAAAAAAATTTGTACTGTTGAATTTTAAGAGTAGAAAACTGAGTAGAAGAATAAATACACTAATTACATTGTACTGTAATAATTAATTCCGTAAGCATCTAAATAACAGACAAAATACCAATTTAAAAAGAATTACGATTGTATCATGAACATTATAACTGCCTTTATTTTCTTTTACACTTAAAAACGCAAAGGAAAATTAGGCATCCAGCCTTAAGGGTAATAAAATAAATCATTAATTACTTTTAAGCGGCTGTTTTTAAATTTCGTACGCCATTCCAAGTACATACTTAACCCAAATTACCAAAAAAGTAATTAAAACGAATGTTAATTAATTGTAATCCTAGCATTAGGATTGTTTGATTAAATGATAAGTGTATCCGACAATAACAGAAGGATTATCCTAACTAACTGAGATTAGCGTCCTCTGATTGGCCCGTTGCCGGTAGCGAGCGCCGAAATCCGGTCCGAAGCGGTTTAATCCAGATATATGCAGTTCTACATAAATTTGAGATTTAGCAGTGTTTGTAATTTCATATATAAAGCTATATCGATTGTTCTGCAGCGCTGAATATTTTGTGAACCGTGTTTTTCACACACTGTTGCTTTTTATGTGCTCTAGGTTTTTATTTTTGTTGCTTTTTTCATAATGAATATTGGATCATAACGGGTTTTATTGCGCGTGAAATTGTGTTTTGAATGTGTGAGAGACACAGTAATGGGTATTGAATGTTTTTCTTTCTTAATCTTTGGATGGTTTCAAAGTTAAACCTCGGGGTGTAACTAATTTAAGAATAAAGATTACTTATCCTATAAATCTAGATAAAAATGTCTAGACAGACAACAATGCTTTTTGAGCTAAAAATATAGCAACATAAAAATATTTATATACATTTGTAATATCATTGTATTAATACATAAACACATGTACAATAACAAATCAGGCTTCTAACTCCATAACTTCATCATTTCCACGTCGATTCAGTAACGACCGCCGAAATCCGGCTCCTGCTGGATCTAACCAGATTTATGCAGTTCAAACCGGCTTCAGACTTGAGACGGCGAATGCAAATGCGGATTTAAAGGTACATCAACGATGGAATTGTTCGAGTTTTATGTTGATCTCTTTAAGATCTGTGTGGCTTGGTGTTTTTTATGACCTAGTAGCTGTTTTTTGTGGTTTTATCTATATGTAGAAAAAAGTTTGGAGTATTCTATTGCAACATGCGTATAACCATCTGATATCTTTTCTACACCCGTTTCAGTAGGTTTAGTCAATTTAGAATAGACGCCAGGACATCCCCCTGCCTCAACATCTCAATTTGTATCGATTTATGATTATATCGATAGGAAATTTTATCGAATTCTTTCATGGTATATCAAATTAATCGCGTCTGGTTAATACATTCGTGATTTTAGTGAATGGTTATGAGGCATTTTGTGAGTAATGCTTCTTTTAATTTCTTGGAAGAGTCAGTATGTTTATTAGATATAATCTTGCTATGATTTCAAGTAGCCTATGTTATTTTGACATTATAGATGTTACTGGCAAGATTCACTAAAACATGTTGAGTAATTTTTGCCATCACGTAGCTACGAGTAGTGTGATGTAATATACTAATAATATTATAAAGCTGAAGAGTTTGTTTGTTTGAACGCGCTAATCTCAGGAACTACTGGTCCGATTTGAAAAATTCTTTCAGTGTTAGATAGCCCATTTATCGAGGAAGGCTATAGGCTACTTTTTATCCAGGTGCGCCGAGTAGTTCCCACGGGACGCGAGTGAAACCGCTGGCAGAAGCTAGTATCTCATAAAATTCAACTGATGCAATTGTAAAGAACTAATTCTAGATAGGTATTACAATAGTTACCTAGCTCAGAGTCGAATACATACAATTTTTTTAGACTGAATACGTACGGCCGTCGCAAATGGTTTTCATTGCAGATAGAAAAAGTGTACGTGCCTGAAATTCGATAGACTTTTAGAAATTGTGCCTAGGTTGAAACTGTGATATAATTGTTGTACTGTGAAGTAAAGCGTAAAAATCACGTTTGTTGTATGATAGCCCCCTAAAATTCTTATTTTATTAAATATAATATTTACATAACATTTTACTGTAAATAAAAATATATGTAAACCAACCATATAATAATATCTATACAAATTTACATTTTTTACCTAGTAGGTACTTTAGTTAAAGTGGCAACATAAATACTTCATCTGTGGAAATTTCAGGTCTATAACTATAACGGATAGACGGACGGTGAAGTCTTATTAACAGGATTCCGTCTTATACATTGGGAACAAGACCTTAAAAACTGACCGTATTCCTCGCATATCCTTTAATTTAAAACTTAGCATGAAAAACAAAATAAAAAGGTTATTTACTAGGCTACAAAAGTTTTCTAAAAAACAATGCTTCGTAGTAATTCAAGGCTATTTTTCCACAATCCGCTTTTATTCACGAGAAGTGAATGAGATCTTCCAAAACTTTTGACAAAGGGTGTTTTATGAATACTTGAAAAGTTTTTTTTTTGCTTTTGTTCAGCACTTTTAAAGTCTGTTCTAGTTTAAGTTGAGATGCGAAGTTTTTATTTTTCGTGTTTTTCTAAGAAATACTAGGAATCTTTGGGATTTGTTTTGTTTTTATAAAAAAATGGACTTTCTGGGGCGTGTTTTAAATACCGTTTTGACTTCGTGCCTCCTGAAAATTGACTAACTTTTGAGTTTGAGCTATTCCAACTGGTCGGTAAACATTGCATATTTAACTAACTTTTAAATAAATATGGTTGTCAGTTCTTCTTGTTTATACATGTTCTCGAACACAAAATACGATTATAAAAGGAAAACTACATAAAAAGTTAAAAATACCGAACTACGGTTATCATTACCGAATAGAGCTTGTTTTAATTAATTATTATCTTATTAAAAGACTTACCATTATGATATAATCTCCAGCTTTTTAATCTGCAAAACAAAAAAGTTGCTTGTTAGAAATAATGAGCGAAAGTTTTTTCAGTAGACATTATTATTTTTAGCTGTTAAGATCAACTATAATTAAACAATAATAAAGAAACATGATAAAGATAATAAGCTTAAGGTTGGTAATGGCGGTGATTCTCATGTAAGGAGATCAACAAGATGCGCAGGGCATAATATAGTGCACAAGCATTTGCTGTGACACAGGGCGGCAATTCGACACCGCCGGGAAGAGATCAGGTACAGGACCGACATTAACGTGCTCTCCGATGCACGTGTGTATTAATCACCAACTTCCAGACTCCAGGCAGCTTTGTAAAAGTTATTCAAAACCCACAAAACGACCACGTTACGAAAACAGTAAATAACAAAAGGAATTCGAGTTAAAATTTTCTGCACCCATCAAAAACAATTTCTAACTACATCAATATAATCTTAAGTCTAACCAACAGTATGGAGTCGCAATATTTGATCTAGACGCTAGGTAAATCCTATTACAGGCAAAGTCGAGTTTGCAACTTTTTCCAATCGGCTTACGGACTGTACTGTTATACTGAAAAGTGTTACCGTTCGAGCGTAAAGGATTTTATTTTATAGTCCATTACTTACTACTGAATGTGTTTTTGGGAGTTGCAACGGTTTTAAATTAATAGCTTATTCTTGTTGCACTGATATTAAGTTGGAATTATTTTTGGTAGGTACTTGTTTTTTATTATATGTCTTAATTTAACATGGGTTCAACATTTTTTTCGTTAAGTGTAATAAATAGCCATACAGAATCAAAACCACAGTCATAATTATAGCAACAAAATATATCATCATCTGCCTAGCCTTTTCCGAAATATAGTCTCACCGAATGCAGGTGAGAACCAGTGTTTTTTACATGGAATGACAGCCACCTCTACATTGCAGTTATCCGAGCAATCTGATACCCCTTCATAAGACTGCAAGCAATATAAATCAAGCAAATAAAAAATAAATTACACAAAATAACTTACGATTACATACTAACGATTACACAGTAACTTACGATTACAAACGCTTTCGTTTCTATCTGTACATTACTGTCTCTCTACAGCGTTCTCTAGCTGTTCCTGCTACGTCCAGTCTAAATCTTTACATAGACGAGTGTCGAACCGCCATTGTTACTCTGTCTTTGTCTACTTTATTACGTTTTTAATTGAACCTTTAGTATTTAAGGATGTTTGCTATAGTACCACCGCTTCATATGTGCAGTTGATAGCTGTCAATTTTCATTCTCACTGGATGCAGTTGAGAACCAGTGTTTTCCATGGAGCGACTGTCTATCTGACCTCTACAACACAACTACTCACCCAACCCGATACCCTTTGGCAAGTCTTACCAAGGGATATCAGGTTATTCGGCAAGCAAAAAATATCAAACAAATAAAAAAATACACGTTACAAAATAACATACTATTACACACTTACGATTACACGAGCTCACGATTACACATTTACGATTACAAGACAGCAACAAACGCTTTCGTTTCTATCTGTACGTTCCTCTGCTCCGTTCTCTTGCTGCTGCTACTACGTCCAGTCTAAATCTTTACATAGACGAGTGTCGAAACGCCATTGTTACTATGCCTTTGTCTACTTTATTACGTTTTAAATTGTACCTTTAGTGTTTTAGGATATTACCGCTTCTTACGTGCAGTTGACAGCAGTCAGGTTAAAAGGGATAATACCGTAGCTTCGGTGACATCCTTTAAGTACCCAGATACCTCTTGATAAGACTGGTTGTGAGATTTTCTGACTTCTATCAAAAATTTTTTTCTACGAAAGATTGATTGATTGACAGCCATTATATGGATTATATGGACCATAATTGATGGATCAATTAAACGTGTCTACTAACTTTTCATCGATGAACCAACCATGCCAAGAGTTGCTTAATCTTATGATTGATCAACTGTTGCAACGTAACTCTTTCAGTAACTGAAGAAATCATAATCTCTTTAGGTACAGACAGCGCATCAAGTAACCACAATCTGTCAAATGTCTGCAATAGATTTTCAACCTTATCACAATGGAGGTAGGCTAATGTTTGATTGGTAAGATTTGACAGATTCATATACGTTGACCTGCTGCTGTCTGTACAATGCAATGCAACTCAAAAGCTAGAAAAAATGTAAAAAAGACTCACTCACTTTTCAACAAATAATATTATCTCACCCAATTGATTCCAAATTCAATTGAAACTGAAAATTAAATATGCATTATGCATTTCAATCCTATAATTAAATTCCCTTCAGAGTCGAAATAATTCACCTCGGCCCGGAAAAAATATCGGATGTGTTTTAAAATTCATACAAAACCATTCACATGAAAACCCATTACTTTTTATTTCACTTCACATTCTCATTATAATATTAAAACTACACTATCCAAACACCAAACGAAAAAAGACTTTAAAATAACAGCAGTAGCTTTCAATTTTGCATTTCGATAACCAAACTAAAGCAAACAGGCCACTATATTGTCTCACACTCGAAATAGTACGCTAAAGTTTGATAGATAAAGTTTAAATTCCATTGGAAGTTCGTTGCAAAGAAAACGAGAAGCTAAGGCTTGGCTTTTGGAATTTGCTACTCGAATTCATACTTTATGGCATTAGAAATAGGGTTCAAAATTCTACTTACGTGTTGATGTGGTTTTTCGTCGCCGGTGCGTCAACATTGGCCAAGTCATGTGTGTTGGGGACAAGCAACGCATCTGTAAGCAAACAATAAACCATACTGTTATATAATATAGAGTTGGATTTACCGTACTTGCATGCTTAGCTTGGAGCAAAAAACGTAGGGTATACATAGGTATTATCTGCTCGTTATACTGCGTTTCATAGAATTTTTATGCAAGGAGATATTTATGCTGTATTTTACTGAAAATTGAAGATAAGGGATATATTTTTGTATTTTTTTTCTCGTTATAAAATAGTGGAGGCTTGATAAAGGAAAGAATATTTACATTTATCGAACCTTATCCTCACAATTCAGTTTGAGAAAGTTTATAACTTTGCCTTCTGACCTTCAAACCCAAGAACTTGCTATAATATAGATCACCAGCCATCCATGAAACAACTTTGGCAATAGTAGTTTCATTGATTGGCAGACACAACTACTGTTTTCCTTAGTCAGAAGTTTCTCAAAACATCATCATTAATACTGATGCTTGACTGCAACGGGTTCGATTCCCGGGTCGGGCCGAAATCACTTTGTACGTTTTAGAAACTTTCACAAAGCAGTCTGAATTTTGACCGTATTTTGACATGCAAAAGTGATTGTAAAGGCCTAAATGAAATAAATGATTTGACTTTGACTTCAAAGTCTGGATTTAGCTTTAGGATTTTATTTACATTTAGGATTTAGATAGCGGATTACCCATGCGTTTAAGGGCATGGAAAAGGGAGAAACACGTCATGACAAAACAGTCGCCCATCCACAAACCGACCGCGCCAATCATTGCTTAACCTGATAATCGACCAACCCGTGCGGCTGCTATTTAGCTACTCTTCTCTTTTCGAGTCAAATATCATATTTTATTACGTCTCAAAAACTTTCTCAAGTCTCCGACAAAAAAGTCCTGTAATAGGTTTTCAGAAATCTCGTTCCAAGGCCACGGTATTTCATTACCTCAAAACCGACAAGTCGTAACAAGCAAAGTTGGAATAATCCGAATTATAGGCTCTCACTAAGTTACTCAAGTCATTGTGTTCCACAAAAGTTTCTGAAGTTACTTTGTTGGATTGATTTTTGCTTGGATAAACGAAAATAGATATTGTGATGTAGGTATATAAGTCAGCAGGCTAACCTACCCGAATCTGACAAATTTTACCGATCGAACATTAACCTTCCACTATTGTGATAAGGTTGAAAATCTATTGCAGAAATTTGACAGATTCTACTGTCAGTCTTTACTACCTCTTAGCGGNTTGTCCTAGTTTTCTTACGGCGCTGTCGTAATAATTATGTACTTAGAATTTTTTTTTTTCTATTTGGAATGTTGGGATATTTTTGAAGTTAGCCAGTGCCTCTTACGATGAGAGGGTACTTGAAGATTTTGAAAGAATATTGCTGGAAATATAATATGCTTCTTAGTTTTTAATGAAATAATCTTATTAAAGTTGAACAATGTTTTTTTGGGGTCTAGTCGGTGGATTAGCTAATTGTTTGTCGGCAAAATATTTGTTTCTACGTTTTGTTGAGTAACACAGCTAAACATGGCTACACGTGTCATCTATTGGTTGACTTTAGAGGAAAAGTTATAATAGGTATTTGGTTCGTTCGTAGCCAACTTCGGAGCGGCATGTTTTTTTTTGAAAAGAGCTATTTCTCGTTTCAATTCAATTCAAATAAATATCATAAGACAAACATCTATGCATTATAATCTACATAAAATGTATTTACAGGCAAAGTCATTTGACGAAAACTGTTAAGGGTCATGGCACATTGTACCGGCACCGCTCCAACCCGGCAAATAACGTGTCATTTAAATTTGAACATTAAATCGTATGACGTATGATGTATTTCATAACGTCACAACAAAAAAGCCATCGGTGGGCTGTCAGCGCGCGGTTTCCTATCTAACAACTCACGTTGTTATGAAATATATCATACGTCATTGAATTTAATGTCCAAATTTAAATGACACGTTATTTGCCGGGTTGGAGCGGTGCCGCTACAATGTGCCATGACCCTTAACAGTTTTCGTCAAATGACTTTGCCTGTAAATACATTTTATGTAGATTATAATGCATAGATGTTTGTCTTATGATATTTATTTGAATTGAATTGAAACGAGAAATAGCTCTTTTCAAAAAAAAACATGCCGCTCCGAAGTTGGCTACGAACGAACCAAATACCTATTATAACTTTTCCTCTAAAGTCAACCAATAGATGACACGTGTAGCCATGTTTAGCTGTGTTACTCAACAAAACGTAGAAACAAATATTTTGCCGACAAACAATTAGCTAATCCACCGACTAGACCCCAAAAAAACATTGTTCAACTTTAATAAGATTATTTCATTAAAAACTAAGAAGCATATTATATTTCCAGCAATATTCTTTCAAAATCTTCAAGTACCCTCTCATCGTAAGAGGCACTGGCTAACTTCAAAAATATCCCAACATTCCAAATAGAAAAAAAAAAATTCTAAGTACATAATTATTACGACAGCGCCGTAAGAAAACTAGGACAACTTAAGGCTGTCTACTCATCATTCAAATAAAATGAGTCCAGACTAAGAGGCCTCATTACTTGGCACTCACATCATATAACAGTGTGAATCTTGCCTAAGCAAATTGTACATTCTAGCCAAAAAAACTGTACGCAGAGCAAAAAAAGTTCTTGCACAAAACAGTAGGGCAACGTATTCAGTGTGTTTGCATACGGACGTTGCTCTGTGTTCATTAAAATGCATGAAGTGACGTCATTGGCGGACAAAGAGTAGTGGTTGCGGCGTATTGTGCCTACGTGAGCTAGACTCTGTGAGGCATCCGTGAGCTAAATTTGTGTGTGTAAGGAAATCGTGTTTGGTGAAGACAAGCTGGTAATTGCCTATTTATTATTCTTTGCATTCTTTATTGTGGGTTTCGAGTGGATTGCTAGCGGCGTTTGCTTTTGTATTTCTTGTAATGTGGGAAATTCCATTTACGATTTGTTTTGGGGTGAAAAAATATAAAATTCTAAATATAGTGATGATTTATGTATCACAAATTAGGTTCCGCTAGCGGTTCCACTCATTCCCGTGAGGCCTACTCCGCGCACCCGGATAAAAAGTAGCCTTTCTTGATAAATGAGCTACCTAACACTAAAAGGATTTTTCAAATTGGACAAGTATTTCCTGAAATTAGCGCGTTAAAACCAACAAGCAAACTCTTCAGCTTTATATTATTAGTAAAGATGAAAATGAAAATACAGAAACGTTTAGACACCATTTTCTCATTTTCCTTACGATTACCGTAGCACTTAACGCTAAACGCTCTTAAAACAAAACTTTACCACATCTGTTTTCTCTAATCTTTGAAACTGCTTTTATCACTCGCTCTGAGAGATTCTTTTACGATGTGTAATAAAAACAAGTTGCAGTATAAAAAAACAGCGCTTTTTAAAGTTCAAATGGTTTCGTATGCTATCTTATGTAACGAACTGCATGGGAATGCTTTAATGTGATGCCGGAGAGTGTCAATATGTTTTTCAGCCGCTTAAAAGCAAAGAACACTGTTAATATGTAATGAAATTCCTTTTGAGCGCTTTTTGGGCTGATGCATGTTAATATCTTCTTAAAAATCAAAGTGCAAAATGTAAGTTTGTTTATTTGTCGCACTTTCTGAACTACCATATATCATCAGATCATCAGATCATAAAGGACACTGCTTAATCTGCAGTCGGTTAATGCATATGTTAATAATATCTTACTCGTATCTTTATATTTTACAAAGATCGGCTTCGGCCATTTTGTCATGAAGTATAAATAAACAAACTTGCATTCTCATAATTATAATATAATATCATCCTTTCACAGATTCACCCCCAGAAGTCCAGAAGGACCTAATTAGCACACCCGGATGAAAAATCTAACAATAAGATATTTTTTTAAATTGGACCAGCAATCCCTTATATTTTAAGCAAACCAACAAACTCTTCAGTGTTATGTACAGACTGAATTTGTCAAATTTCAACAAACGAACATTAACCTTCCACTATTATGATAAGGTTGAAAATCTGTTGCAGAAATTTGACAGATTGTAGTAACTATATGTTAATATAAGTGTATATAGGTCTAGGTTTACAACATAACCTACCATAATCCACCTAATTATAAGCTTAAGGTATTCAAATCAATACAGTGCCAGTAGGCATGAAATTGTGAAAATCATGCGTTTGCCACCAATTAGATGAAATAATTATTATCAGTGCTTTCAACGTGTTTAATTGGTCCGCGTAACAAGCTGTTAGGCAGTTCTGTTAAGTACCACTTTAGCATGCTTAATTAGACCTCAATCTATACTTATCTATACTATTATTATAAAGCTGAAGAGTTTGTTTGTTTGGTTGAACGCACTACTCTCAGGAAGTACTGGTCGGATTTGAAAAAATATTTCAGTGTTAGAAACTCCATATCAAAGAAGGCTTTAGGCTACTTTTTATCCGGGTGTGCGGAGCAGTTCCCACGGGACGCGGGTGAAGAATAGCTGGTCCGATTCGAAAAAAATATTTCAGTGTTAAATAGACCATTTATGGAAGAAGGCTATACGCTACTTCTGTTCGGCTGCAGGTAAATAACAGCGACTTTACTTTTTGCGGTCGATCTACGGATGGGTGACGATCTTATCATGATGAGTTCCTCCCTGTTTTAGATGGCATGGTAAAATTGGTGGGTCCCGACTGTAATTTGTTTTGTCCTTCTTTGGCAGTCGTTATGGATAGTCAGAAACTAGAAAGTCTGAGAAGTGGTAGTTTTCCCAAGGACTCTCACGTTGCCCCGGCAACTGGGTTGAGGAAATCAGATAGGCAGTCGCTCCATGTAAAGTTCAGTTGCATGTGCTTAGACTTATTTTTTTTTATATACGTGACATTTTATTATTATATACATCATTTTTATTTTGCCATTGACAAATTACTCTCATTGTACTGTTTTTCACGATGAGTTGTAGTGCAATATTGTAAATGGTCTACTAGCGACTGAATCTCTTAGTGTTTACTGTTTTCTTTTTGTGTAGCAGCAAGTCGTCATGCTCCCTTAGACGGTATTGCTTGCGGTAGCGTCGATGGTCGGGTTGCCTCCCTCCCTCAAAAATGTGCGAGGGGGGCGATGGCTGATCCTCGCGTTATGCTCGTGAACGGGTGCTGCTTGTGGTACCAGGTCGTCTTGTTGACTACATATTCTTTCACCCGTAGTTGATATAATTTTTGTTTTTAACATTTTTTGGGATGTGAAAATTTTTGGGATTTGAACTGCGGTCCTAGTTAGCCATTTTCATTGTTGATGTAGATTTCTGACTGCAATAAACCGTTGCACATGTAGGTGGGCACGCGCTATACCTTAACCTTTTTATAGAATGGAGGCAATAGAATTCTTTTGACACTTTTGTAGACGCTTGAGTAATGATTAATAAGTAAAGGTAAGAATGTGTGTGCTAGCCAACATGGTCAAATACGTCATATTTTATTATACTACATGAATTTTTGTATACTACATGTATTGATTTGTATACAATTGGTTCTTCAAACCATACAGACAGAATTGTGTTGCTGGGGAGTTTGTTCCACCATTTCTTCTTCCCAGCCAAAACACATAGGAAGTGGTGAAGGGCGGGCGTTTTTGGGGCTGTCTTTTGTAAACTTGACCTTCAAAAAGTGCTGATTTTCAGCCTACTTTGAATAAATGCTTTTTGATTTTGATTTGGTTTGACTGGTAGCCGACCTCAATGTATTTAAAGAGTTTTGGAGATGAGTTCGTTTCCCGTGGAATGCTTAATGCTACTTTTTATTTGGATTACCAAGATCATAAGCAGTTCCTCCGTGTATAAAGAGACATTACATTAGTAGATCCTAACAGCCAAAAGACAGAAAAGTCTGATTTATATTCTTACTAAGGGGTATCGGGTTGCCCAGATAAATGGGTTGAGGAGATCAGATAGGCAGTCGTTTCAAGTAAAACACTGATACTCATTTGCATCTGGTTAGAATGGAAGCCGACCTCAATATAGTTGGTAAAAAGCTAAGCAGATGTGTTACTTTAGCATTATTATAATATTTTTTTAATAGCCTTTTTATCATCCCACGGCATGGCACAGGCCTGCTCTCACACGGAGAAGGATTAAGCATTAATCACCATGTTTGCTCAATGCGGGTTGGTAATTTAAGACTTTATAGTCCAGGTTTCTTCAAGATGTTTTCCTTCATCTTTTATCAGCCATTGGTGTCTAAGATATACTTAGAAAGTGCATACAAACTTGGAATACCAATGCAAGTTGCATTAGTATTTGCCTGACCTGGAATCGAACCCACTCACTCATACCTGAGAGGTTGGTGCTTTACCCACTATGCCACCACGACTTTACCGTTAATTCCAGTCTTAATAATATCCAAAGAATTCCATTCACATTTAACCAAAACTAAACCAATACAGAATAAGGCATTACATCGTTAATCACACAACCAATTGGAAATTCCGGAACCAATCCCTTTCAATTTGTATTCGATTAATGCTCAAATACAGGGTGTTACTGAAATATATAGCGACTATACATCACCGTCATTCCTTCAAGAAACGTATGAAGGAATTGACGTGAAAAATGACTAGCATTTATTATGGAAGGGGAATATAATAACGCGTTTTTTGAACCACCTGTATATATTGGGTACTAACGGGTTTTCATATGTTACTTGGTTGCTATTGGATACTTATTTGTGTGGTACTTTTGACTTATATAATTATATTAAGGAAAATGAAAGAAGTTATTGATCTACATGAAGTGTTTCCTTAAATAACCTAACGAATGGTTGGTTCTATTACTGTTACAAGATATTTTTGTAATCAAATAATTAATTGCTTTCATGAAATTAAATACTTTGGCACGTTAATAGAGCAGTGAAGGAGTTGAGATTTTAATAGGGAAATCAATTTAACTACCTTACGTAGTCGCCATAAACAATGTGCATTACTATGTAATAATTAAAGTGCACTAAGTATTTACAGCTCATACCTACATCATAATAAAATATTATAGGCTACTTTTATCCGCATGCGGGAAGTAGCTTCCTCAGGAAGCTGATAGATATAGGCAACAGCTACACACAACGGCTACAACTTCAAATCTTTCGACTATATTCCTACTGCTTTGCTCACAATATCCACTCATAGCTGTACAAGTACAAACAAGTAATCAATAGAATGTTTCAATTCCGACACATAATGGCGTCCTAGCCGATTGTCGGCCACGGCAGCTGTTCTCGTGCTATAAGGAGATGAGCCAGCTGCGCAGCGCATATTATAGTGCACAAGCATTTGCGCAGACACAGGTGCACTCCCTATTCCCTCACTCTCATAACCCGATGGGACNCGGCCACGGCGGCTGTTCTCATATAAGGAGATCAGCCAGCTGCGCAGGACATATTATAGTGCACAAGCATTTGCGCAGACACAGGTGCACTCCCTATTCCCTCACTCTCATAACCCGATGGGACGGAAAATCCGACACGACCGGAGAGAGATCAGGCGCAGGACCGACATTAACGTGCTCTCCAAAGCACGGGTGTATCAATTACCAACTTCCAAAAGCGATTCCGAAGCGATTCCAAAAGCGAAGCGAATTCACAAAGCGATTTCGGCCCGACCCGGGAATCGAACCCGAGACCTCGTGCACAGTGGTTGGCTATGCGACAACTAGACCAAGGAGGCAGTACACATATAGGTACATATAATGAATATTACACAGCTACTATGTACAAACAACTACATAGATAATTGGAATTATACATCCAATTAGTTTAATTGGATTGATGAACGTATTAAACATTCCTACATAGTTCAATTGTTATTGTATACCTAAGATTGCGAAGCCATTTGCTAATTCTCAATTGTGTTGCGGTACGTTCTAAGTGTCCTACTTGGATGCGAATGCGAAGCGGCGCGAAAACAGTCTATTTCCTTTGAAGTGAACAACGTGACATAATTTAGATAACAAACGGGTGTAACTCGCGATTAAAATTATAAAGGTTTACGATACCTCTTTTCTCTCGGCCCATTTAAAATTCGTGCATTCGTAACTGGCATCGCTTATGACGCCTAGTCTGTATAGGACTTTACGTAACTTCTCCTCTTAAATCTTTTGCTAGATATTAAATCAACTGCCGTTTGATACTGTCTAAAATAAAAATCCCAATTCTATTCACAGCATTTACAAGCAATTCCACAAACAGTATCTAGTCTTAAAATATTCAAGACAAGTAAATAACTTAAAAGCAAGAACGTGGCATATTTCACGTAATTCCATAATAATATATAATATATTTAATATAACAGAAATTTCGCTGTAACTTAATAATGTAACAAAGTCAAAACTTATCAGAGACCAATTTTGGGACCTCAAAAGGATTTGTGGAAAGATTATTACAACGTTATGTTCAGTTCAAAGAGATGTTGCTAAGATATAATATAATAAGCATGGGTACTTATACAAAATTAATTACATTCTCGTATGTGAAGCGAGTCTTGTTGAATTACGGGAAATTCAAAATATGTACGTACTTAATGTTTAGTTGGTGTATCTTCATAATAACATGATTTGCTTAGCCTTTTCCCAACTATGTTTGGGTCAGCTTCCGATATTAAAAATCAAAAAGCATTTATTCAAAGAAGGCCGAAAACAGCACTTTTCGAACGTCAAAATTACATGAGACAGCCCCAAAAACTCCCGCTCTTCACCACTTCCTATGTGTTTATGCTGGGAAGAAGAAGTGGCGCAACAAATTCCCCAGCAACACGTCTGTGTATTAGATTTTAACTAGATCTCACTAGATTCAGTTGAGTACCAGTGTGCCAAATCGGGCGACAACTACTTACCTATCTGACCTCCTCACCTCTCTTTCTTGTCATTTTAATAATAAAACGTCGCGTGTGTTTGAGTTAAAGAACCTACGTTTCTGATATACCGCGGGTTTCTAAATACTATCTATCTTGAGTGATTGAAATCTGACGTAATTTAAATGGAGCTAATGTTGAAATTCAATACCTATTTGAGAATCAACCAGTCTAATAGGTTATCAAATCCATCCGCAAACATTGCTTTCTTTGATATACAATTTGACGCATAGAAAATGTGTTGTATTAAAACTGTTTTAAATACTGATACAGAGAACATAATGAACCTTCATCTGCCTAGCTTTTTCCCAACTATGTTGGGGTCGGCTTCCAGTATTACCGTATGCAGCTGAAACCAGTGTTTTACGTGGAGCGACTGCCTCTCTGATCTCCACAACCCAGTTACCCGAGCAACCCGTTTAAAAGACTGGTTATCAGACTTAGCTTCTGACTACCCGTAACGACTGCCAAAGCTATTCAAATGACAGCAACATAATGAACCTTGAAACCCATTAATTAAAACCCAAAGATATATTTCCACAATCCGAACCTTTAAGAGTATCATTAATTCCACGCATTCCACAATATCAAAGGGAACTGCACCGAATTGCAATAATATTCTTCAGTAAAAATAATATTGTGGGTACGGAAAAAAACAGCCATCTAGCGGGCAACTCATTAAAATTTGTTCAGCCCGATGCATTTATAAGTACCGCTGTAAACAAAGCTTCAGTTTTTGTGTTTAAAAAAAAAACTGATATTTTTTTTTTCGTTCTCATTTTGACGTTTCTATCCGTCATTATGTCGGGTACAATTTGTTTTGTTTTGTTGGCGAATTATGCTTTGGTTGGTACTCGCGATTGGCGTTTTGTAATTTTGTTTTTTATTTATTTTTAAATGGTTTTAGGTGTCTTTACTCCGAGATTTTTGAATTTAGTTGTTCTTTTTTTTAACTCTTCTTGAGTTGTCAAATGATTTCGTAATAGAATTACGATTTTCGAAAAGTCGTTTTTTTTCTACTCAATTTGAATAAAGTTTAAAGATCAAGCAGTTATCAAACATTGTTTCTTTAGTAAATTAGTTTGAGTTTTCATAATATTTTTTCAAGGAGTTAAACAGCGGTTAAAATGGGACAAAAATTATGGAATTTAAAAGAATATTTTCATTCAATTTTAATTAGTTTCCCCGCTAACCAAAAGTCTAGAAGTTTTCTCAACATTTTGTATAAAAAATGTAGAAATAAACACAGTTTTTGCAACAATATTCCTATACACAACATTGGCAACAATTTGTCTTACTCGCAGCAAATCAGCTTCAATTGTTGTCTGGACATCTCCAAATTGAAATCCAAATTCAATTTGTGATGAAGAAGAATGTTATTTTGCAAAATGGTCGTTTTACCTACGTGTTTAGACTTTATGGAGTAAATAAAAGAGTAAAAAATTATAAATACTTATTTGCTTACTGAGTTGCTTAATTTGTTGCAAAAATATACAACTTACCAGCCTCCGCCCGAGGGAATTATTTAGCCAATATGTTATCCTGATATATAAGCTATATGTCTGCCAAGTTTCATCAAAATCCGTCTAGTGGTTCCTGAGATTAGTGTGTGCAAACAGACAAACTTTCAAACATACACACATACAAACAGACAATTTTTCAAATTCTTATTCTTCTTTTCATTCTTTATAACCCTACATATTTTGTTTTGTAAAAATATTAAATGTAGGTACAGACACGATTTTTTACTGTTTTAGTATATGTATTATCAAACTAGCTATGAGGAGGTTGTGAGGGAAGGTAAGGTAGCCATTTTTCTTTATGATGTTTTACACTATTTGTGTACTAGATAGTTAAATCGATATAATATATCACTTTTAAAGAAAACATGACATTTACATTAATTAAGTAAGGATTTAAAAAAGAGAAATGTAAACTACAAACATAGTTAAAGGAATAAAAAAAGCTTCTATAAAAAGAAACATCAAAGCACTAATTATCATGTATATTTATTTAGAGTCGCGTGTATAAAGATATATATTAATTATTCAAAGAAACCGCTGTTATATGTAGTTATTTACTTTTGAACACGTTCACTAATACTTTGTAGTGATTCTAGGAAACTAGAAAATATACACATCTGTATATTAAGTACGAGTATGTAGGTATAATGTTGCGTTGTTTCTGAAAATTGAACAAAGACATGTTTTATATGCGGGATTGTTCGAAGCAAAAGGCTTCAGAAGGAACATGGTGGGGTTTTGGTCAGTCTTCTTCTTATCGAGTGAGCTGCAGGTTTAATCACCTAAACAAGCCCTACCCAACAAGCAAAGTAATCTTATAAAAAAAATTATAAGTCTATTTCTACTTATATAGTTCTTGTTATGGTATTGCGGTAGGCTCTTATACTTATATTATGCTTTGCCAAGCCTAAACATACTCAAGCGCATTAGATCTTATATCTCGGTCTTATAGTTCGCTATAAGACTGACCTCTAAGACATTTATAAGAACACTTTTACTTGTAGCAGTATTTCCCAAGCATAAATATGCTCAAGAGTAATTGTTCTTATATATCAGTCTTATATATATCTACAAGATTATCTTTTAAGACACTTATAAGACTACAATCCTGAATAATATTTTGATCTTATACAAGTATTTTATAAGAGAAAACGATCTTGTAACATACTTAGCTGAGACCACTACAAGTTTGTGCCGTCATAGTCTTGCACAAGACTTAATAAGAGCGCTATAAGTTAAAAAAAACCGGCCAAGTGCGAGTCGGACTCGCGCACGAAGGGTTCCGTACCATTTTCTATGAAAACTGAACGCATCTATTACCTACAA
>NWSH02000296.1:9760479-9777670 GCA_002382865.2 Heliothis virescens | reverse complement strand
GGGGGGGGGGGGGGGGGTTCTCTACGGGAAATCATCAGAATGACCCCTCCTGCTATGGGTGACAGCGTCGAAAATCCACCAGCGTTACTGTGAAGAACTAGCGAAAACAGTAGTAATTTATTTTAATAAACAATAATTGCAGGTTGAATTTCACAACAATATTCATTATTACTCGCAATTATTTTAACAACTATATTATTAGTTATTACCGAGAACCCCTGTTCCTCGAAAATCACGATAATCTATAATTATTCCCGGCTGGCGAATTTGGATAATGACGGAAAATTTGGTGTCATTTTCGTTTCTGTCTATTGATATTATATTATTATGATACGTTTGAGACTGAGAATAATATCAACCTAGTCTTCCAAAGGGTATCATCATAAGGTTATAGAAATTCTATTCTATTATTTCTACAGATAGTAATTTCATTCAAAACACTGGCTGAATTCCACTCTTTAAGATAAAGGGGCAAATCAATATCGTCCTGTCCCAATAGTCAATCTCATCTATCCGTGGTGCGCCCTGTTGAAATACGGACGAGGCTCTGGCGACCGACTGATGGCGGTATAACTACCACATAACACCAAGTGGGGTATTAAACGCCTTGCTAGGAGATGGGCAGCAGCATCTCCAAACGCAGCACGCCCAGCGCGGTGAGTATGGGCAAATCCCCCTAGCTTGGGGAAGGTTTTGGTCCAGCAGTAGACATTTTTAAACTCTAATGACATCAACGGCCAGTTTTATAGGTTACAGGTAAAGTTCTAGATAACTATCTGACAGATAATTCGATAGAAAAGTAGTCAAAATTGAAAAACATTTCTATGACACTATGTGTTAAATAGCTTTATCTAAAACCTGGTCGTAAGACTGAAAGCCTATGATCTCAATTTTATCTACCCAAATAGTTGTTGAAAAGGCTCGCTTATTATAAACAAAATGACGAGCAAAAGTCAGTAATAATCTCATAACTTCTTTGAAGCAAATATCATTTAAAATTTCCTTTCCCACGCCTTTGATGTTGCTAAGATCTAATGTAAGAGCGTTCCCAGCTCATCACTTAGGAAACCTTTATAAAAGATTCTTTCAGTTAACTGTAAAGCTTAGTTTACACTACTAGTATTTACACCGTATACTCAGTATCTCACTGTCAAAGATTATGGCACGCAGAAACGGCACGGCAATCCAGTGATTAATTTGTCATTTAAATTTGACTCTTAAATTGTATCTCATATAAAATATTTTATAATGTCAATATAAAAAGAAAACGGCGGGGTGAAAGCAAGCTTGCAGCTACCTATCATCTTGAGTCGCCATCCTGTGCCGTTTATGTGTGTTTTGACCTTAAGAATATGTTTAGAATCCATCCGGAATAGACCATTAAACTTGCCAATGCTTATTGAAGGCGAAGATTGTGTCTCGATTAACTATCCCACAGTTGGGCAAAGGCATTCCTACTTCATCTACACACTTTCCAATCCTTCACCAATCACGCTAGTGGGCATTCAGGTTATCCACTATCTCTTCCGAAGCCAAGCTCTTCCGCAGTAGCAAATTTTGAGTAATCATCCACTGGGCGATAATACTCTTCGAATACATTTGGCGGACGCAACCAGTCTAGTTATTTTTTAATTTTGCCTTTTTTATCGCCAAAATCGAAAACGTATTTCATACGAGAAAAATAATTATCAAGACTTCGTCTTTTTAATGAGTCGACGGCATTCGAATTGAAATTTTGGAGGCCCAATATTTCGCCACGCTCACGGTATTATTTCTTCATCATCAAGATTATAAAATATTCTTTTACCATTTATTACACAACTTCTAAAACCAAACCCATTAAAAATTATTTCAGTGCAAACAGCATTAACATTAACGCCTGACAAAATACCACTCCGGCAATTTGTGTCGCAATGTAAACTTGGCTTTGCATTTTGTGCAAGACGACAAGCGGTTAAGCCTTTGTTTCTTCAGCTAAAGCCGCCATATTTTCTTTTTTGTCTCGCTTTGTGGAAACAGTTTGTCTTACTTCCCCGGTCTAATTGAGTTCGTTATGATTTGCGGGTACTTTGTTGGTTTTCATGATAGTTTCAGTTCTTAATAATGCTGCTTCTGTTTTTGAAGTTTTGTGTTTATTGATTTGTTTGTTAGTGAAAATGGGTTTGGATATTGTGTTTGTTAAGCTTTCGTTTGAAGATATTTTTAGTACCAGATTATTCTTTATGTTAGGTATATGTTATATGTTTTGGCAAATACCTTGAGTGATAATTTCAGGAGATAAAATAACTACTAAAGTAAAAAAAAAAAAAAACACGCAGACTTTCATGGAACGTGCAGTATTAATATCCAATAACCTACAAACGTATATGTTTCCAGAAACAACCTATAAACTACAAACACCATCATCAAAAATTAAAAAAAATACCGAAAAGTAAAAGAACCAATTCTCAAAATCGAATTCAATAAAAACAAATGAGTACCTACGAAAACTCCGATTGTATAACGAGTATTTGCGCATGACGTTATGTACGAAAAATCATTTAAAATGAAGCCTTATGAAAGGCACCAAACACAAATGGGGAGGCAAACTTAATCCCAAATTAATTTCGCGGCATAATTAAAACTTTGGACTGGCTTGCAAAATTGAAACGCTGTCATTCCAGTCTGGGCTATGGAAATATTATTTTGTGAATAAATATGAACAATACATCTATGTTTACCTGTATTGTTTGGATAGTTTATAACTGCAGATTGATTTTTAATTTTTGTTTTAATTTTTTTTTGATTTCTTTTATGAGTATGACGAACACGAATGAGCGGGTAATACTTACCTATTTTTAAAGCTCTAAAGTTTGTTTGTAGTTGTATTTAATAAAAAATCAGAATTAGAGAGTCTTTTAATCAACGAAGGCTATTAGGCCTTCGTTTTATCTGGGTGGCTGAAGTAGTTCTCCCAGAAAGCTGGTGGAAGCTAGTTAGTAGAAAAAATGGTAATGATTGTATGTAGAATTGTATGACTTACCTATATTCAAAGCTGTGACAGATGCGAAGAAGATAAACACCTTCCCGACCATAGCGGATGATTCTGAAACAAAACAAATATTGTAAAGATGAAGAGTTTGTGAATTTGTGTGGCCTCACTAATCTTTAATACTACTAGACCGATTTGTTTTTTTACAGTGCAAGGTACCCTATTTATTTAAAAATGTTTTATCAGCACCTTTTTATCCATGTGCGTCGAAAAATTCTCATAGGGCACTGGTGACACTACTGGTAGAGGCTAGAATACAAATATTCTCTTGACATTAAGTCGATCATTAAAATTCACCAACTATTTTGATACTTTACATCATGGGACCATTTATACAGTCAGTCATAAATATTATACACACTATAACTTACAAAATGGAAATAGCTATTAATTTGTCAATATTCAGAGCTACTAAACTAAACAATAGTTATTTGATAATGTAACAGTCATATTGTATTGAAGTTTCGAATATATTAAGTTTATATTGCTTAAAATGGATCGGCTCTTATAGAGCAGTTGAATGATGTAATAAAACATATCATTACTAATAGACATAGGATTAAAATAGGACTTGAACAACTCAGCAATATTATTTGTACAAACGACAGCACATCAAGTTACCACAATTTGTCGAATAGGCATGACGACTAAAAAAAAATAATTAGTCCGTCTTTTAGATTATAAAAAAATATTGCATACATATTTTTTCGTTTTTCATCTAAACAGATAATTACGAAGTTATAGATCTTTGAAATTGCGCGTGACGTCACGCCTACGTACGATTTTTGCATAGGCGTGACGTCATGACCCCCCACTCCTGAACTTTGATACTCATTATCTTCGTTATTATTCATAGTATTTCAAAAATAAAAAATACGTGTCCAATATTTTGCAATAATCAAAATTACGGACTAAATGGATTTGTTTATTTTTTACCCTGTCGTCATGCCTATTCTGCAATAGATTTTCAACCTTATCGCAATGGGGGTAGATAAATGTTTGATTGGTAAAATTTTACACATTCCTATACGTTGACCTGCTGTCGTCTGTACAATGTCCTTCTATCTCGTTGGTCTAGTAGTCACATAGCGTGACTTCGGGCAGCGTGATTTCGGGCCAAAATCGTTTTGGGAATTTTAGAAAATTTCACAAACTAGCCCGGAGTCTGGAAATTGGTCAGTGGTATATCCGTGCATTGGTGATTACGTAAATGTACTTTGCCTAAACTCTCTCTGGCCGTGTCAGATTGCCGTCTCATCGAGCTAGGAGAGTGAGGGAATAGGGAGTGCACCTGTGTCTGCATAAATGCTTGTGCACTAATGTCCTGCGCAGCTGGCTGATCTCCCTATATGAGAAAAATCGGTGTCATCGTACATAATATGTACTATTTACTAATTTTGAGAAACAGTAAGCTATTCTGTTTTCTGAACAAAAATAATTCGAAAAAACAATGCAAATATTGGTATTCTGAACTTTCAGAATTTTACTCAGAATACTTGTTTTCCTAACTTCCCAGATGGATGGATATTCATAAGTTACGGAAATGTTTTATGTTGTTTTTGCATTGGAAATAACTTTTCTTGCTACTTTCCTTCAATGTTATGCAAGCAAGATTCTTGTTACTTTGATGTTATTGTGAATTGAAATATTTTGTACCGGTACTTTTAAAAGTTAGAGGCTTTTTAATGGGCACATTTTGGAATACAGTCTATGCTTAGTTTATTGATGAGAAAAATATTTTTTGAAATCTAAATGTTTATTTGCATTTTTAAGGAGTTTTTATGAATAACGTGCATTGTGCTAGTATATTTAAATAAATATTTTTGAGCTAAATGGTGTTTATTTTAAACCTGCCTCAGAAATAATACTATGGCTATGATGTCTCTTTTACTTATGTATAACTAGCTTCTGCCAGCGGCTTCGTCCGCTTCCCGAGGGAACTATTTCCCGTATCCGGATAAAAAGTAGCCTATGTTGTTCCTCAGGATCTATTCTATCTCTGTACCATCTCTGTATAATTTCATCAAAATCGGCTCACTGGTTTAGGCGTGAAAGCGTAACAGACAGACAGACAGACAAACAGGCAGAATTACTTTCGCATTTATAATATTAGTAGGGATTTTTCAGTAGGAACATAAACTCTGAAAATATTGCTAAATCCCTCTTCAAGATTTTGCTTCAACAAGCAACAGATAACGACGAAATCATTCCTTTATGATAGTCCATCAGCAAGTATTACAAACTCCAAATACCTTCAAATGACACTCAACCATTCAAGATTCACAAATCCTCAGAACACAGATATTTCAAAAACATAAAACCTTTGCAACATCCATACAAAATCCTTAAAAGCTTAACTTTTCCAATATAACGTTGAATATCAAAGTAAACAAATGTTACATTGAAAAATCTTGTTCTTGAAAAAGTTTGAGCACGTCTTAGCTTCTAAAGTAATACTTAACACGCACTTAAGGGTCGCTTTTGCAAGACATCACGCTAAGTTGGTAGAACACTTGATGTAACTTGAGTTAATGGCGACAGGACTTTTTACTCTGATGGAAAAAATTCTAGGAATTATTCTCGGCTTGAAAATTATGGTCAGGAATCTTTGATATAAATAAAGGAAAATATATTTGAGGCTTTTGGATTATAGGATGATTAAAAGGAAAAACATGTAATCTTGTAAAATGTTGTTAGTGTGGATGAGGCTGATTTTAGGTGTTCTCGTCTCTTTATGATTGGATACTTTTTTTGTAAGTGTGTGTAATTAAGATAATTATTTTTCTTATCTATAGTTTTTTTAACAATGTCAAATAATATGTACTTTGATATACATATTTGTTGAATCAGGGCAGTGTAGAACATTTTTTGGGTAAGTTGTTATAACATTTCTCAAACATTCACTCAATGTCATTTAGTCCCAAACTAAGCAGAGCTTGTATTTATACTATGTGTACTAGATAATTGAAAAATATACGTACAGACTGTTTGAAGTTTCTGCAACATATTTTCAATCTTATTACAATGACAGAAGGTTCATGTCCGATTGGTAAAATTTGACAGATTGGGTGGGTTAATCTGCTGTCGTCTGTACATTTATACTTTTCTTTTGTAAATACATAAAATGGATTTTATTAATTAAATTGGAGTCTAAGTTAAATACAAAGTTACGTATGTACATAGTAATTGAACTACGCACATAAGTAGAAATTCAGTTCTAAGGCAAAATAATTAGTGATGGATTACCGTTACGTCAATATTGAGCGACAAGCAAAAATTAATTACAGAGTTTAATCATGTAGCACGTTTAATTACGAGCCCTTTCACCTACCTATCAACTAAAATTTTGACGCCAAATATGTATTATTATGACACAAAACAAAATCCCAGTTGTCACATTTAGGAGAACAAATATAAATTCTATACGATTTTTCACAAGAATTACGTCATACGTGGTCCTAACTTTGGTACTTTTACGCTCGTACCAACCCAATTCCTTACTTTATGTCTCAACCCGCTGTTGCGTCAAATAAAACATTACGTCTAGATATAAGTTTCAAGAGCGGATGTGACCAGTCAACTAGACCTTTTCGTTCCATTTCTGTCTAAACATTTTTCGTTTCATCTTATGCGTTTGATAGACCTTCTTATAATGGATGGTGGGGCACAGCATTTTAGTGGTGGCCTTCCCCGTATAAGTTTTTAGGGTTCCATCCGAATATCTATTACAAAGTCGAATAACTTTTGCGAGTTGCAAAAATATGAATAGTTTTGGAAATTTTAGTAGGGGTGTCACAAGGTTCATGTTTCGGACCAGTTTCTTATCTCAAAGTTTTATTGTTATTCTTTTGTACGTTTCGTGTTCCGCAAGAAAAATGTATATTATATTCACGAAGTTTGGAGCTGCGAATGGTTTATTAAAATACTGGTGCTTCTCTTAATTTACGAAATCTAATTAGTATCATTTTTACGGGCGGTAAACACTCAACATTTTCGGGGAATCTAGTTAAATTTTATCGATTTTTCACTGAATTTAAAATTACTCGTGTAATATTTTCTGTTTTATTGGTATTAAAAGATAAACGCTTAAATAGAGTTATTATTATAATATAATCAGATCGTGTTCATTAAAACAATGCGGTAACAAGGTAAATAAGCACAGTTTTAAATAGTAATTTGGTTAATTGGTGCTTCATTAATGTGGTACAATGCTGTAATTTTATCACGACGTTGGTATAAAGATTAAATAAAAAAGACTTTTGTATTTTACAACCTTATTATTTAAAGCATAAAATCAATGTTTTCGAAAATTACGTAGCATAAATAGTTGGAAAAAAGATATTAAATATTGGATAATCAATATCTTATTATTTACATTTTTTTCAAAGTCTTATTTCAAAAACATATTATATTTTCAAAATGAAATATCACCTTATAATCATTTTAATGACCACTCGTTGTAAATTCCTGCTGGTTTTTAATCATTCAACAAGCAACTATTTATTTTCTGTTATAAACCACCATATCCATTTAATTTAAAATTTTCGTGTCCTCGTGGTCCTCGCCACAACCATCTCAAATGCTCTCATGTTATAGTTTGATATCTTTTATGATATATAATAAAACTAGATGATATAAGGCGGGTCAAGTCGGGTTGATTTTACGATGTCGTACTTATACTTTCATGTTGCTATGAATTTTTGTCTTTATGTGACGCGGAGCTGGGGCTAGGAAAGATGTTATTGAGATGAGCAATGTGGACTGTGTTTTGGGTATGACTTTTATTTGATCTACTTTTGGTATGGTGACTAGGGAAAAACAAGCTCAATAATCAAGGACACCTTATATATGGTTATCAAACTTTCTGGTTTCTGATTACCCGTGACGACTTGCCAAAGATTTACAAATGAAGGCCGAAAACAAGAGCTTTGTTATAGCATGCTTGAATGGCACGGCACAAAGCAGCACCAATCCTGTAATTTACTTCTCATTTGAATTTGACCCTAAATCGTATAGCATATAAAACATTTTATAATGTCTATATATGGCTGATAAAAAGTGAAGGAAAACATCTTTAGGAAACCTGGGCTATAAAGTCTGAAATCACCAACCCGCATTGTGCAAGCGTGGTGATTAATGCTCAATCCTGCTCCGTGTGAGAGGAGGCCTGTGCCCAGCAGTGGGACGATAAAAAGGCTACTAAAGAAAGAAAAAAAAATGTCAATATAAAAACCTAACGTCATTTTACAACATAATATTTACTTTTTAAATATTATAAATACTGACTATATAGAACGTATCATATGTTACTCATTGTTACCTATTTGTTGATTTGTTTTTATGAAATAACTAGTTCTAAGAATTTGTCCTGCTTTATCACGTTAACTAAGCTAAGGACAAAAGTAGTAAAATCAATAAAAATAATGGAACTTCATCTGCCGGGAAGCATAATACATACTTTATCTACAGACAACAGCACGTCAAGTTACCACAACCTGTCAAATTTCCGCAATAGATTTTCAACCTTAACACAATAGCGGAAGGTTAATTCGATTGGTAAAATAACCTTTTGAAAGTGTTCAATCAATTCTCATCCACACAAATCAATTCAGCTACCTTACCAACGAAAAATCGGTTAGAACTTCATAGCTGCACATTTATTTATTTACGCCTACATAAATAGCTACAGAACCATCCTTAAAACAAAATTCCTCGCAAAAACCAAACAGGCGATAAGTGAAACTGCACCCTTTGGACAAGTGATCATGATTAATTGCTCGCTCATCAATAACGTTGTCAACGGGTAGCGATTAGTACTAGATGCGGCATCAACGCCGCGCTTGTTTCTACGTTAGCCTACCACGACTTGCGCCTCGAGAGTTTTGGGTGGATGGATTTTTGTGGTGGGAGATTTTGTTAGCGGTTGTTTATTGGCTTGTTAAGAAAACCGGCCAAGTGCGAGTTGGACTCGCGCACGAAGGGTTCCGTACCATTATCTATGAAAAAAGTACAATAGGAATGGTCAAGTGTGAGTTACTTAAGTTGCACATTATTTCTAATAGATGGCGTTACTAGTATACAATTTTGCAATTAATTAGTATAAATCAACAGCCTTAATGTTTTTTTTTTTAATTTTTAGTATTTCTTGTTATAGCAGCAACGGATATACATCATTTGTGAAAATTTCAGCATTCTAGCTTTCATGGTTAATGAGATACAGCCCGGAGACAGACAGACAACGAAGTCTTAGTAATAGGGTCCCGTTTTACCCTTTGGGTACGGAACCCTAATAAAGGTATAAGATTTCTTCTGTTTAAAAAATTCAATCAATTTTATGTTAGTGTTATAGTTGTGTGTATAAATATACATGAACGTTGTATTTGTGTGAGTCGGTAAGTCGGTCGCAGAGCGCTCTTAAGCTTAGGAATACTAAGATAATGTGCATATACATTTTCATACTCAGTAGGTCACCTGCTTTCGTGAGATAAAAGACCTATTACAACTACTAGTTATGTTATATATGTACTATTAATTAACAGGTAGGTACGACATGAGATCACAGCAACATTATTGGTCTCAGGTCCTTGTAAAAAATATCAAAACTCGAAAAGAGAAATTTTCTCGAACGATAGTCGAACCACATGCCCAGTTCACATGAGTTACGTTTACAATCACTATAACACCAAAACAATACAACGTTTCTAAAGAAAAATATTGCTGAAGCGATCATATCCCCTGAGTATGAATGACATAAATATTCTACGGCTTCGGAGCACATTATCGCTGTACTTAGGAAAATTAATACGCACTATTCCCAAAGGCTTCCACACGAAACCATGTTCGTATTAATCTGAATATGTACGGAACCTTCCACGTTGTTTTTTCACCCCTTTTTTTCGCCGATGACTTTTTGTCACGCAAAAATGTGTTAACGATGTTCCCATATGTGGTTGGATTTATCGAAATATTTCGACGAAATGTTTTTCGGTGAAATATGATTGAAATTGTTTTCCGCGAAATTCGGGCGTCGTCAACTGTATTTATAAACTAGTTTCAGATAACGCTGACGTCTGTATTTATGGGCCAATGAATTTGAAGTCATCGTTTCTTCGATTTTGAGAAATATGATATAATTTTTACATTTTCTTCACATAAAAACATAAATATTAGCAGAATTGTCGGCTGTGTTTTGTCAAAAGCCAGTCAATCTGACAGCCAGTCTTATCTCAGAGTATTGGGTTGCCCAAATGGAATGAGGTGGTCAGATAGGCAGTCACTCCATGTGAAACACTAGTACAGCGGCATCTGTATTGACTGGAATCCAATACCAACTTAGTTGGGAAAAGGCTAGGCAGATCATGTCTATAATTTTATATCATTGAAGGCTTTAAAAACTGTATATGTATATTAAAGACCTACTTTTTGTAATTATGTAGTTAAGTTAAGGTCTCCCAAACTTGTAACAAGTTAGAAATTCTTAACATCGAATAAAACTTTACTAATTAGACTTGAAGTGATATCTAAGTTCTCGTTCATGTATAGAGAATGTGTTAAGTTAGAACTAAGTTGGAGCTAAGTAGACAAGTTGCTTGAGTGGCTCAAGTGTTTACAAGTAACTTTTATTTGGGATACAGTTATGTAGTCGTGCCCTTATTATATAGACGAGGTGACCTAATTTATATACAGACACCAGTATATGAACCTACCTCAATTTATACTAATATTATAAACCTGGAAAGTTTGTTTGTTTGTTTGAACGCGCTAGTCTCAGAAACTACTGGTCCGATTTGAAAAATTCTCTCAGTGTTAGATAGATTTATCGAGGAAGGTTATAGGCTACTTTTTATCCGGGTGCACGCAGTGGTTCCCACGCGAGAGCGGGTGAAACCGCTGGCGGAAGCTAGTCTGTAATATTTTTCAATACATTTTCAACCTTGATGGCGTCCTACCTAGCCGATTGTAGACCACGGTGGCTGTTCTCATATAAGGAGATCAGCCAGCTGCGCAGGACATATTATAGTGCACAAGCATTTGCGCAGACACAGGTGCACTCCCTATTCCCTCACTCTCATAACCCGATGGGACGGCAATCCGACACGACCGGAGAGAGATCAGGCGCAGGACCGACATTAACGTGCTCTCCGATGCACGGAAATCACGGATGCCCTTATTATACAGACGAGGTGACCTAATTTATATACAGACACCAGTACCTACCGTTTTTTTTTATCGATGGGAAAAGATCAGTATGACCCGTGTGGGTGACAGAGTGAGGGAGTGTCAGACTTTTACTGACTAAAACCCACCGTGTTCCTTCGGGAGCCCTTTGTGTGCCAGGGCCGCAGCAATTCTTTTGAAAAAGCGGCAGCCCTGTCTGTCAATTTTTTTAACCTTATCAAAATAGTAGGTAAAAGTTTCATTGGCAATATTTTACAGCTTCGGGTAGGTGACCTGCTGTAGCCTGTACCTACTTTTTTGAAGTACATACATATCTACATATTTATAGGTGAGAATGTCAATTTGAATATTTTATGAGTACTTATTTAGAAGAATACAATTTTTATTCAAAATAATAGAAACAGAATTTTCATTCAGACCCCTACAAAACTACCCAAAAACCAAAATCAAAACGAGAACCACACAAAACTGAAACTTCCCAATAATAAATCGTAACCCGTACAAACTACGCCACATTCGTTTGCATAGTAACAAGTTGAGAGTTAGGCGTTCACGATATTTGGATCAAAGTTCCTTAATTAGCCAACTCCGTGCTATCTCGCACATCTGCGACTAATAGTTCGGTTATGGTATCTGTGAGCTGGTTATTTTGAATTTATTTATTGGACTATTTTTGCTGGGTATTTTTAACATGGATAAATAGTAACAGATTATATTTTTCCAAAATGAAGCTAGCAAAGTACCAAGGGTATAAAATAGAAAAGAAAGTCTATTTTTTTTTCAATTATAGCTATATGTTATGCCAATGTGTAAGGTATATTATTGCCAATATTAATTAACATCAGTTCAGCCGTTCGTGCATGAAGAGTAAAGAGAAGACATGATCAGTTTTTGCCTTTTTAATATTAGTGTGATAGACCCAATATATCTACCAATAACTTTGTCTCATGGAGAAAAAGCAATTTTCGAGATTTACGAGATCGTTTTTCGAGATCGAGGATTTTTTAGGGAATTAGGACCATGGCTGAAAAGTCTGCCTAGTCTTTTTCCAAACTATGATGGTCGGCTTCTGGATGCAGCTGAGTACCAGTGTTTTACATGGAGTGACATAAATGACCTCATTAACCCAGTGATCTGGACAATCCTGCATGCATCATTTGCAGACATAGTCGCCTATCCCTATTAACATTGTCGGATGTGAAAATCGGCAACTTTACAGGAGAGCGCAGCAAAGTTTGAATTGTTGATATTTTTTTAAATATAGGAACCAGGTTTTCAAAAAATTTATGACATGTAATATATGTTTGAGAGCTTAATGACATGGTATTAAAGTACTGTTATTCTTTTACTAAGTGTGTAAAAAGTTAGAAATGCCATTTTTAACCGTATCAAATCAACTGTGATTAGTCGGATCTGCCACGTACGACAATGTTCCGTGTACAAACCAATTGACTATATGTCGGTAGTACCACATCCGACATTATTCATCGTTTTGCGTTTGATTATTTATGTCGGTAGTGCCACATTCTACAATTTTAACCGAATATTTGCACATATTTCATTAACTAAAATTTAAAGTAAGTTATGAAGTTAGTTTATTTGTAAAATCATTTGTATCATGATTTTCAAAGTAATTCTGTAGTAAAACAAATATTTTTATTAGCTGGGTCTTCATTTTCATCGGCAATGGTCATAATATCATAATCAATATTTTAGTTTGTATTCATAACATGTTCTTCAGATTGTTTGACAGCTAGTTTTAGTACGCGTGCGGACCTAGTAAACATTATCAACGCTATAAAACAAAAGAAAGTTATAAATAAGGAATTTAGTGATTCAATATTACGCAACATGCGTTCGCCCGTGCAACATGGTCGGTACTGGCACATCCGCACGCGGGACGCCAGGGGCAGCACCTCTCGCGTCCCGCAAACTTTGTCGCGAGTCAACTTCTGTCATTATTAACTGTCAGTCGTAATATATCCGACGATGTTAACGTGGCTATTTTGAAAATTATCCATAGAAAATATTTTTTTGTTGCTAATACTAAAAGAAGGGTCTTTTAAGTAGTGATTAGTGAAATAAAAAGAAAATGGCAAAAATTCATATCCGACAATGTTAATAGGGATAGGCGTAGTGTGGGTCACACGTTTTCATGAAATATAATGTACTTCAGTACAGCTCCACACGCACAGTAAAAGAACTAATTTGGCAATTTTAATGTGTTCCCCAGTAAAGGCTTAAGAAACTTGATAATACTGTACTCTATTACATCAGTGGGTTAATTTAATTTCACCATTAATTAGAAGCAAGGACGTGTTGTATGGTTTTAGGTAATCATCATCCAGGGAACGGTGAAACTAATTATATTTGATAGGATTTATTTCCTGGTTAAGAGCCCCCGCACACTGCAGACTAAAGTGTCGGCCAATAATTGATCGGATGTTTGGCTGATTATGAATTTTGAAGGAGATCGTAAAAATCAAGGTTTTTTGTCGGTCCCCTGCGGGGCCCGTTAGGGCCAGAGCCCGCCGGGGCTGCAAGTTTTCGAAAGAGTTACCGCGGCCCTGACACACAAAGGGCTCCCAAAGGAACACGGTGGGTTTTAGTCAGTAAAACTCTGTCAGGGGTCATACTGATGATTTCCCACCGTAAAAAAAAGGTTTTTTGTCGGTTTGATACCTGCTTGTAGTAATGTATCTCCATACCATTTTTCCCGAGCCTAATGAACCTATGGACATCAAAGAGTTTGCAGTGTATTTTACAATGCGTCTCATTTTTATCATCACCAGCCTTTTCTATTGTCCAACTGCAGGGCATAGACCTGTACGGTTTTGTATTTCAGCGTTTATACGTCCAGGTCTTATCACGATTTTTCCTTTCATCATTTACCAATCATATCATTGGTGTATAAAAGCTACCCTGAAGTCAAACCTGATGTCTTGTAGGTACTATAACTACTAGACCACAATTTCTACAATTTACAATCTACAAGGCTGGCCTATACTTCGGTCAAAGAATTTGCATTGCCATCCAGCGTGGCAATGCAGCCAGCCTTTTGGGCACGATCCCCGCTGACAGCGATGCCGATGAGTTTTTTGATATTTAGTTGTAATATATGTATTTTTTTTATTATTTTTAAATATTTATGTTAATTTCTACAATAATGATTTTATTAGTATTTATAAAAACTTTCACAACTTATACGCAACCACAAAAAGTTATCATAAAGAACCTTTCTAAAGGTTGGTTAACCACGATATCTAAATAAGTTTTTGTTGGTTAGCAAAACTAAATACCGGTGAAGTTTGCCAGGTGTGCTGAAAGTTTCTTGGCTCGGAATATTACCTACAACCAGTGCCATCAGTTTAAGAAACTTTGTTTTAAGTGGTTTGGTGTTTAAGATTTGAATTTTAATGGTTTTATTTCTTTTGGTGGGTATAGCTTTATTTCTGGGAATTGATTTTAGTTTAGTTTTGGATTGATTGGTTATATTTAATTTGTTTGTTTTATTTTGTGTATATATATATATATATAGACGTAGATTATATAATTGTATATTAGAAAAAAATATGTATATTTATGGAAATAAAAAAATGATATTTTTGTGTTAAACTTTGTTTGAATATTAAGTTTTTTGAGGAAAAATCATGTGTAAATTGGATATATACAGCTTTTACGTAATTATAAGTGATATTAGATACTTGTTAGTGTTTATGTTTGAAGAAGTTATAATATTGTTGATAGTAGCATTCATGTTGTTTAGATATATAACCATTGTTTTAAAAACTATTAGATAAAGATGAATCTTGGTATTAGCCAAGACTCATTTTCATCTAATAGTCTTTATCCTGAATGGACATTATTACAATACAAAATGGTGATACACTACACAATATTTTTTCTGTTAAAAATGCTGTAATCATCGGTTTATCTCATAACTAGTTTCTGCCAGCGTATTCACCCGCGTCCTGTGGGAACTACTGCGCACACCCAGATAAAAAGTAGCCTATAGCCGTTCTCAATAAATGGGCTATCTAACACTGAAAGAATTTTTCAAATCGGATCAGTAGTTCCTGAGATTAGCGCGTTGAAACAAACTCTTCAGCTTTATAATATTAGTATAGATATATCAAATAAACACTTCTGCCTCTGTACCTTCGACTTTAAGGCAGTTTTTACATACCTTGTATCATTATCTCCGACATCAAGTCCTTTACACGAAATCTGAGAAACTCGTGAACTCATTAGACTTTAGTCCGGCGTTGACGTAAATATTGTTGGTGCTCTAATTAAGAAAGTTGAGACTTTCTGCAGATTCGAAGGTGAGAATAAGAATAAGAAGCATTTATTTGCACAGAATATGAGTATAAAAGATGACAAAATATCAAGAATTGAATCATCATATTCTACCTGAAACAGGTGTACAAATTCACTATACAGGCCAACTAAAGGTCCTATTTTATTACACTTATCAACTAATAATAAAATCATGAAATAAAAGGGAATCTATAAAATCACTTATAACAAAACAGAAGAAAATACAAATCAAATGAGAAAATCTTCCCCATAAAAAAATAAAATAAAACATGAAATATTTAAAATTATGTAAAAACAAAAAAGTATATTAAAATTCTATAGACCTATCTTTTAAAAACTCTGTATAACTATAATAACATTTTTTTAGTAGTATTTTTTTTAATGCTTTTTTAAATAGATTAACATTGAGATCCTTCAAGGTTTTTGGTAAACGATTAAATATTATGGGTGCTGTACAAAAAACGCTGTCATGCATAAGTGTCGTGTTAGACCCTTTTACACATAATTTGGTCTCATCTCTTCTACTGCGATTACTCACATCACTTAATTTTTCAAAGAGATGTGTGTTGGTCTTAACGAAAACCGCACACTCAAAAATGTACAGTGATGGCAGCGAAAGAATTTTGTTATTTATAAAATATGGTTTGCAAGAGTCAGTACTTTGCAAACCAAACATTGCTCTGATACACCTTTTTTGAGCTTTGAAGACTGATTCTTTGTTAGTGGAATTTCCCCAAAAAATAATACCGTAACGCAATAGTGAGATAAAATGTTTGAAGAGAATATTATGATATTAGTTTAAAGTGTTATATGATGGGTACTTTAAGAGTTAGTAGTGAAAACATAGACATCTAGACCTTTAGGTATTTGATACATGAGGGTTTCTTTCTATTAAGAGTTGAGCTACTGCTTGTTGTTTCACCTAGGTACATCTCGGTTACGAAAAAATATTTTTTTAAATTATTTTTCTTTATATTGCTAGTGTAGAATAAGGTATTACATAGCATAATACGAGCTAAACAGATGATTATGATCCTAAATATATACGCGAAAGTTTGTAGTTTGTTTGTTCTTTTATTATTTTCTATGACACTTAGCAATAATAAAGCTTACATATCAAAATAACATGTAGGGTACTATGTAATCTGTGGCGTAAGAATTCCTTCGGTTCCTTCAGAATAAAGGGTGAACACACAGAAACCGCTAGTATAGCTATGAAATTAAAAAGTAGGTACTAGGTAATAACCTATTAACTAAAATAAATATAAGTCTAATATCTTAGTACGTTGCTTTGCTTTTACTTTGATCAACCTCGTCTCGTCTTAAACCTTAATTAGATTTCTGCCAAACATTAAGTTGTGTAACATATTTCAAGTAAATAGACAGGGTCTTTATACTTTACCGAAGTATTACTAGTTTATATCGTAACGATGCTTAGAAGTATAACGCTGGATACACCATTACCGTATCTCCAGAGGGATAAAGTTACGAGAGAGATATCTATTATCATCAGACTCTTTGTCATCTCACTGCTGGGCACAAGCTCCTCTCACAACAGAGAAAGATTGAGCATTAATTACCAAGTGCTCAAGTTGTTAGAAAAGTTGCATTGGTACAGACTTGCCTGACCTGGAATCGAAACCCACACTCTTTCTTGTGAAA
>NWSH02000296.1:9723494-9760454 GCA_002382865.2 Heliothis virescens | reverse complement strand
CGTCTGATTAAGTTTTAGGTACTTTTAACAATTCTTTCAGTACAGTTAATATAAGCTTATTTTATAGAAAATTTCGCTGTACATCAAAGCGGCGCGTCTCTTGTATAGCGGCGTGGGTGTCTCTTTTCAGCGCAGCGCTTCTTCAATTGCGTCGGTCGCTCTGTTGATGGTCGCTCGCCGTCACCTGTTCAGTGGGCGCACCGGCCGCTTTCAGAGGCAAAACTTACAGTTTTCAGACAAAAGGACTTTTTGTGATTTTATTCAATGTTATATTAAAAGTATTTCGTGTTGGATTGTTAGATTAATGAGATATACCATACCTAGAATTTTTTCGAAGAATAGCAGGATTTTTTGTTAGCTTTAGATAGAACGAAAGTAGGTTTATAGTTTAATGTTGGAGAATATAATGATTTTTTTAACTAGAGTTCTCAATTTGGATATTATATATTATATACTGTGACGATCAATATTTTAATCTTTGTAATATGCAATAGTATTTTACTTTGGAGGTACCGTCAGGCTTTGAGAGGTTAGTAGAGCCCAATTTGCATTCAGCCAATTTTTCATACTCATTCAATAATTCTCAAAGCTCTTAATACAATCACACTTTCTACCACGCAAAAACAAAAAACAACAGACGAATTGAGGTAATTTCTATAATCGACGTAAAAAAATAATTTAAATTATATGAATAAATTTTCATCCATAAAAAACTAGATCAAAAATGTAAAAAAAAAATAATATAACGAGTATTTTATTTTAGTTAGTACAGACGACAGCAGATCAATTACCACCACAATCTGTCAAAAAGTTGCTGCAACCGATTTTTCAAACCTTATCGCAATGGGGGTAGGTTAATGTTTGATTGGAAAAGTTGACAGATTCGATTTATACGTTGACCTGCTGTCGTCTGATACATATAATATGTACGTTAATTTACATATATGCGTTATATTGAACTGCGACACAAATATGGTTGAATGAAATTTAAAATGTCACATGCTTCAATGTCAAAACCTGATACAATAAATAGGTATAGTTATAAAAATGGTATTATCCGTGTACGCCAAACGAATATTTGAGCACTGGTATATTGGATTCTAAGCTCCGAAAAAATAGAAGCGCACTTACATACAATATTTACAAAATTTAGCCTCGTTTACCGGGAGTTTTGCCGTGTATAAACAAAAAATAACACATATCCAGTGATATATGTGATATTGATTATCACATATATTTGGTTTGTCTAAAATAAAATGTCTGTGCTTGCCAAATCTTCCTGCAGTCCCGGCAGAAAGACCTTGAGTTGCTGGAATCATACCCGAATGAAATCATACCAGATTCTTATGTTTATGGATGATGAACAAGATAGTTAAATAGAGAATTTTTCCACTTTAAGAAATTATAGTTTTCTTATATGCACAGGCCTTCCTCTCACTCAGAGAAGATGGGCGTTAATCACCACGCTTGCTTCATTGCGGGATGGTAATTCATGACTTTAAAGTCCAAGTTTCTGAAGATGTTTTCCTTCACTGCGGTTCTTCTCCTGAGACCCACTTCTTCAACCGTGCAGTTAGCTTGACGTGTCAAAGAGCGTTTTATAGGCCTATTAAGATTTTTTGTTTTGAGTTGCGAGTTTGAGTTCGTAATACAAACAATATATATCCAATCGAACATCAATCGTATTTACATACTTGTAATACAGAAGAAGAGGTTCCTGACTACTGTCTCCAGCCGAATTCAAAAACTGCTAGATTCACACTCACTAATGTATACTAATTTAGATAATCTTAGTTCACCTTTTTGACAGCCTTAAACTATCGCTCGTGTTTTTTTTTCTTTATTTTAATAAACCAGCTTACATTTCGTTCAAACCAAAAAAATCAACGACAATTTTCCATCAGTGGTTTTTTTTACGAATACCGTGTCAAAAGTTTTTTATATATGATATACGTCTTTTTTCAGATGATATTTTTTATAAACCTATATTATAAACAGAGAGAAAGAATATTGAATAGTTGAATTATATATTAATACAAAGTTAAATACTATGGAACTGATAGTTAGTAAAATTAAAGTGTCGTTAAATTAAATAAATTAGGCGTAAAAGTCTAATAATAATTGAAAAGTTATTGTGGAAAGCTTAAGTGAAAAAAAAACACGAAGAAAAATTTTCTATAAAATGTTTGTATGCAGTTCGGACAAGGTAAGTTTCACAATGTTTTTTGTGGTAGAATACTCTTTTGTAATTTATGTTGCTATAGAGTATATGTAAATTTCTTAGTAGTCGAAATAAATGACGTACTATTATTTTGTTGATATGATTGGATGTTGTAATGTATCGTTTTTAAGTCATGGACATGATACAGCACTTTTGTGTACAGATCTGTTTGACATAAAATTCGAGGTTGGCGTGGCTTCCTCTGTCAATTAATTTTTATTAATGAACAGTGAAAAAGAAATATCTAATTTAATTCTCCAAGTAAAGAAGCAAAATAGAACATAAAAAAATGTCTACTTGGAAGAAATTTGTTGCGTTAAGCCGAGCGTAGTGTTTCGTGTCGTAGCAAATCGATCCCGTAGTCGTGCGTAGGCATTGCGTAGCGTTTTGACAATTTTATAGTGCCCAGACAAATAAATCAGTTTAAAATGGCTGCTTGAAGTAGGTAGACATGAAATATCAATTGGCTACTGTATTTTTAATTGGTCACATATTATATTATGCCAATTTATTTTATTGTTAAAAATAACATAATTTCTACAATTTATCAAGGCTGGCCTATACTTCGGTCAAAGAATTTGCATTGCCATCCAGCGTGGCAATGCAGCCAGCCTTTTGGGCACGATCCCGCTGACAGCGATGCCGATGAGTTTTTTGATATTTAGTTGTAATATATGTATTTTTTTATTATTTTTAAATATTTATTTAATTTCTCAACAATAATGATTTTATTAGTATTTATAAAAACTTTCACAACTTATACGCACCACCAAAAGTTATCATAAAGAACTTTCTAAAGGATTGGTATAACACGATATCTAAATAAGTTTTTGTGGTTAGCAAACTAAATACCGGTGAAGTTTGCCAGGTGTGCTGAAAGTTTCTTGGCTCGGAATATTACCTACAACCAGTGCATAAAGTTTAAGAAACTTTGTTTAAGTGGTTTGGTGTTTAAGATTTGAATTTTAATGGTTTTATTTTCTTTGGTGGGTATAGCTTTTATTTCTGGAATGATTTTGTTTAAGTTTTGGATTGATTGGTTATATTTAATTTGTTTGTTTTATTTGTGTATATATATATATATATAGACGTAGATTATATAATTGTATATTAGAAAAAATATGTATATTTATGGAAATAAAAAAATGATATTTTTGATGTTTAAACTTTGTTTGAATATTAAGTTTTTGAGGAAAATCATGTGTAAATTGGATATTATAACAGCTTTTACGTAATATAAGTGTAATATTAGATACTTGTTAGTGTTTATGTTTGAAGAAGTTATAATATTGTTGAATAGTAGCATATCATGTTGTTTAGATATATAAACCATGTGTTTTAAAAACTATTAGATAAAGATGAATCTTGGTATTAGCCAAGATCATTTTCATCTAATAGTCTTTATCCTGAATGGACATTATTACAATACAAAATGGTGATACACTACACAATATTTTTTCTGTTAAAAATGCTGTATCATCGGTTATCTCTAAACTAGTTTTGCCAGCGTATTCATCCCGCGTCCTGTGGGAACTACTGCGCACACCCAGATAAAAAGTAGCCTATAGCCGTTCTCAATAAATGGGCTTCTAACACTGAAAGAATTTTTCAAATCGGTATCAGTAGTTCCTGAGATTAGCGCGTTGAAACAAACTCTTCAGCTTTATAATATTAGTATAGATATATCAAAATAAACACTTCTCCTCTGACCTTCGACTTTAAGGCAGTTTTTTACATACTTGTATCATTATCTCCGACATCAAGTCCTTTACACAAATCTGAGAAACTCGTGAACTCATTAGACTTTAGTCCGGCGTTGACGTAAATATTTGGTGTGCTCTAATTAAGAAAGTTGAGACTTTCTGCAGATTCGAAGGTGAGAATAAGAATAAGAAGCATTTTATTTGCACAGAATATGAGTATATAAAGATGACAAAATATCAAGAATTGAATCATCATATTCTACCTGAAACAGGTGTACAAAATTCACTATACAGGCCAACTAAAGGTCCTATTTTATTACACTTATCAACTAATAATAAAATCATAGAAATAAAAGGGGAATCTATAAATCACTTATAAAAAACAGAAAAAATACAAATCAAATGAGAAAATTCTTCCCCATAAAAAAATAAAATAAAACATGAAATATTTAAAATTATGTAAAAACAAAAAAGTATATTAAAATTCTATAGACCTATCTTTTAAAAACTCTGTATAACTATAATAACATTTTTTTAGTAGTATTTTTTTTAATGCTTTTTTAAATAGATTAACATTGAGATCCTTCAAGGTTTTTGGTAAACGATTAAATATTATGGGTGCTGTACAAAAAACGCTGTCATGCATAAGTGTCGTGTTAGACCCTTTTACACATAATTTGGTCTCATCTCTTCTACTGCGATTACTCACATCACTTAATTTTTCAAAGAGATGTGTGTTGGTCTTAACGAAAACCGCACACTCAAAAATGTACAGTGATGGCAGCGAAAGAATTTTGTTATTTATAAAATATGGTTTGCAAGAGTCAGTACTTTGCAAACCAAACATTGCTCTGATACACCTTTTTTGAGCTTTGAAGACTGATTCTTTGTTAGTGGAATTTCCCCAAAAAATAATACCGTAACGCAATAGTGAGATTAAAATGTTTGAAGAGAATATTATGATATTAGTTTAAAGTGTTATTATGATGGGTACTTTAGAGTTAGTAAGTGAAAACATAGACATCTAGACCTTTAGGTATGTGAATACATGAGGGTTTCTTCTATTATAGAGTTGAGCTACTGCTTGTTGTTTCACCTAGGTACATCTCGGTTTACGAAAAAATATTTTTTTAAATTATTTTTCTTTATATTGCTAGTGTAGAATAAGGTATTACATAGCATAATACGAGCTAAACAGATGATTATGATCCTAATATTATATACGCGAAAGTTTGTAGTTTGTTTGTTCCTTTTATTATTTTCTATGACACTTAGCAATAATAAAGCTTACATATCAAAATAACATGTAGGGTACTATGTATCTGTGGCGTAGAATTCCTTCGGTTCCTTCAGAATAAAGGGTGAAACCACAGGAAACCGCTAGTATAGCTATGAAAATTAAGTAGGTAACTAGGTAAATAACCTATTAACTAAAATAAATATACAGTCTAATCATCTTAGTACGTTGCTTTGCTTTTACTTTGATCAACCTCTGTCTCGTCTTAAACCTTAATTAGATTTCTGCCAAACATTAAGTTGTGTAACATATTTCAAGTAAATAGACAGGGTCTTATAACTTTACCGAAGTATGTACTAGTTTATATCGTAACGATGCTTAGAGAGTATAACCGGCTGGATACACCATTACCGTATCTCCAGAGGGATAAAGTTACGAGAGAGATACTCATTATCATCAGACTCTTTGTCATCTCACTGCTGGGCACAAGCCTCCTCACACACAGAGAAAGATTGAGCATTAATTACCAAGTCTGCTCAAGTTTGTTAGAAAAGTTGCATTGGTACAGACTTGCCTGACCTGGAATCGAACCCACACTCTTTCTTGAAAGGTTTTACCATTAGGCCACCTCAGTAAATATGCTTGTGTTTGTCATTTTATCGTGTGCATGTGTAATGATGAAATCGACAGTGCATGAGTAAGCTATCACTGTTTGATGCGTTGTCTCGCCCCGAGATTTTAAATGAACAGCTTTTTCCGCATAGAGATATGTGGTCATGGCGGTTCCAGTGGGTTAAATGCTCCAAGTAACGACGTAAACGACGATGTTACTCGCTTAATTAGGCGACGTAAAACTTTATCGTTATGTGTAGGTAACATGACATGTACTAGGATAGCATAAGTTGGTAGAAGTTGTAATATGAGAACACTAAGTAAAGGGGTTTTTTTTATTCAAAGTTATATAATAAAAAGGAAACATTTTTTGTTTGTTTGTTTTAATTCATCTGTATGAATTAATATATGGAAGGAGAATTATGTACAAAAATTACTTTTTTTGTGTAGGAACCCCCTAATATTTTAATTTTGTTTTTTCATTACATGTGTTATACATCATCTGTGAAAATTCCAGCTCTCTAACTATGGTTAACGAGCAATAGCCTGGTGATAGACCGACGGACAGTCAAACAGCAGTCTTAGTACGGACCATGTGCACCTAAAATTTTATCAACTATAATATTAATTCCACAAAAGTCCAACAAATGCATGTTGAAGTTTCACAAACTCGTTACCCCAGTTTAGTTCACCTTGCGACGTAAATGTTGGCCAGCTAATTAAGCTGTGAGATTTGCTGTGTCACATAAGCTCCTAAGTTGAACTTCTGCTTTGGTCTATACTAATATTATAAAGCTGGAGTTTGTATGTTAGATTGAACGCAGTAATGCCAGGAACTACTGGTCTGATTTGAAGGAACTACTGGTCTTCCTTTCAGTGTTAAAATTGAGGTAGGCTATAGGTTTTTAGGGTTCCGTACCCAAAAGGGTAAAACGGGACCCTGTTACTGAGACTTCGTTGTCTGTCTGTCTCCAGGCTGTATCTCATAATCCGTGATAGCTAGAAAGCTGAAATTTTCACAAATGATGTATTTCTGTTGCCGCTATAATAACAAACACAAAAAAAATAAAAATATGTATATATTAAGGGGGGCCCATACAACAAACGTGTGAAACCGCAAATTATAACTTTGTTATTCATATATTTGTATAAAAAACAAAGTTATTTTTTGCTGCCCGAAATATGTTTGTATTTTGGCTAGTTGTAAGTAATAGATACGTTCGTTTTACATAGATAAAGGTACATAACCCTTCGTGCGCGAGTCCAACTCGCACTTGGCCGGTTTTTTATATCTATGAGCGTGAAATAATTCCTTAAGGACGTGGGAGAAATCGTGGGCAGAAGCTAGTAAGTTATAATTATAAGCTTTTTGACTGTATGCTAACATGGTTTAATTTGCCGTTTATATTTACGGAAAATATGTATATAGAGGTTGAATTGTGTAGAGGTAATTGAAAAAGTTGGTATCGTATTTATTTTACTAATGAAACAAAATTAAATAGACTTGGCCCTGTTATTGGCTGATTCATTACACATGAAACGAACTAAATATAAAATTATTAATGCTTTAGAAAGGAAACATATCCTAATTATGACTGGCTATGGCCACTGACTGGCAATGATCAGGTATTCAGCCGGTAACGGACTGACCAAAAACTTTGATTGCATTTACGATTACCTTCATAATCAGTAAACGTACCTTTGGACTAAGTATCGACAACAGAACTGACTGTAAGTGTTTAAACACACTATGCCGAACGTACGCGACCGAAGTTCCGCGGCTAATTTTACGTTCCAACGTATTCGGCTGATACGACACACCATAAGTGTCGAACTTACGCGGCAGAAATTCAGTTGCACAATCTCGTGTGTAGGTATATTCAATGTTCGATCGAACCGAACTTCGGTCGCGCACAGAATACGTTGCCGTCGAATTGCCGCTGAACTGACGCCCGACCGAAGTTCGGCTGTACGCTATAACGCAACGTAATTTCGGTATAATGTGTCGTCAGTAATTCAAATAGCATTGCAGGCGTAATCATGCCGAACTTCGGTCGCATATCTTCGGCATAGTATGTTTAGACACTAAATGTTCATAATAGGACAACAGACGTTTTAAAAAAAATGTCGTTTATGTTGACAGTGAACTTGGGCTATATGTTAGGTCGTTATGGTCCCCAATATGAGTTTATATATTAACTTTTCTACAAGGTATAATAGAATTCTCTGAATATTTTGTGCGTGCTACAAAATAATGGGTTTTCTACTTGATTGATCACCGTTTCGAAAAACTTGGTGAAAAATCTTTGGAACGTAATGAATAGGTATAGGAATAGCCTAAAATGGGGTAGCGTTACCTATTTTTTTTTCTTACTGATGTTAAAAAAAGAGAAAGTTAAAAGGTTTACTTATATTATAAAGCTGAAGATATTGTTTGATCGCGCTTATTTTAGAAACTAGTTATGGTAAAATTTGAAAATATTTTTCTTAAAAAAAGAATTTACCCATTTATCGAAAAATAATATACACTTTTTACCACCTGGATATATAGATACTAAAATTGCAATACTTAAAATTGTAAAAGTTTCAAGTAAAATATTCAATTTATACAAAGTATCCGTAGCTATGTAATATCATAAAAATAATGTTAATGAATCAACAAACATACCAAGTAGATTTGCTGTAAATAATAAACAGAACGGAAAAAAACCTATAAAACTTCCATGAACCAGAAAATAACTAACTTTGCAAAAAACATTGCTATGCCAAAAATAATTCCAACAAAATATTTCTTTTCCCCACAAATGGCAGAGGAAGAAAAATTTCCATGTTTCCGATTACGATTTTTTTATAATTTGCTTTTATATGTACGAGAAAGATTTGTCAAAAGTCCCAAATGGTAATCACGAACAAACTTACGGCAACTGGCACGTGATTTGATGACAAATGGAAATGCTTATTTGAATGTAAATCATAAATGTATGACATGTAACTTTCGCAAGTTATTAAAGAAAGGAATTAATAATAAAAAACCGGCTATGCGAGTTGGAATCGCGCACGAAGGGTTCCGTACCATTTTCTATAAATGAACGTGTCTATTACCTACCTAGCCAAAATACAAACATTTTTCGGACAGCAAAAAATAACTTTGTTTTTCATACAAATATATGAATAGCAAAAATATTTTTTGCGGTTTCACACGTTTATTGTATGGGGACCCGCCTTAGTATTTTATTATTTTTAATTTTTGCTGTTGTAGCGGCAACGGAAATACATAACTTGTGAAAATTTCAGCTTTCTAGCTATCACGGTTTATGAAATACAGCTGGAGACAGACAGACAACGAAGTCTTGTTCCCGTTTTACCCTTTTGGGTACGGAACCCTAAAAACCATGATTGTCTCTTACTGTTTTGTTACTCATGTATGACAATTAGTTTTAGCTCAAAAATGAACTATTTCCCGCACCCAGATTAAAAACCTAAGTTACTCCTTGGCACATCAGCTCTCTACTAGTGAAAGTCCTGTCAGAATCGATCCAGCCATTTCAGAGATTAGCCGCACCAAACAAATAGTCAGACAAACTAATCAAGTTGTTTCAATATAACTAAATGCAATATAAAAATTTTTTTCCTAGCCTATTCTGTCCCACTGCTGGGCAAAGGCCTCCCCATCTTGCTTCCACACTTCTCGATCTTTCGACCGAGTCCACCAGTCCCGCTGATAGGCGTCTAGGTCGTCGCGCCATCTTTTCCGAGGCCTCCCTCGTCCGCGGTTTCCATCATGGGGTCTCCACTGGGCAACAATAGTGGCCCATCTTTCTGGGTGCATTCGGCTGACGTGTCCGGCCCAGTTCCATTTTAACGTTGCCGCCTTTTGGCCCACATCAGTGACTCCTGTTTTGGAACGTATCACGGTATTCCGTATGCGATCGATTGATATTTAATTACATTAAATAGTTTTAATCCGGATTTCACAAGAATGTTCACCAGTTACACGTGAACCAGCGATAAATTGTTATTTCACGGAAAAACTGAAAAATGATAGCACAAAAACTTATAAAATTTTATTTCAACCATTATACAATAATCCAATATTTTCAGATTTCGTAATAATGTTGCTTTACTATCTTTTTGTATTTTGGTATTAATTATTTTAATTAGGTTCGTTATTATTTTTGCTTTATTTAATAAAACAGTATTTAGCTTTTGCCTCGGGTGTTGGCGACGCTTCGCTTTGTGTCAAAATTATGAAAATGTTTAACGTCTTTTTCTGTACAAACAAAATCATTATTATCCAGGCTTTTCACAAAATATTAAAACTTGCTTCACGTGTCATCATCATCCTTGCTTCCAAACTTGCTTCCATACCTATATTAAGTACTATGTTGCTGTTCCTGCGGTTTCACTCGCGTCATGTGAAAACTGCTGCCCGGTGCTGAACTGGTACCCGGGTATAAAGTCACTAGTAAATACTGAAGCTTTTTTTTTTCAAATCGATTCAGTACTTTTGGAGTCTTGAGAGTACAAACAAAAAAAAATCTCTTTATTATATAAGTATAGATAAAAAAATGTCTATCAAAACTTTAATTCTTACACTTGAAATACAACAAGTGCGAGTTGGACTCGCGCGCGAAGGGTTCCGTACCAAGCTGTAGTTCCACGCTTGAGTAACAGATGGCGTTGTATTCAAATTGCACTGTCTTTATAATTTATTGTATGGGGACCCCCCTTAATATATAACTTTTTTTAATTTTCAGTATTTGTTGTTATAGCGGCAACGAAAATACATCATTTGTGAAAATTTCAGCTTTCTAGTTATCACGGTTAGTGAGATACAGCCCGGAGACAGACAGACAACGAAGTCTTAGTAATAGGGTCCCGTTTTACCCTTTGGGTACGGAACCCTAAAAATGATTCATTAGTCAGCAGAAAACGTGACTATTCAAATATTACCTAAACTTTTTACTATTTTGCCAAATAATTGATCACATTACCTTAAACATTTTTCTATGAACAATTTTACCTACACATTTCTCAGTTCAAAGAGATTGATACAGTTATTTTCGCAAACCCATCTATAACCAAACATCAATCGACAAGGCACAAGCAGTGGGCAGTATATACTTTACCTATAAATCTATATATTAAATAAAATAGGTAGGTACTGTGTATTTGTAACATTACAATAACCCTATTTGTAAGTGCCCATAGTGCATACTCGTTAATACCTAAAAAAAAAATTTACAAAAGGTTTGTTTACTCCAGCTAATCTCCAAAATGGCTGTACCGATTTTGACCAAATTTTCATTGGCAGATAGCTGATTTAACTAAGAATAACTAAGGTTATTTTTTATCCATCTCCAAGTAGGAGTTCCTGAGAAAAGTGAGTAAAACTGAGGGCAGAAGCTAGTTCTAAAATAAACATCATACGTGGAAGTTTCTAGACCTCGCGTAGATCGATGCTCGCCCACGCAACGTACTGAACCTTTAAGTGGAAACGAAACTTCTTTTATACACACCTGATCCGGGGCCTTTTTTGGAGTTCCTTTGTTAAATTGTAAGATGGGAAAGCTTTTTGTTTTTTTCATGGTTTCGTACGGTCAATTTCAATGACTAGTTGGTTTAGAAACAAATGAAATTAATATATACTATAATATTATTAAGCTGAAGAGTTTGTTTGTTTGTTTTTTTGAACGCGCTAATCTCAAGAATTACTGGTCCGATTAAAAAAAATCTTCAGTGTTAGATAGCCCACTTATCGAGGAAGGCTATAAGCTACTTTTTACACGGCTGCACTGAGTAATTCCCACGGGACGCGGGTGAAACCGCTGGCAGAAGCTAGTTAGAAATAAATAATGTATTTGTGGCACTTCAAATTAATATCCGAGTATACCAATACTTAACATTTCCACAATTGAATAAAATGGCACTTTCGTAATTTCTGTTACTCTGAAAACATTTCATCAAAATAAATTCCACAAAGTTTCAAATGCCAGTTACAACTTGAAAATAACAATTTCTTTGATTAAAACTTCAATAGAATTAATATTGAATAGAATTAATATTGAAAAAATAACCTCTCAGTACATATGTAATCATAGCAAAAATATTTTATATTACGACTTTAAGTTGAATTTGAATTGAAATTGATTATTTAGAGGTCTTAATTAAATTGAGAAATATTATAGTAAAAAATCCTCAATAAATCTGTCATTAAAATATTGCATAATCTTTAATATCTATTAACTGCATACGGTCAGTACACAGTTTGCAAAATTGCGCAATTTTATTAATCGTCTAGGCGGCCCTTAGAAAGACAATATATTACCTGAAATGGACAGCTACTTAAGGAGCTTTAGACCCAGAATTATTTATTCTTTTCCGTCATTAGTTTGAGTCAAGAAACAATGAATGGACTGTGTGAAAGGCGATATGGCTGGAAATAATGTTACTTGTGTGATGACGTCAGATAAAGAAGTATGGGAGAAGAAGATATGCTTATTATTTGCTAAGCACTTGCCCTTTTCTTCCAAAGCCTTAAAGAGAAAAATAAATATTTTTTTGTAAACCTTAAAATATCTACGCATTCTACTACCCTTCCTACGAATGCGAGGAAAATTGTGAGGATACATATATGTAGGTTTGTTACTCTTTCACGCAAAAACGACTGGATAGATTTTGATGAATCTTGGCAGTAATGTAGCTTATATTTCACAATAACATACAGCTTCCTTTTTTTCAGGGTACGGGAAGTAATTACAAGGAAAGTGCGTGAAACCGCTGGCGGAAGCTAGTGTGTAATAATTTCAAGTCAATTTGTACCCCACAAAGTTAAAGTAAAATCTAGATTCAAAATATTCTAAAGTTTAAACGCTTAAATAAGTATTCACACTTATAAAACAATCAGTCAAAACAGAGCCTCTAAACTACACAGAAAGCAAATAAATAAAATATTCCAAAGTTAAAATCTACCTTCAATCAAAAACACCGGGCAATCCGAAAACAAAAGAAAAATAATCACAAAAACAACCAGCTTCACTTCGCAACAAAAATAAAAGGTAAAAAAAGAAATAATAAAAAGATAAGTTCTTTTATTGACTCTCAAAGTATTATTTATCCTCAAACTGTTTGAATAATAAAACTTGAGTCAAAATCGAAATGTCTTAACGTGGTATAAATTAGAAAATGCTCAGTTTATACTGAATATAATGAGTTTCTTGGGAATGTTTTTGGTGGTAATAAATCTTGGTTGTCTTGTGTGTTTTGTAAATAAGGCTACGCTTGTCGGTTACACTCGAGTGCAGCAAATTCGAGTCAGCTTTAGACTTAATTACTGAAACTATGTTTATCGAAAAAGGATCTTTGTATTTTTTTTTCAATCGTTTTATGCTTGACTAGCTTCCGTCAGCGGTTTCACCGCTTCCCGAAGGAACTGCTTTCCGAACCCAATAGTAGCTTATAGATTAGTCTGATATATGAGCTATATTACGGCCAAGTTTTATTAAAATCCGTTCCGCAGTTTTTGCATGACGGATTAACAAACAAATATATAAACTTTCGCATTAATAATATTTGTAGGGATTCTAGACATTAAAAATATTAAAGAACATTGTTAACAATTGGCATTAGGGGACTATTTAATTGCCATCAATTGAACACTCAGCCTCGTGTCAGTAACTGGAAAATTCCACACAGAAAGCCCGATAACTTCTAGCCAATCTCAAAAAGGGACTATCTGAAATCATGCCCATTCGTGTCCATTAGAATAACGAGGCAATTAACTCGATAATTAATTAATGTAATCAAAGCAAATCTTCTGTGTCAAAATACACATAGTCCTTTAGAAATCCCTTCTCACAATAAAACAGTAAGATAAAATCAAAAAGCGTTGTTCGCAGAAAGCAATAAAGATGCCTTGAGGGTATAATAAAATTATCGGTGGAACATTAACTTTAAATCTTAGTAGAACATTTAAATAGCATTTTTATTGGTTTAATCGCCACTCTGGGATTGTATGGGAAAATGCTTTGTTCCGCAGAAGAGATAAGGTTGCATACTAATCTTTGAATGTACGAGTAAAATTGTGGGGCCTTTCACAAACCCATTTTCATCCCTTTTTGTGATGGGATATTATCAAAATTAAATTCCTGCCGACGTGGACTTAGCTCTCAACTACTTTTTCTTGTCGAGTGAGCTGTAAGTTCAATCACCTGAGAAGACTTAGTGTCAGAGTTTTCTAAATCCACCTGACAGCCTCTGACGTGCAGGTAGCTAAGACTACTACTAGATAATAGATGAAGATTTTACATCTCAGGCAGGGCATATTACGCTACCAATTACTTCCTTTAAAATGACTATTTGGCCGACAAAGGAATGCCTTGTGATCAATAACAAGAACAATACTAGACTAGATCAAAACCCGAGGGTCACAGGAATTCCAAGTAACTTCACAACGTCTATTTTTGGCCTCAGCTCAAAAGGTTAGCGAAAAAGACACAAATAAAAAAGATATGCGGGATTTCAACGTAAAATAAACCAAAATCTTTTCAAAGAGATTTTGCACTAGCTTCAGTCGTCACTCATTATTGTCTCCAATAAAATCCACGTCCTCTGACCCAGTTTCAAGTAGAATAGGTACTAGTGTGCATGAGACTAACCAGCTTTGTCTCTTGTATGAAATAGTTCTAGACCAAAAGCTAGTAATAAACGCCAAACACTAGATCAAAACTACGTCGAAATTCCTCTATACAAACTAAAGCTCTTCAAAGCATATATACTTTTGATACAACAAGAAAATCTTTGTAAGCAAGCAGAACAAAAAGCACTTTTAATTCACACTCACTAAATTAGAACAAAGCCATAAACCATTTGTTTAAACCAACATAAAATTACCATAACACCTAAACTTTAAGACCTTAAGTTACCGTCGAAAATTCTAGAAACTTAACCTACTTACCTAAAAACGTTGCCAATAAATACTGGATATCTCCTAACCGATTACAAACGAGTGGTTGATGCAAAAACCAGAAATAAATTTGCCAGCAAGACGGTGAACGGATTCGAGGGGGTTCGCTTAAAATTCAACCGCTAACGTTACTCTGGCTAAATTTGTGGTACTACTAACTGTTCTCGAATGTTTTTCACGTAGTATTTGTATGGCTGATGGTAAAAGATTCTCGTTGGAGTCTTTCGTTCATTCTGAGGGTGTAAAGGCATCAGCTGATAAATTAATACTGGCTGTTAAGGTCGCATAAAATGTATTTTATAAACCTAAAACTATTTATTCCCGTGAAATAAAATCGTATTGCACTTTTACTTGTTAGGACTTTTTAAGTCAAAAAGTAATTCCAAAGGTAACTTCTTCAGGTTAAGGTTCTTCACTTTATAATTTATTTCATTTTCTGTTTCTATTTGATAGTTGAATGTATTAATTTCTCATCTTATTAAGAGATTTTTCTTCTTCTTCGTCCTGACCCGTTTTAAAGTTATTCGGAGTCGGTGCGATATGCCGCGTCCATTCCTCTTTCATTCTCTTGCAGTCATACTAACATCCACACTCTTCTTATTCATGTAATTCTTTATTTCTTCTCCATTATTGTATCTTTTTACGTCCATTTTTGCTCAAGGTCTTCCTGTCGTACAAAGTTTGATAGCCTTGTATTCCGAATCAATGACTGTTTCAATGAACGCTTTTACGAATTGCCGTTAACATCTTAGAGGCAACGTTTCTCGAGTTAAAATAGCGGCATAAAAACGATTACGAGTTTCTTAAGCACCAAGTTTTATTTGTTTGATTGTAAACTGTTTTGCGAAATAAAAACTGAAAGAGTCATATTTACTTGTGTGGAAAATACAAAATAAACAAAAACAGACCTTAAGAGGTATGAAATAGGGTTCAAATCACTTGTACGTACTGATAGCCTTAGATATTTCTGTGAATACCTTTATCCACACCTAATCTTTCACGAGGTGCTAGACAAAGTTTTACGGCAATCAAATCAAAGATAACGGAATGTGGTATTCCAGAAATCAGTACTTCTGCGATTGGTGATTTCATGATAAATCAAAGTTTGTCTTTATCAGCAATATTATAGAAGTTATCAATAGATTATTTTGTACTTGGGCCTACATCATCATGAATGCCAGTTTTGTCATACAGTAACATAAATAGTTGAATAAAGGACTTATTGTGTTTGTTGGTTGATTGGTTTTAGGAAACTTTCATAAAGTATCCCAGAGTCTAAAAGTTAGTGGTGATATACCAGTGCCTCGCAGAGCATGTAAACGTCAGTCCTGCGCCTGGTCTCTCTACGGTCATGTTGGAAAGAAACATTTGATACAGTACTCGAAAAAACATCACTTCTTCCAAATTTTACAATACTTCTCTAAAGAATACCAATTCATTAAGTAGACAAAACAGAGCAATAAAAGAGAACACTAAGCTTCAAGCGGTGGATAGTTCCAAATAGTATGGACAGCTAAGATTGAGCTAAGCCGGACCTTGGCACTGGGCCAGCCAAACGCCGGAATATGCTAATCTTAGGCCAATACCCCACAATCCCAAATTGTGCATTCGAAACGTGACCAGTAAAGCTATTGTGAAAATCGAATGCATCATGCAGGCTTAGCGAATTTTTCATAAGACTTGATTTATAAAAGACTTCCTCTTATTTTTTGTTACTGAGCAATATTTTTATCCGAGACTTTGATTAAGGAGAAGAATCAGATATTATAGGGTAAAAAATTACCAAAACAAAAATAAGAGATTAGAACATTAAAATGAAACCCATGATTGAAGATTTTTTTTCTAATACATATGAATTTTGTACTTTATTTTCTAAAGAGTCTAGTTGCCTTTCTACCACTGACGTTTCAATTTTCCATACTTTTCATACAAAATTATCCAAAATCACCCAAACCAATTCGTAGAGCACTTAGTAAGGGCTGTGTCATTTGAATTCCATGGCAGCATTTGAATTGGAGATTTTACAGGCCTTAATCTAAAACCGACGTTGGATCCCAAACGGTGGCTGTTAGCTTGCTAATTAAGAGTTTCGTCTAAGTAGACGATGTTCTTATAGACTTGAGGTTAGACAGATTTCGGGACAAAGGTGGTGAGATTTGTATTGAATTTTCCGTCAGATTTCAATGAAGGGATTCTGTGAAGACGGATTTTGAAGTGATGATGGCAGATCATTTGTTTGGTAATCTTTTGTCATTGTTATGGGTATGAGATTTCAACGTATTGGGTAGAAGTGTACAGAAGAGGCAAAATAGTTAGGATAAATGATGCATGCATGACAAAAATGAAAAAAAAAAACAAATCACTGTAATTAGAGAAGTAAAAAAAGTTTCCCGAAGGAATAGAGGTACTTAATTAAAATAAAATAATTATTTCACAAAGTGCGTAACATAGAAGAAACTTATAATGTTTCCAAAAAATAATTACCAAATAAAGGTAACATAATCAAGTCAATACCATCTATACTTGTATAGGAATTGTAAACAGGGTATTTGTACAGAATTTGCCAGAACTTCTCCGTCTACCTCGAAGATGGTATACAAGCGACTTGCGGTATCTTTTCGGTTAAATGTTCGAGATCCAACAACGGATTTGTACCTAGACAACCGCAGCTCGCTTTGGTTTGTACTCGCAGAGTTCAACAAAGGTACAGTCTTCATTACTGACAATGAAAACAATTTTTTTATATACCTAAAGATTTTTTTGTATAAAGAGAATTTTTCGACCATGTATTTATGTCCCTTTGTGAATTGCTTTATCTCCTAGGTGTATGGCTGTTTCTTTTATAGATAATGGTTGCCTGTCAAGAAATAATTAAGAAGAATTAAGCCCAATATGATGGTTATTACGGCAACCTGATGAAACTTTCGAACCTTAGAAAAATTGTGGTTAAGAGTTTACTTCTAGGATAAAAGTTTTAACTAAAATAGAGTAATTGACATACCAGTTTCTGAACAACTCAACATTGAAATCCCAAAGACCTTTCGCCTACTACTTATACCAAAGCGAAGTTATTCTAAATTCTCTTCATTTGAATTCCACTGCTGTATTTGAATTGTAGATTTTACAGGCTTTAATCTGAAACCGACGCTGGATGTCGTCTTGAGCCTCTTATTCTGCTAATTAAGGACTTCATCTATGCAAATGACTCTCGATCGTTCCCTTATCAACTATGGAGCACGGAGGGCGGAATTTGGGTCAAAATTGCATGCACGGTTTTAGATTTTCGGAGGATGATGTGATGTGTTTTATCGAAATTGAGCGAGGGAATTTGAGCTTTGTGATCAGGCTGTGGTTTTGGGAATTTATGTATGCTCTTTGAAGTTTCTTCGTATATTACGACTCAGTAAGCTCTCTTAAGATTTTAGGAATGGCCAATCTGGCAAGTATGTGCCCATACTTTATTTTTTTTTTTGGCCTAGTTAGTTTACTTAAAAAAAGCAAAAAAAAAGAATAAAGGGATTTGGGACGTCTTCGTCCTATTCCCGGATGATGTTAATAGTTTTTCCTGTGTAGTGTTTTCAAGCAGCATGATTATATATTGAACTAGCTTCTGCCCGCGACTTCGTACGCGAACCCTGTCGCTTATGCCAGCGACACTGGGTCGTGAAAATCAAAGATCTGGAACGTCTGATGTCGAATTTTAGGAGTCGGGGGAAAAAACTGGTTGCGCGAGACGATTCGAGACGTTTCAGATCTCTCATTTTTGTAAGTCAAACAACTTTTACTTAAATTACACTTTTACTAAAAGAATCATTCAAATCCGTTCAGTAGTTCTGAACTACTGGACGGATTAGCGTGTACAAACAAACAAACCAACACTTCAATAACGAATTACTTCCATACAAACTTTCAACCCCTGTTTTACACTCCTAGAGGTAGATTTTGGTAAAATACGTTCTTAGATAATGTCTACACCCTATGACGGACCTATCTGCTAAATTTCATGTCTCTTACTTCAAAAACATAGGACTTCGATACAAACTATCAACCCCCGTTTTACACCCCTAGGGGCTGATTTTCGTTAAATCCGTTCTTCAATAATTTCTACACCCTATAACGGATCTTCTATCTGCTAAATTTCATGTCTCTCACTTCAAAAATATATGACTTCGATACAAACTCCCAAACCCCATTTTACACCCCTAGGGGTAGATTTTCATTAAATCCATTCTTAAATAATTTTTACACCCTATAACGGACCTATCTGCTAAATTTCATGTCTCTTACTTCAAAAATCATTGGACTTCCATACAAACTACCAAACCCCTTTTTTACCCCTTAGGGGTGGAATTTCCAAAAATAGTTTCTTAGAGTATTTTTACACCCTATAAGGAACCTACCTGCCAATTTTCAAGTCGGTAGGTGTTATAGTTTCCGAGATTTCATTGTTAATCAGTGAGCTTTCATATTACCGCGGTTTTACTCGCGTCCCGTGGGAACGACTTGCCGTACCCGGATAAAATATAGCCTATGTTACCCGCGGATAGTGTAGCTTCCCAACAGTGAAAGAATTTTTCAAATCGGTTCAGCCGTTTTTGATTCCATCGCGAACAGACAAACAGACAAACAGACAAACAGACAAACAGACAAACAGACTAACAGACAAACCGACAAACAGACAAAAATTTTAAAAACTATTGTTTTGGCTTCAGTAGCGTACAAATAATGCATAACACTGATTTTTTCGAAAAAATATTCAATGTAAAGACACGGCTCTGTCTACAATTTTATTATATGTATAGATTATTTAAACAGCATATTTTTGAAATTTTCGCGGAGACATTGAAATTTTGTTCTGATTACCACAGTAATAAATTGTTGTTCAAAAAATATTTAATCGATGGATTACCTAATCAAATCAAAAGTGACCCTAGATAAAGTAAACGGTAGGTACACACAAAATTTTAATACATAACACAAAAATATTTTCAGCTTCAAACAGCTTTAAGGAAAACGGTGCAGCAATCCCATTCACGATAAAAGGATTTAAACGTGTAATGTGTTAGCGTCGGGACAGATCGCCCCATTCATGTCTGCTCCAATGAAGTAGTGTCTCAAATGTTCTATGACCTACTTGTGTGCTTTGGAATTTGAGACTAAATTTTATTTTTTATATTTTTGAATTTTTTACAGTTTTACAGATGACAGTATATCAACCTACGTCAATCTGAAAAATGTCTTCAATAGATTTTCAACCTTATCACGAAAGTGGATCGTTAATGTTTGATTGGTAAAATTTTACAGATTCTGGTAGGTGGACCTTCTGTTCATTAGAGACAGGCAATATGCAATTAAAATTTATTTTACATCTTTGACAAGTAATTACATTTTTACGCTTATCGCATTTTTGCACTATTATATATTTTTCATACTATTATATAAAAAAGGCAATACCTTTTTTTATAAAAGTTGTTTTATAATAGTGTAAAAAAAAATATTTTCATCAACGTAACTAATACAGAAAAGGGTGAAAAATTAAAGATAAAAACACATCCGTAATTGTGTTAGGTATCCCTATATTTTATGATAAAATATACGATTATATTTTATACAAAGCATATTTCGACTATAACGAGTAATCTGGTATTACTTAAAGACAATATTGGAAATGGAAAATCACTTTCATGAAAGGCCAAATACAAAAAGTGTTTCGCGAAAATCAAAGCCAAAAAGCTCCTGAAAATCTTTTCGCGATACTGTTTTACATTAAAACATTGTACCCTATATGTGTTTACGACTGTACTTCGATACGATCGCTGCTATAACCGTCCATCACTGGTTTAATACGAGTTTCTGTGTAGCACGTACGAACTTAGCGCGCAATGTAATGCGATGTGAATTCAATCACAATTGAATTTAGAATGCTGTGGTGAATGTAGCGATTGTATTAGATAGGTTTTCTTAGCACGCTTGTGGGAATAGAGGGGCGTTTTATTGTATATTTTGAAGCAGTTTATGCTTATGTAGGTAAGTGTTTTTAATCGATTATAGAAGGTAGGTATCGATTACTTAATTACATAAAACGTGCTAAGTACTCATACCAGCACTTCAACCTACCACAATCTGTCAAATTTCTTCAATCGATTTTCAACCTTATCACAATAGTTTAAAGTTAATGTTCAATTGGTAAAATTTGATGGATTCAGGTAAATTAACCTGCTGGCGTCTGTACTTTAATTTGTTACCTATAGATATTTTTATTACGTAAAAAGTAAATAAAAGGGTCATATTCTTAATATCACAAAGCAAGTTTGTATCATAGTACAAAAGTCCAAACTTGAAGTGAAAATAGATCTCATATTTTCATCATCAATATTGTTTCCGTTCTATTCGAAAAACTACATCACACAGGCGTGAAATTTTGCCCCATTGTTACACACTTTTTGTACACAGTGCAAAACTCTTTGTGTGTCACAAAAAGCAAATTATAATAGCCAAAAAGTTCAGCATTATGAGAAAAAAAACCGGCCAAGTGCGAGTTGGACTCGTGCACGAAGGGTTCCGTACTATTATCTATGAAAAATTAACGTATCTATTACGTAAAACTAGCCAAAATACAATCATTTTTCGGGCAGCAAAAAATTACTTTGCTTTTCATACAAATATATGAATAACAAAGTTATTATTTGCGGTTTCACAGTTTATTGTATGGGGACCCCCTTAATATATTTTTTAAAAATTTTAGTATTATATAGCGGCAACAGAAATACATCGTTTGTGAAAATTTCACCTTTCTAGCTATCACGGTTATTGAGATACACCGTGGAGACAGACAGACAACGAAGTCTTAGTAATAGGGTCCCGTTTTATCCTTTGGGTACGGAACCCTAAAAATACGACCAATTTTTTTGCCAGGAGTGTACGTAAAACTTAACACTAAAATGACTAACTAGGGACTATCAAATAAACAGAATTATTTAAACTTGATATTTAACTCGTACCCCTAATAAACCTTTGGGGGACAATAAAACTAAATAATATCCCCCATTTTACTAGTCCCCATCAAAGTTACAGTTGTTTAAAGCCCCCATTAAATTTTATTGCTTCATATTTTAATTTGAATTAAATTTTAGTACCATTGAAGCTAATTTGAGTTTTATGGGGAAGATACCATTGTTTTTTGAGACTGGCTTTTCAGAAAATGTAACTCATATTAATTTTCTTCGAGAAAAAAATAAATTGGGAAAAACTGAGGCAAGAATCTGTCTGAATGATTGTCCATCCGTCACAGCTGATCTCTTCGAACCAATAAAGGTATTGTGTTGTAATTTATAGGTAAGGAGATTAATGTCCGTCTCTTATAAAGGTATAAAGTACTAGGTTCTAGGAAATGTGGTGCCTTTATCTTGATATTTGAAATAATGTCAATAAGATTTTATTTAGGGGAAAAGGAATATTATCGGGACCTGCCCTAGGGAATACCCTTCCATAGTATTGTATTTTATTCGATTGTATAAGAACTATGTGTTTTCTTTTATTCACTGATAAAGAAAAAAAAACCAGGTTGCACTCCGGGAGTGCAGGCAGAAGTGAAAACATGAATATTAACTTTATGCGTTTTTAATATTTTTTTGAGATTATGGAATGAAGAAAGAGCACAACTACTTTTTACTGTCATCAGTTGCTCTCGATATTGAGAGTTTCTCAAAAAAAACTTTTGTCCCTATGACTGTACAGGAAGGTATACCCCAACACGATTAAACATAATCAAAATTTAAGCACGACTCCATCTATGATTTTGAAGAATAAAAGCTATACTCGTACTTTCATACTTGACTAACTACTTGACTTTGAAAAATTATAGATGGCGCAACACATTTTTTCTCACATGTCTTTCCTCGATTTTGAGGGTTCTGGTTGAGCTAAAATTATTCAAATATATATTTTGAGTTTATTGCTGTGGCCTGGATGCTAACCTAAAGATACTCCGGCACCATTTCATTTTATAAAAATAAAAACCCAAACTCCATCTATGATTTTAAATGATAATTACTAAGCCTGACACTATTGTCAAATTTCACATGTTTGAAACGTCATAAAATATCTTACCGACCTGTACTTACGGAATTTCTATAGAATTTCGGGTTTCACGATTTCGGGTATCACGATTTTGGGTTTCACGATTTCGGGTTTCACATTTCGGTCACGTGATACCTGTCGCGAGTTTATATATTTTTCCCCATACAAAAAGTGCTCAACGCCGCTAAAGAAGTTTTCACTTCAAAAAACTTACCAACACGGTAACTTACCACTTACTGCGGAAATCAATATTTTGTCTATCTCTGGATTTGCTGACAAGAGATAGGAATTTGACATTAGTTGTATGGGGCTAATGTTAAAATTCTATCACTAGTAAGCAAATCCAGAGATAGACAGAATATTGATTTCCGCAGTTAGTATACTAGTGATTGCTCGGTATCAGACCTACCCACATTCACTGAGATAAAAAAATCATTTTTATTTTCTACAGATTTTTTTCTATGTCAGTTAAAATAAAGAAAACTGACTGACTTATTTGAAAAATAAATGATTACAAATGAATGTATTCTCTACTCCCTCACTAACATAATCCGATGGAATGGCAAATCTTGAGAAAGATCAGGCGAAAGATTGTCAGCTTTACATGCACTCTGAGCCATGGTTCTCGATAAGGTAAGGATTAGTCCTACTTAGCCCGTACAATTACTAGTCTAAAGTATAGCTTTGCTGATCATGGTTACAGACTGTTATTAAGCCACAATTTGCTATATTTTACGTACACCCACTGCCAATAAAAAAATCCTACAAAGCTTAAAAGAGTCACTTTGAAAACATGTGTGAATTATATTTGTCTGTGTGTGGGTGTAAAGGTTATGAAATGAAAGGATTCTTAAAACCTTTGTGACGTATACTATTTGTTACTTTTTTTTTCGATAAAATACCTAAGAAAATTTTATTTTACATTTCTATGTAATACATCTAAAATAAAAAATTGTTAATGGTCTCACTTGTCTTTTTGGATTTATTTACAGTCTAAAACATTTTTAGCATAACTTTTTTCAACCTTATGCTGAAATTACAAAGTCTAAAATCATTTGACTGTAAGATAATTGACTGATGACCTAATTTCATTTCGTATACACCTGTTAAATATTTAAAGTAAACTGAAAGTTTTTGCTTATTCACGCTTTAAAACAACAATAACTTCAATTTTCTAGATAGTAGATTTTTGCCCTCTTAATTAATGTTGCCATTTTGATAAAAGGAATTATTATTAATATTGTAGAGGACCTTTGTGGTCTTAACTGCCTCGTAGGTAAAATCGTCATATAGCTCGACTACTGTGCATGAGATCTCGGGTTCGATTCTCGGGTCGCGAGTAATCGCGTTGAAGGTTTTAGAATCTTTCGCAAAGTGGCCTGGAGTCTGGAAGTTGTCGGTGTTAGGTTCATGGCACATTGTACCGGCACGGTCACGGCCCAGCAAATAACGTGTCATTTAAATTTGAACATTAAATTGTATGACGTATGATATATTTCATAACAACGTGAGTTGTTAGATGGGAAACCGCGCGCTGACAGCCCGCCGTTGGCTTTTTGTATTGACGTTATGAAATATATCATACAATTTAATGTTCAAATTTAAATAACACGTTATTTGCTGTGCCGTGACCGTGCTGGTACAATGTGCCATGACCTTTACACCCCCGTGCCTAGTAGTCATAGTCGTTACAACTTTACGTCAGAGACCAATAGGCGGATTTAAAAAATATCTCACACTGGGGCTTGTTAGGTGCTTAAACCTACAACTCACTTGATAAGAAGAAGTGGCTATGCGGTAGCTGCAAGGCTAACCAGACAACACTTGCACTTGAAGCAGGGTTGCTTCATGGATGGGTAGCCGATGAATTCATAAGTCCCGCCATGCCAATTTATAAGAACCCTACTATTCCTACTATTATTATAAATGCGAAAGTAACTCTTTCTGTCTGTTACGCTTTCACGCCTAAACCAGTGAGTCGATTTTGATGAAATTTGGTACAGAAATAGAATAGACCCTGAGGAACAACAAAGGCTACTTTTTATCCGGGTACGAGAAATATGTATTTCCCTCGAGAAGTGGGCGAAGCAGCTGGCAGAAGCTATTACTCAAATAAATTTGACATAAATAGGCATTAGTATCAAATAGAGTTAGAAATAAATATATTCCAAGGTCACAACAGAAGAATATGATTATTATTAGGCATATTGTCTGCTTCGTCATTACGGTATTCCAAACCATAATATTTTCACAATTTTATGATAATTCTATAAGAAAATGTCTAGACTATGACCTTGGAATTTATTAAAAATTGATTTTAGGGGTTTCCATCAAAGGTTGTTTAAGCAACCAATTAAATTAAGAGCACAATAATTTGTTTACTCTTTAGTTATATGAAGAGAATGAATTTATTAATACAAACGTATATACTAATACGCGTAACATATATTTTTTAATGCAAGGTTCGATACTACTTATTTAACCCATAAAATGTAAAAACCATAAAAACCGTAAAAAATAAACCGATAAAAACAAAGATTTTGACCTTGACCCTGAGTTCAAATTTTATTTCCCTCTCTTTCATGTCATTATGTAATCCATCAATCTTTTTTTAATTAGCTCTCCCTCTCTGTCAGTCCATCAATTTGTACCCATAACTCATTTAACTTCTTGCTATCCAAATTTCTGTGGAAAATCCTAAGAGATTATAAAACAAAGAACCATATTTAACTTTAAGTCTCAAAAGATTTACACATGCCTCTAATCAGCTACAAAGCGAGAATCTTTGACCTTGAAAAGTTTCTTTGACACTTGATACTTCTTAAATTAATTTCGTTCAGGGAATAAACATGTGATTATTTGAAGGTTCCTTGTTATTTGAACAAGGAAACTTCTAAAAATTATTTACCACGTTGATATTACACGAGGGATTTTGAGACAAATAAAGATTACTTTTGTCCTTTGATATTTTATAGGAGATAATTAGATTTTCATGGCTAAATGACAGCCAATGACAAAGTAAAGCAACAATTTGGTGTGGTCGGTAGGCGGACGGGTTACCATCTGGTCATAACGAGTTCCTCCTTGTTTTGGAAGGCACGTTAAATTGTGAGTCAAAGCTTTCATTTGAATTGAACATCTTTGTCAATTTTTACGGATAGGCAGAAAACAGTATGTCTAACAACCAGTCTTACCAAGGCTTATCAGGTTGCCCGCGTCCAGGAGGTTTAATTGGGAGTCGCTCCGCGTAAAACACTGGTAATAATTAGACGCAGATGATGAATTATAAACAATTAGCTTGTTTCGTAAAATAGGAAAGCAGTATCTTGCTGTGTGCATGACAAATACAGGGCGACTGAAATCGTTTATTATTGTTGGAAATATGAACGCATCCTAAAGCGTGAACGCGACTTATTTTGAATTCTTTATGTTATGTTGTCAGTGTTTTCTTTTGTTCTTTCCAAGTATAACGTACCCATTAATGTTTTAATATTAAACCTTATAATAATAGCTTTCATTAGTTATTGACTCGTCAAGAAAAAGAAGAAAACACTTCAATAATACAGTAATCCGCTCCCAAACTAGTTACAAAGCCAGAACCAACTTGTAACCAACAACAATGCAACATCTCTAAATAAAACTATCGTAACTAGGTCAGCGGAGATACCTACTAGTACCGGTACACCAATTAATTGGTTTGCAGCGTTCGGCCGGCAATATCTGCCTGTTGAAGCTTACAGTCGACCGCTCAGTCAGACTGAAAGCTCAGGCTAACGTATTTAGGATGTTTCGACAAATGTCGGTGATAATGTTTGATTTTTGAACCGACTTCCCAAAAAGGAGGAGGTTATGAATAAGGATGTTTTTCTGTTGAGGAGTTAAGTGTAAAAAAAGGTACTGAGTTTGGAGTTATATTTCATTACATAGTGTCTAGTTTTTCACCCGTAGAAATAACTTTGCTTATTCAGATAATATTGTGAAATTTGAAATAATTTTGAGAATTTTTTTCCACTCTGAGTATTTATATCAACCATATCCATCAACAATGCAACATCTCTAAATAAAACTATCGTAACTAGGTCAGCGGAGATACCTACTAGTACCGGTACACCAATTAATTGGTTTGCAGCGTTCGGCCGGCAATATCTGCCTGTTGAAGCTTACAGTCGACCGCTCAGTCAGACTGAAAGCTCAGGCTAACGTATTTAGGATGTTCCGACAAATGACGGTGATAATGTCTGATTTTTTCCCGACTTCCCAAAAAGTAGGTGGTTGTTTTTATGTTGAGAAGTTAAGTGTAAAAAAAGATACTGAGTTCGGAGTTACAAAATTTTCACCCATAGAAACTAATCCGCTCATATGGATACAAACCTTCTAACCTTACTCGATATCTAACACTGGAAGAATTTTTCAAATTTGACCAGTAGTTACTGTGTTGAGCGCTTTCAAATAGACAAACAAACTTTTCAACACACGTGGTTGTATTAAATCAATATGCATAGTAAAATTTAGGAAACAGTTAAAATACAATTTTATAATAATATAAAAAATACAAATAAAATAAAATAGAAGCTAATGTCAAGCTTTTTACGACAAATGTCAATAATAATTTGGTTACCGTGACAAGGTAACATTAGAAATGGTAATGAATAGAAATATTTTTGTGATTGTTTAAGTACAAAAATATTTCGTGTTTTGGGCACTTTGCTATCAAAAACTTTCTAAGATTATGTAAATTAATGTCGCCTCTCTAATCCTTGTTGATCTTGTGAAAAGGTCTTAAAGTAAAGTAAGTATTTTTTTAATTAAAATCATTCGTGAGAATGTCACGCTATTTAATCATTTTAATGTATTACATTCTAAGTGAATAGATTGTTATCAAATACCTCGGACTCTAAACAAAAAATACATTGACATTTAATTTTAAAACTGTTTCTTTTTTACAATATTTTCTCAACTCTACTACACTGTTTTTGTATATTAAATCGTTGCAGAAAATACTAGAATATTAATACTGTGGTTAATTAAAGCCATTCTTTAGCAAAATCACTATAAGGAATAATCTCGAGTAAATTGGCGCCCAACTGGGACTCTGAATTTATTTATAATGATCCCTGCTGGGCGCCAATTTACTCAAGAATATACTTTTCATACATTTTTCTTAGTAACTTTATGTGTAGATTAATTTTTAGATATAATTTGATAAAAAAACTAAGAATACTCTTCTTTAGGAGAATTATTTTTTAATCAAAAATAAATTAATTTAAATTGGCTACCTTACATTAATCTCGTTACTACTGTCACAGACCACGAGCACTTTTTGATCATGTATTTTTAGCACGAATAAAAAATTTAACAGCTTAAGGATAATAAATTAAACAAGCAAATCCTTAAATCCGCTTACTGAAAGCCTTACCTGAAAATCCGGTGGGCAGAATCACATTTTCCACAGTATATCAAAACAACTAAAAAACGGCAACTAATCAACGTCAACACACGAAAGTTTCACGAAAAATCCAATATGCCTGACATCGCGAGCGAAACTTTTTAAATTTCAAACTTTATTTCGCGGGGACAGCGAGACACGATACACGTCTGCACCGCTCTGCGTCCGCCAACGTACTAAAGGGAAACATCCCCGTCAAGCCATTGCAAGATCACACTTTCTGCCAAACCACTCAAATTAGATTTCACACCATCCTTATTCCAACAACATAAGGGTCATTTTCGAACGTTGATTAAGTTTGGCAACTGCATCAAAGATTTTGAGATACATTTCGGCAGTATAACGATATCTTCATATGGACATGCACAGTAATTTGTGTACGAATGGGTGCTCCAAAGAAAACGCATGGAATTTTAATGTAAGCAATATTGTATTATGCGCGTTAAATGTACTAAAAGCGTTGCAAAGTTTGTACAAAACATTTTCTGTATTGTTGAGATAATGTCAGAGATTTGAGCGCTGCCAAGGAAGTTGTTACATTACATTCGGTTCCGTAGAGCAAAAAGACCAAATACCGCCTTCAAATCTGGTCCAAGTTTTAAACCGACTACAAAAATATATGTAAATTAGGGTGTTTCATTTTGTAGGCAAAAAAAAAATTTTCATTTTTTTTGCAGACTTTGATCGCCCCCTGGATCTAAGTAAGGTAACAGTCATAATTACCAAATTTCGTGACAATTGGATAATATTTAGAGGTTGCACACTTTGATCGTTTTCGAAAATTTGCCAGAAAGCAGTATTTTTTATTTACTTACTTCTATTATTCTACTGTAAGTTATTTTTCCTGTAGTTTTCAAAATCTATTTATGTTTATTGATTTTTTAGATTATATATATATAAACAATGAATAAACCACACAATAAAATGAAAAAATCAGTTCAACATTGAGTATTTAACATTTTTATATTGCAGGTAGAACGACGAACGTTATTTATCGGTGACCCCAACAAAATAATACTCGTTGGTCTAGTTGTCGCATAGACGACTGCTGAGCACGAGGTCTCGGGTTCGATTCCCGGGACGGGCCGAAATCGCTTTGTGGGTTTTAGAAACTTTCACAAAGCAGCCCGGAGTTGGAAGTTGGTGATTGATACACCCGTGCATCGGAGAGCACGTTAATGTCGGTCCTGCGCCTGATCTCTCACCGGACGTGTCGGATTGCCGTCCCATCGGGTTATGAGAGTGAGGGAATAGGGAGTGCACCTGTATCTGCGCAAATGCTTGTGCACTATAATATTTCCTGCGCAGCTGGCTGATCTCCTTATATGAGAACAGCCGCCGTGGCCGATAATCGGCTAGGAGGCCATCATCAATATGACGTGTCGTGTCATTCACTAGCAAGCGCGTTAATCATTTGTTCGTCATATTTAAGTTTAATATTTAGTTTGAAAATGGGATCTAAGAGAGGTATTTGGTTATTAGAAAAATTACCCAGTGATGAGTTTTAAGCAGCTCGGCTTCCTTCAAAAGAGCAAGTACTTTTAGTGTTTATATATCACCATACNCTGATCTCCTTATATGAGAACAGCCGCCGTGGCCGATAATCGGCTAGGAGGCCATCATCAATATGACGTGTCGTGTCATTCACTAGCAAGCGCGTTAATCATTTGTTCGTCATATTTAAGTTTAATATTTAGTTTGAAAATGGGATCTAAGAGAGGTATTTGGTTATTAGAAAAATTACCCAGTGATGAGTTTTAAGCAGCTCGGCTTCCTTCAAAAGAGCAAGTACTTTTAGTGTTTATATATCACCATACGGAAATGAAAGGAACCCTTTCCAGTGCTGCAATATCTACCAGTGCAAAACTGCTATAAGTTTGGAAGAAAGCGAATATTCCTGTCAAAACAGAAGAGAATAAATACGTGTAAATATTAAACTTAAATATGACGAACTGATGTCAATTTGTTGGGGTCGCCGATAAATAAAACATGTCGTTCTACCTGCAATATAAAAATGTTAAATCCTCAGTGTGGAACCGATTTTTTCATTTTATTGTGTGGTCTATTTATTATTTATGTATATAATGTAAATAAATCAATCAACATAAATAGATTTGAAAACTACAGGAAAAACAACTTACAGTAGAATAATAAACTAAGTAAATAAAAAATACTGCTTTATGGTAAAAGTGATCAAAGTGTGCAACCTTTAAATATTGTCCAATCTTAATGAAATTTTGCATACGTGTCTTTCGTAACACTGAGACTCAGGGGAAAAGCAAAGTCATGTGAAAATCACAACTTTGGAAAAATGAAACACCCTAATGTAAATGCCCAGAATGAAATGCATTTTATGCGCATTTTAACGACTTTTACCATTTGCTGATGTGACCCGATTTTTTTCGTGCACATCAAAGAACTTTGGGTCACGTGGTCATACTTTGCATTTTGGTCCTTTGAATTTCAAATTTCCATACGTTTTCAACCTGGGCCTTGGTATTTCTGCAAACTCCTGCTTTATTAAGATTTTTGGCATAGGCTATGCAGATGCTTCAGGTGCTTGCAAAACGGTAATTAAAATCGAGTAAGTTTAAAAATAAACCTTGTTTACATTCTATATGTGTCGTTTAAAACAAAAGGAATGGAAGGACGATAACGTTTCACATCCTGAATTTCAATAAGGGTTACCCAAACATTACCTAATCCTCGTCACCATTTTGAGCAATTTGCCAACTTCGTAAAACCTGAACTTTCTCAAAAAACTCCAATTTATTCAGCAGAGTCGTAATAATGGATATTCATACACACTTTTATATTCGGCAAATATGATGGAAGCAATATTGCTGATACTTTCGATTCAAAGGCTTATTTTAAAAGTTTGTTCTCATAAAACTTTTCGCTTTGTCTCTAGGGCAATACGCGGCGAAAGTGGGGCAGTGAGGCACCGAACGCTTGGAATATTTCAGTGAAATAAATGGATTGGATTGATGTATTTTCAACCTTATTTTTTGAGGGTAGTCAGGTGTAATATAATCTGGTTTAGATAAAAATGAATGATGGTTTCAGTTTTCTTGTGTTAGATGAAAATGGTCAACTACAAAATTTGTCTCTTTATTCAGACCAAAAAACAGCCTTTATTTGACACTGTCAGTGTGTAATTTTACCATTGGATATGGGTCCATATTTTTGGCGAATTTAGAGTTTCTTTTAACTTATTTCTGAAACCTTAGCGCTTGTTCAAGAAGAATTGTTGTTAGTGTATGATTTGAAAGCCACAGTATTGCAATAAATGATCTATCTGTTGATTTGGTTACTAGAGATAGAATTTGACACTAGCCCCAAGAAGTTAGTGAGTCTACCCGTGACCACGGTCGCTGCGATTCGGCCGAAACATCGGGAGAAAAGAGGTATCGAAACCTTTATAATAACACCCGTCTGTTGTCTAAAATAAGTTAGCAAGTCAACAGATTAGGTTCTTAGTTGAAAATCCCCGTATATGCATGCATAGGTAGGTACTATTCCATGCTACCAGAAACCAGGTACCATTCAGCAATCTTAGTTATTTACGAGCAGATCTGTATCACAAAGTTACTCGGCTCCCTCTATTCCTAAGAGGTTCAGATTTTACGACGATTGCTGTTTGACCTCCAAGGTCCGGAGGGAAACTAAGTTCGCCCTCCGGCGTAACTCGCTGAAAGTACAGGTTAGTAAAGGAATGTTTGAAATATTTCACAGGAGTAATGGATTGGACTGATTTAGTAGACTTTTGCCTGTTTTGGTGGCGCTTCAATTGTTTCTGGGTGTATTGTTGGAAGAAAGGGTAAGTTTGAATGGAAAAGGGGTGGAGATTGTCGAATTTCGGTGATTGCAATTTGTCTTAATGGTGTTGAATTTTTTAAATATGTATGCTGAGAAAGTGAAACAGGAAATTTTCGCTTTTATGAGTGCAAGAGTTTCCCAGATTATTGTTTCGAAACAACATTTTATCCAAATCGGTTCAACCGTTTGACCCTGGCACTTGAATGAACAAAATTTTGCACATTAGGTTTAAAATTTTGTATATTCATTCTTAGTTTCCGCATTTTTAAAGGGATGATATTAGTGCAACTGATAACCTTGAGCAAGCGCGTTGATCAATGCAAGAGTCAATAGGTAACCCGGGAACAGTGAAAATTCTTCCTTACTGACAAAACATGATCCATCCATCATAGAACGTGGTCCTAAGAAAGTATCGACTTTAGTACTTTGTATAAACCATCCCCTCGAACGTCGAAGCTCTAAACTTGGTACTAAATCCGGGATTTTTTTAAACTACGTTTTATAATAAAGTGGAAAGAGTTGATTAAGCTCTGAAGTCATATGAGTTACATCAGTTAGGTTTGAATTGTTTCACACAATATTATAGTATAATAAAACAAAACTAATAAATGGACTATCACATAGCAATGTTCCAGTAACTCATTTGCGTACATCGCATCGTCCACATGTAGATCGCATATGTATTGCGCAAATACTTTTCTTTTAGGATACAATGCGAACATATGGAGCAGTGGAGTATATTGGATTTGTTTCCAGTTTTCTAGGTTAAACGTTTGTTTATTTTGTGATGATTCAGTTTAAGTTGAAGAAGAAAGGTTAAATTTTTACCCGCTTGATGTAAGAGAACTAAAAGAGAACTACTACTCGCAGCCGAGTGAATAGTAATCCATATGGTACTATGTTGTATGTGCTATATTAGTGTAAAATTTTGTCGAAATCATGTAAGCACAAGTGTGATTATTTGGAGGTTGTCGGAACACTTTGATAAATAATTAAAAAATATACAAGTAAGCAGAAATCAATAGCTTCATTATCTTAAAGTGAAGTTTTCATTTGATACTACAAAATTTTCCGTTTTATTCAAAACTATTAATCGAAACAAAACAAAAGGAAACATACAAAAAATGCAACACAACCAGACCCAACAACCAAGCCACGAACATATTTAATTACTTAAAGAACCACTTGACACAACCTTAGTCCACTACCCACCCCCTAAATTAGGGGTTGAAGCGATACATTCACCCTTAGAACCATGCCTTAACAAATAATGGCCCTAAGCTCCAAATGCATACACGAAAATTGCGCAGAGTCTGTTTACTTGGCAAAATGAGTTTTGTAGTTAGAGTATGTATAAGACGTTGGTGTTTGTTTTGGGTAAATAATGGCCTGGATTTTTGTAGACAATGTAAATGTATGGTAGTGTTTTTTTGTCTTTTGTTTGTGCTACTGTCGTGGTGGAAATAAATGCTGAGATCTGTTGAGGTGAATTGTAGAATTTATGAAATCTGTTCAAAAAATCATCTGCCTAGCTTTTTCGCAGCTTTGTTAGGGGCGGCTTCCAATCTAACCGAAAGCAGAGTACCAGTGTTTTCATAGAGCGAGCATGCTGCTTATCTTACATCCTTTAGTTACCCGAGCGACCCGATATTGCTAAGTTTGTATGTCAGATTTTCTGACTTCTGACTACCCGTGATGACTATCAAAGGTGTTCAAATGACAGCCATCATTTAAGTATTTAAGAAACGGATTTATTGACGCTACTACTTATTACTTAAAAAAAATACAGCATGGATATTTTCTTTAATTCTAAAATAATATTTTAAAGCGCTCTACACTTTATTTATACTAAGTAACCATAACATTGAGTCGTACATGTAATTCTGTAGAGATAGCTAATTTCCACGTACTAACTGACGCGGTAAGCGCTTGCGATAAGATTTAGAATGCAGGTTTAAGTCCGCAATTTCGAGGTTATTTTAAAAATTTCTCTTTTAGGATTAAAATGTGACCTAAATTACTGTTCGTAACCTGATAACATGAAGCTTTTTGGGGTTCTGTACCCAAAAGAGAAAAACGGGACATTGTTACCAAGATTTCACTGTTCGTCTGTCCATCCTTCAGTCACTAGGTATCTCCAAAAATACAGACAGACTTGTGTTGCTGGGGAGTTTGTTCCACCATTTCTTCTTCTTTCATTTTTTCTCCAGAAAAAACACGTAGGAAGTGGTGAAGGGCTGGCGTTTTGGGGGCTGTCTTTTGTAAAATTTACTTTCAAAAAGTGTTTATTTTCAGCATACTTTGAATAAATGGTTTTTATCTTTTATCTCAAGAACCGTGACAGCCAGACAAAATATTCTTTCTCGATCGAAGTATTTATTGTTGCTGCTATAACAACAAATACTGAAAACTAAATGATAGAACTAGATCGTGGCACGGAACCTTTTGTGCGCGAGTGCGACTTTTGTAGAACAACTTTACGTGTAGAAAATTTATTTATTTGTGCAAAAGTTTAATGCAATACGGTTTATCACAGATCTGACTAGATCACAGTAAAAATATAAATGAAGTACTTTGTATATTGATTAAAATAGTATATTGCTCGTCATTATTAGTGTACCTTATATGTATGAAAATGTATTATAATAGTTCTAAGCCTTAAATGCTTTGCGTACGAAAAAATTTTAGTTAAGCCAATTATCAACTTTTTGAAAGGCTTCTTTGTAGTATAGTGGCTGTACGTGGAAAGCTAGTTGCCAGTTGCCAACTGCTGCAACAGTTGCCCTATGTACAAAGTGCCTTAGGTAATTCTGGCACCACCTAACCGTTCTATAAATCCTTGTATATACACGTTACTGAACTGTTACTGTTAGTAGCCTTTTTATCGTCCCACTGCTGGGCACAGGCCTCCTCTCACACGGAGAAGGATTGAAAAACTTACTTTCTTTTTCGTTACTGTAAAGGTAGGTCGATATTTCATTCGACTGAGGCAAGGAAGATTTAAGGTGAAGAAGTCTTTCATATTTAAGAATTTCAAAAATAAAGCAAGTCCATCAAAGAAACATTTTTACTAGAACAATAATTTTCATTTCCATGAAAAGCACTTACGATTTTTCAGTTACTCCAACAGTTCCACATTTTGAAACTGAAAATAAATTCCAGGTAATCGGCAGAACCCGTAATCAATCAAAGTCTGAAAAGCCTAAAGCCTTGTAGATATTGATTGATCAACACTCGAATATCAATCTATCTTGTATGGTGATTGACAGCAGTTTTCTTTCAATTGCATATTCTTTGTTCTGTGAAACCCATGTGCTTAAAAACTGCCCGATTCGTCATGATGACCAAACACGAGGGAACAGTTTTTAACCGACTTCCCAAAAAGGAGGAGGTTCTCAATTCAACCGTATCTTTTTTTTATGTATTCACCGATTACTTGAAGATGGCTGAACCGATTTTCAAATATATTTTTTTGGTTGAAAGGGTAGGTATACCTCACAGGTGGTCCCATGGTAAGGAGACCAAGTTCTGATGATGAGACCCTGGAAAAATTGAGAGAACTCTTCAAATTTCATAGGTGAAAACTTGTTCGTCAAATACGAAGGTCTGCCAGTAGGAATGAATGCTGGTTACTGATTTAACTAGACTTTTCCAAAATGTTGGAGTTGGCTTCGTGTTTTGGGGTCACCAAGCTGGCTCGGATACGAACACGTGAGTAGAAGCTTAGCGGTCAAAGTCAAAGTCAAAATCATTTATTGAAAGTAGGTTAATTAGATTAGCACTTTTTCACGTCAAATTTTACAAAGGACAGCACCCCCAAAAGCGCCCTCCATTCACCACTTCCTAGTGTTATGGTTGGAAAGAAGAAGTGGTGATGAACAAACTTCCCAACAACACAGCAGTCAATTAAAGTTAAAGCATTGCGGTAGCACGTAAGCACGAGTAGCTAGTCAACATTATGCGATTGACCCCTCAGATTTCCTCTAGCCGTTTTCCTTCACTCTATTGATTAGTGTCCAAGATATACTTAGACAGTATATAACAATATACATAAAACTTTTCCGTTACTGAGTGAGTGACTGACGGACAACCCACAGCCGAAACTACTGAGCATAGAAAGTTGTTTGGCATGATGGTTTCATAGGGAATCTAGGGGAGTACTAAGAGAGACTTTTGGAAATTCTATTTCTAAAGAAGTGAAATAGGGGAGAAAGAGAAATTCGGGCAAAGCCGGACAACAGCTTCTAACTTATAAAACATTGGTTCTTGCCTGACCTAGAATGACACCCACACACTGGTATTTGAAAAACTGGTGCATCAAACTTAATAAATAAAACAACTGTCCTCACACTTTTAACAACTCCCATCGCAGATGTATCTTCGAACAAACCCAAAGCATCGTTCAAAACTTTCACATCAAACTTTAACGGCTTGGCCTCAAATGTTTGCCAAACAACCTCCAAAGATTCCATCGACAACTATTTGATCAAACATTTGACAAATCCTTCTAGAGGTATTTGTACAATCGAATAGCTATCTAGCTGGGAATTACTTGGTGTGTTCCCGTTATGACCAAGCGTTTGGTTCTACATTCAGTTTCACGTACAGTCAACTCCAAAAGTCGCTATACATATCCAAAGTGCCAAAACTGCTACACAACGTACGCTCCATAAGTTGGTATACAACATACACTCCAAAACTAGCTATACATTCTAAAAGTTCAAAAGTAGCTAAACACTCAACTGCCAAAATTAGCTGCACAACCAATGCGCCATAACTCGCTACACACCCAAGGCGCCAGAAGTCGCTACACAACCAAAACGCCTAAAGTAGATAAACAACAATAAATCGAAATGTGTTGATGCCAGGAGATTAGAG
>NWSH02000296.1:9676368-9699199 GCA_002382865.2 Heliothis virescens | reverse complement strand
GTGGCATACGACTACGGCTACTATCTTAACATCCTTATGATTAGTATTTTATGTAACACATTAATGCATATTATCTTGTTTTTTTGCTTTTTAGAGCGCGATATTTCAGTAGTCGGGTTTTAGTTTTTGAACTTATTTTTTATTTACTAAAGTAAATAGTAATCACTTTCAACTTCAACCTACAGTTTACAGTCAAAAGCATACGGAACATACATGGGCTATTTCGTGTGCCTAAGCATGAGAAATCTGCATATGGTGGCTTGACGTTACTTTTTTATCAACCACCATATGCCAAATCACTCGTCTATAGCTGGATCCATCAAGAACTCAACCAATTAAGAGAAAAATATACCTTAATATACACACATTAAGTTACCACAATCTGTCAAATTTCTGCAATAGATTTTCAACCTTATTACAATAGTGGAAGGTTAATTTTCGATTGGTAAAATTCTTTTGTCGTCTGTACATAAATTACCATTTAGGTCACCCCGATGGTTCACCATTAATCTCTATTCAGCTCTAACGTGTACCTAGACAAAAAATATACACTACCATATATTAATTAACAAAATAATCAATCAACTTTCCGAAACAAGTGCACTCGCCCGTCCAAACGTTCCCTGAACCTGAGTTGAATATCACATGTGACGCTGTACCCCGCAAACCGGGCTATCAATACGGCAGGCCACAACTCGCGCCAGTGTCGATTTGTTCCAGTAATAGATATCGCTGGCTAACGCTAATTCATTTTTCTTTGGGAATTTTATTTCGCTTGTAGGATTTTGTACGTAAAAGTTCAAGCGATTAAAGTCCTAGTATTGCTTGTGCTTGCCGCGGTCAATTTAGAGATTGGTGACCGTGGTTTCTTGTGTTGGTAAAATTTGCACATTTCAATGAATTTAGGAACGTCGATTATCAAATCAGGTTATGGCGTAAATTATAAAAATGTTGAATTACTTAGCACACTGGGATTGAAGTTGGCCTAAAGCCAGTCGGTTAAAATGGTAACCTAACACTGAAAGCAATTTTCAAATCAAGCCAGCCGTTCCTGGGGTGAGTGTATTCAAGCAAACAAAAAAACAAACTCTCTAGTTTTATAACAATTGTACAGGTTCTTCTGGCAAAGTGTAAACTGTACAAAAAATATTTTGAAAGCTATTTAGATATTCGAATTTCTTCAATAAACATCTCCATAATTGCTTCCATTCTATTTACAAACTCAACTAATCCATCTTTTAATTCGCCATCAACACAAGCAAGTCAAGTGCCCAATTCAAACGCTCATCGTACCTAAACTGAAATTCATATGCGGCGTGCACCGCTCATATTGTTTGCCACCGACTGTCACGGCCGGCGATTCCTACCCGAATTAATGTGTTAAGTTTTTTTAACGCTTTTTATCAAGCCAAAGGACCACGTTTGAAATGCGGGATATGAAAAGCTGGTTCATGTTGTTTAGTTGGCGAAATTTGTTGATTTGAATACGCCTTTTTAGGGTTTCATACCCAAAGAGTGAAACCAGTTTTTCCAATGGGTAACTAGGGTTGTGGAGGTCAGACAGACAGTCGCTCCATTTAAAACACTGTTTCTCAGCTGCATTCGGTTAGACTGGAAACCAACCCCAATATAGTTGGGAAAAGGCTGGGCAAATGATGAATACGCCATTTTGGGGTACCCAAAATAAAACGGGATCTTATTACTAAAACTTCGCTGTCCGTCCGTCTATCACCAGGCTGTATCTCATGAATTATGATAGCTAGAACGCTGAAATTTTCACAGATGTGTTCTTGTTGCCGCTATAACAACAAATACAAATATAAAAATCTAGAAAACTGAAATACATATTTTAGGGGGCTTCCATTACAACAAACGTAATTTTGTCGACAATTGTACGGGGCTCTTCGTGCGCCAGTCTGACTCGCACTTGGCCGCTTTTTTTAGTTTAATATGCCTTTTTTGAGTTATGTTTGCTACGTTTTGGTTAGTGTGTTTAAGCCTTTTGTGGATGTTTTCGGTGATGAAAGCTGGTCTAGTTATGGGTTTAATTTTGTTTGCATGTGTGTGTGAAAATGTGACTTGTTGTGCATTATATTTTGAGTAATTCTATCTGGAGACTGGTCTATATTGAGTAATGCGGATGAGTTTTTTATGGAGTTACGTTTGATATTTTTGTTAAAGTCAAATTAGGTAATATTATTTTGGTTGTATTTAGTTACCATACATGACACATCTTTCTACTATTAATTTAATTCTACGTCTTTGATACATTGGTTGCCAAACATGGTGTTAACCATGGTTTCACTCGAAATGATTCGTTGTTGTGGTAAAAATTGGCCCTCTGACAATTTTGTATTTTACTCCCAATTTACTTCAAATATTATAGTGTTTTTCATAAATTCGAAAAATCACAAAACGCAATAATTTTTTTTCTTCTTATTTTGTGTTTATTAAACGTCTGAACTGTTTCAAATTTTAACCAGCAGATTAATGTTTTAATCCACTTAAATTAGGTTACCATTTGCTGCAAGAAACCAGTTAAAAATCAGAAAATTATTAGGAGCTAGAGTTTAAAGGCAAAAGTTTAGGAGTATGACATGTTTATTACTTCATAACGCTAAAATGGCTGAACAGATTGATGATACTTAGCAATAATAAAACTCTTACATCAAATTGAGCTAAAGGTACTTTTAGGTCCCTCAGGCAGCGGGTAAAACCGCTGCTAGAAGCTATTATTTAGATAAATTATTTCAGTCTAAAAACTTTATTCAACACTTCACCATATACATACAAAATTACATCCAAAGCCTTGCGTTCAATTCCGTTAAAATTACACACCACTTACCCAATACATAGTAGAATCCTATATAGATGCAAATTGCGGGCAGCTGCGTTTCGCCGCATCTGAGCAGCTATTACGGAGCGACCTAATACGTGTGTGTTATACGATTCAGTGGTGTTGCGAATGACGTATTTACGGATAAGTGTAGTCGGAATATTTTAGAAGCATTTTCATAAAAAGCATAAACGTTTTAAGAAAACTGACATTATTACTGTGAGTAAAGCACATTAGTAAACTTTTTAACTTCTAAATTAAAAAGAGTCTGTCTGACTTTGCAAAAACGACTTTGATGAACTGGAAAACATAGATCATTTACCCCGTTATGTTTCATCTATTTTATCCTAGCTCACTGTTTCATACTAACTTCACTAACTTACTATTACCAAATAACACCTTAACAATCGGTACAAACGATTTTAAAAGGTAAAATAAATATAATAAAGAATAAACTACAATAATTAGATATTCCTAGACAATCGCTTTGAGACAAAGGGAATTACGGACCCAGAGAGAGAACCTATTCTATCCTCGGAAGCTTTGATAAGAATAAAAGACTTTTATACTCAAGAAAATCCTTGTAATGTATGCATTTGTGTTATTTATGGACTAGGTTCTTGTCTCTGGTTTCTTCTATGTTGAAATAAAACCCCAAGGAATAGATTTTTTTTGTGATTTGGTACAAATTTCAGTTAATCGTACAAACGACAGCAGGTCAACGTATACGAATCTGTAAAATTTTACCTGTCAAACATTAACCTACCTCCATTGTGATAAGGTTGAAAATCTATTGCAGAAATTTGACAGATTGTGGTAACTTGATGTTCTGTCGTCTATACCAGTGGTGTTGTATGCTCTACTTCTGGGTGGCAGAAATATTCATAGATTTTTTTGACGACAGCCTAGACTTTTTTCAACTATATTTATTGGAGTTGGCTTCCAGACTAACCAGATGCAGCTGAGTACCAATGCGCCACATGGAGTAACTATCTATGTATTCTCTTAAACCCTGGCAAAACCTGGACAACATCCATATTGGTGAAATTAGTTATCAGACTTTCTTGCTTTCGAATACCCGTAACAATTTCCAAAGATGTACAAATGATCGTTGTAATAATCCACAATAATTAAACGTGCTTTCTGAAACACGGAGGAACTCGTCATATTGTATACAAACCACTATATCTATATCTATACTTATAATAAATCTGTAGAGAGGTCAATTGTGTACATAAAATATGTTTCTAAAATAACTATCAGGGGGTGATTAGGGATCGATACTGATGCCAAAAATGCAATCAGTAGAATTTTTGTCTGTCTGTCTGTCTGTCTTTCTGTCTGTATAACCGTTATAGAAACAAAAACTACTGGACGGGTTTTAACGAAACTTGGTACAATTATTACTCATAGGTACTCCTGAGCAGGTTAAAGTATACTTTTCATCACGCTACAATCAATAGGAACAGAGCAGTGAAGGAAAATGTTGGAAAAACGCACTGTCATAAGCGACATGATTCGCGAACGAAGTCGCGGGCAGAAGCTAGTTTATAATAAAATTCTTCTAATCTACAGTATCTTGTATACTTTGATACCAATCTTGAATGTTACAACCTTCTTCTTGAATCTTACCATAAAACCACCAAACTTAGCTAAAATAAAACCAGCAAAAGGCTAAAATTTAGCGTCACTTAACAAGTCCAATAAAATAGAAGCGTATGTACCAATTCGTAGTAATTTCGGTAACAGAATTGGGGTTGGTATCGCTCCGCACTGCCATGCGGGCCGGCCGATATCCCCAATGATATGGCTTGCGACCAAGCCTCGTTTACATTCGGTACATTACTTGAATAAGGTGTTTTTAGAGATTACGAAGAATTTTGACTGTTTTCTATAAGTCATCATCATCTGCCTAGCCTTTTCCCAACTGTTTTTGGGGTCGCTTCCAGTCTAACCGGATGCAGTTGAGAACCAGTGTTTTACATGGAGCGACTGCCTGTCTAACCTCTACAACCCAGTTACCCGGGCAACCTGATACCCATTGGTAAGACTGGTTGTCTGACTTTCTGGCTTCTGACTACCCGTAACGACTACCAAAGATCGTGCCTACCTAAACATGAAAGAACTCGTTATGGCAAGATGGTCACCCATCCACGGGTCGACCGCGCCAAGCGTTGCTTAACTTAATGATCGATTGATCCGCGCGGCTTTGACTTAGCCACGAGCTCTTCTTATTGTCACTGTTTTCTATAAGTATTACTAGATTTATTTTAACTGTGGTTGGACTGCAAACTTAATTACATGCATGGATGCTGGGATCAATTCCCGGGTCGGAGAAAATCGCTTTGTGGGTTTAAAAACCTTTTACAAAGCAGCCCAAAGTCTACAATTTGGTGATTGATAAACCCGTGCATCGGAGAGTACGTTAATGTCGGTCCTGCGCCTGATTTTTCTCCGGTCGTGTTTATTGGTTTTAGAAATTTTCACAGCAACCCGTAGTATTGTATGTCAATTTTGGAAATGGTATTGCAGCTGCCGGTGTTGCACCCCATGCATGGGGACATGTTGGAAGGACACGTTTTAGCATCCCCAAAGACTAGGTCACAGTCTGAGACTAACATTAGGTACAGGCTAGTCTTACCATTTAAAATTACCACATTATTAACTCTACTAGCCCATACAACTCGCTCAATACAAACGCAGCACATGGCTGTAACAACATGTTATCTAGGCGGCGCGGTCAAGCGTTCACAGCGGAATGAATTTCCACCACCAGCTTGAGCTAAGCTCGGGTTTGCGCTGAATTTTTGCTATGAAACGAGCTTACAATTTATGATCGTGTTCGCTAAATTGTTGTTTAGTTTTCGGGTTTTTGGATAAAGTATGAGAAAGGAATTTGAGTGTAATAAGGTGGACGTTATATTTTGTTACAGAAATTTGATTTGTGTGTTATTGTTTGGTTCTTATAATTTCCCTCACTTGACAGATGAAGAGAGAGAGTTTTACCTTTTTTTTTATTTATAACTGAGGTTAATTCCTTTAGTTGCATCAATTTCCTATTATCGTCGATGGCTGTGGTAATTTTTTATTTAAATCTCGCAAAGTTTTCCCTTAGCCATCTTCTCCACAGGCAAGATTTCTTAGCGTTTTAGCTGCATAGGCAGAACTAATTAGTTGCAAAGTTCTATCTAAATCCGATCAACCGTTTGAGAGCTGCAATGCTACAGACGGACACAATAAACCGTTCACACATATAAAGCTCGCGTTTATGTTAAAAAGAGGAAGATTATTATTAAATTACCTAATTCCTAACCAATTACAACTTGTGTAATTCGGCTAACCCCGTAAGCCTACAGTATAATGTATGTAGATTACTATGGCATCATTAGACGCTGGCTGTCTGATGACGTCATCATGCATGCATTGCTTTAATCACAGGAGAGCTTGCGTTTATGGCTTTGCCTTATGGGGTTTATGTTATGTTTAGTATAATAATAATATTGTAGTTAAGTTAAGTTTTATAAAACTAAGTATAAATATCAAAGTATTTTTCATTATTTTTCCCAAGCTTCAACACAATGTCTGTGTCGAATTTTAGCTGAACCAGTGCAGCCGTTTTATAGTTAAACAGAAAATTGCAGTGATACTATTCTATTTGTACAGATGACAGCACATCAAGCGACAATCAATCTGTCTTTCTGCAATAGATTTTCAACCTTATCACAATAACAGAAGTTTAATGTTCGATTGGTAAAATTTGACACAGAAATATAACAGCGTCTAGTGGTACTTACTCACAAATAAAAACCAAAATTCTATTGAATACAGAAGAACCTAGAGTAGTGCAGACAAATAAATATTTGGAAGAATAAAAAAAATATACTTTTCTTATATCAAGTCCACAAAAATGACACACGACAGATGACAACCGGGAGCTTTAAAACTAATAAATAAAACAGCAAGCTTGGTCTCTACAAACACGATTCATGTTAATATGAAATAGCTTTTTGAATTTTAATAACTTCGTAATATAGTTAATAATTTATATTACTCTATCTATTCGTGAAATCAACAAGAACATCCTTCAAATAATTTTTGAGTTTACCGCGACCAAACTGCTAAAGTAATGGTGATTTTTTATTGCATTTTAAATACCTATAATAAAAATAGTAATTTTATTTATTTTTAAGGTTTATTACAATAACATATTTACAGTATTAAATAGTAATTATTTCATAACGTCATAATTCACCTATACCATACCGTCACCTATCCCTGGGCAGTCAATTCAACGGCGCACAACTAGAACTAACCATACGTTGTAACCCATTCATGAATGTGAGGTGACAATCAAGCAGGACACAAAGCCGCTCCTCTAATTGGAAACTGTGCAACACCAAACGGATGGTCAACATGGGTGACATACAGTGTGCGACAGAAAAACTGACCCAGTTGTTTATGGTGGTGAAGTTTTTTTCGAAAGCGAGCTGTTATTTGGGGTTATTACTTGACGGGTGGTAAATGATAGTGAATTGTTTGAAAACAATTCTGGTAGTTTCCGATTTACTGTAAACCGGAGGTTTAATTAAGTTTTTATTATCGAATGTTAGGAAATTAAGTGTTTTGATACACAGATAATGATTACATTTTTCTTCGACTTCGACAAAATAATATTTCTATTGGTTCTTACCTACAATTAAGCTAACTTAACCGACACAAATACAAAAGTAGAATATGCAGAAAAATGGCATCCATTTACTGCAAGCAAATCTCTTGCATTCAAAATTTTACAACTATAGAAAGTGCGCTCATAAAAATGGCAAACTAATCTCATTCAAAATTATTTTAATACCGATCCCAATTTCCATGCACGACAGTGTAACAGAGGAATAGGATGACCCACTTTTTCGGTGCACAAAAGAATCTTTTATATTGCACTGAATACTAGATTCGGTTGCCTACAAACTACTGAGCGTATTTTTTGTTAATTCCTTTACACGGTATATTTTTGCGACCAAATATTTTTGCAGGGCTGTGTAAAGTTTATCTCATTACGAGTTGAGGATTAAATGTTGTTATTAGATTGTAGACTGGTTTCATGAATTCTTTTTCAGGGATTTTCTTTGTTAATTTGTTGGTTTACATTATAGCAAACTTTGAAAATTTGGTAACGTTTTCTTCTCGTAATTTACTTAAGTATATGTTTTTGATATGTTAAGATTCATGTAGAAGAACGTTGGTCATCATCTGCCTAGCCTTTTCCCAAATATATTGGGGTCGGCTTCCAGTCTAACCGGATACAGCTGAGAACCAGTGTTTTACATGGGGCCACTGCCTATCTGACCTCCATAACCCAGTTACCCGGGCAACCTGATACTCCTTAGTAAGACTGGTTGTCAGACTTTCTGGCTTCTGACTACCCGTAACGACTGTCAAAGATGTTCAAATGACAGCCAGGACCCACCAATTTACGAAACACGGAAGAACTCGTTATGACAAGATGGTCACCCATCCACGGACCGACCGCGTCAAGCGTTGCTTAAGATCGATCCGCGTGGCTTTGACTTAGCCCCGAGCTCTTCGTAGAAGAACGTTGGTGATTCAGACTTAATGTTGTAAAAAATATTGTTTTCAGGAAACTTGCGTAATATTAAGATAATAATAGGCTAGTTTTTTTGTTCGTCAGTTTTTTAAATATTTAGGTATCTTAACGCTCAATTTTTTTCTCGTAATAACTTCTCTTTTATCGTCATTAGTCACCATCTGTATTGTACAGAGGACTGCAGGTCAACCTATCCGAATCTGTCAAGTTTTACCAATCCAACATTAACCTTCCATTATTGTGATAAGGTTAAAAATCAATTGCAGAAATTTCTGTTTGTACAGTCACCAAAAAAATAAAAATAAAACAACTGTAATCGATTTATTATTCGAAATAGAATCGAAACATCATCATCATCTACCTAGCCTTTTCCCAACTACGTTGGGGTCGGCTTCCAGTCTAACTGGATGCAGCTGAGAACAAGTGTTTTACATGGAGCGGACTGCCTGTCTGACCTCCACAACCCAGTTACCCGGCAACCTGGCACCCCTTGGTAAGACTGGTTGTCAGACTTTCTGGCTTCTGACTACCCGTAACGACTGCCAAAGATGGTCAAATGACAACCGGGACCCACCAGTTTATCGTGCCTTCCGAAACACGGAAGAACTCGTTATGACAAGACGGTTACCCATCCACGTACCGACCGCGCCAAGCGTTGGTTAACCTTATGATCGATCGATCCGCGCGGCTTTGACTTATCCACGAGCTCTTCAAATAGAATCGAAACATCTAAATCGTAAATGTTTCAGTAAGCGAGTCTAGTAAGTTCGAAAACAAATTATCCGTAAAACAAGTGAAATTGAAAGTATGTTGAAAGTAAGTTTTTCTTTTGAAAGGTTTGTGTTTTCTTAGATTTTGTGCTTAACGATATTTGTGTAGTTTTGTGATTTTGTTTTTATTATGTTTGTTATACCCTAATTTCAGATACATTTTGTTACGAATCATAAACAGTGAAAATACAACTTTTACAGAAATGATTAAATCATAAGACATTTTTCAGTTCCCATTACCTTAAAATAAACTCTGATAATGTAAACTCCTGATAGATATTACAAAATTAATTTTAAATATTAACAACACCAACCACCGATTGCACCAAACCAAAATATTTGAACGTGTTCCAAAATTCAAATGGGACAAATTGAATTTCCCCAAAAATCGGGACGCTGAAAAAATGGCAACACACTACCAACGAACACACGAATGAAATATTAATGTTGCCATCAATTCACCGAGTTTCACCTCGGATGATTTAAAAATTTAAAAACCAATGCTATTTGGCTGAGAGCCAAACGAGCACCGTTGAGGGCAGCAAGTTTAATGTGATAGTGAATATTAGGAAAAACTGCTTGCTTCATGCATTTTATCTAACAGTCGCATTCAGACGAGTCAATCAGTAAATTAAACAATATGGTCAGTCAGAACAAATAAGTCAGTCGTACACACGACAGCACATCAAGTTACCATAATCTGTCAAATTTCTGCACTCGATTTTCATCCTTATCACAATGGAGGTAGGTTAACGTTTGATTGGTGAAATTTGACAGATTCGCATATGCTGACCTGCCGTTGTCTGTATCTTGAAAACACACTGCGGCCAACTGCATAAAAGATTCGGTGGAACTATAAATGATTCATTTTCAGTACTTGCCTCCATCTTTTTATTACAATAACGTCGATAATGTCGAATTAACCATAATTATTATAATTAATCATTTACTTTTAGCGCCTGCTACAGATATTTGGCTTCCACAAATTAGTAAATATGATAGACTTAAATTCGAAACAAAAAAAAGCTATTGAATTAATATTTACAAAATGTGGGGTAAAACACGATTGAAGTAATCATGTAAGTGTATTATAAATAATCGGTTGTTCTTAGGAAGTTTCTAGATACGGCTGTAAATATGTAATTAGGAGAAAAGAAGAGCTTAGGATCATTACGTAGGTAGTTTTTGGAATAATTAATATTCTTAATGAGTTGTGTAAAATGAAATATGTGTGAGAACTGGGTCAGCAACTCTTACATATTATTAAACACGACGCTTATTTATCTAACTACTATATTATAAAGCTGAAGAGTTTGTTTGTAAGTATTTTTCAAAACTGCTTTCGCTTAGTAGAGTCCACTCGTGACCAAAGGGCTGGCCTATACTGCGGTCAAAGAATTTGCTTTGCCATTCAGCGTGGCAATGCGGCCAGCCATGATGCTTGCTGACAGCGATGCGGATGAGTTTTTTGATACATAATTTTAATTTTAATTATTTGTTTGTTTATATTTTACTAATTTTAATTTAGTAATTTAAGTTTGTGTATATATTCAGTAGATTAAACTGCTTTCAGTGTAAGATATACCGGCGATCAAAAAAGTAATTAAACTCAGGTCAAAGTAAGGAAAAAAAATAGTGATGGCGGCCTAATCGGTAAAAACAACCTCGTGAGTGTAGTGTGTGGCTTTGATTCTGAGTCAGGCAAGTACCAATACTACTTTTCTACGTTTAAATGTACTTTCTAAGATCTTGAACACTGATTGAAGGTGAAAGTAAACATCTCAAAAAAACCTGTACCTAGCATAAATTTAAAATTACCAACCTATATTGAGCAAGCGTGGTGATTAACGTTCAATCCTTCTCTGTGTGAGAGGAGGCCTGTGCCCAGCAGTGGGATGAAAAAAGGTCGATGATGATGATAAAATAAATATTGTTAATTTTCAAAAAGCAAGAAAATTGCAGAAAAGTAATAATCTCTGGAATAGCAATTGCAATGATACCATTAGCCCAATCTATACTAATATTATAAACCTGAAGAGTTTGTTTGTTTGTTTGTTTGAACGCGCTAATCTCAGGAACTACTGGTCCGATTTGAAAAATTCTTTCAGTGTTAGATAGCTCATTTATCGAGGAAGGTTATAGGCTACTTTTTATTCGGGTGCGCGCAGTAGTTCCCACGGAAGAGCGGGTGAAACCGCTGGCGGAAGCTAGTATGTACATATAAAATATTAATAACACTCTCCAAAAATGTCCGGATAAAAGCCAAAATGTAACATCAATGCATTTTAAATAACTACATTCAGTTTCATGCAATATTCATTTCATATACTTTGTAAAAGCAAAGAAAAATCAAAATAAAATACATATACATACGGAAAGTATATCCATACTAATATTATAAAGAGCTAAAATTGTTTGTAAGTAAGTTTGTTTGTAGGGGGTAATCTCTGGAAGTAATGAACCGATTTTAAAAATTCTTTCACCATTCGAAAGCTACATTATCCACGAGTGACATATTTTATCCGAGTACGGGTAGTAATTTCTAAGGGACGCGAGTAAAACCGCGGGAAAACGGCTAGTTTTTTTTTATAATTAACTAGTTACGCCAGCAGTTTCACCCGAATTCTTTGGAAACTACTGCGCCCTGGATAAAAAGTAAACTATAACCTTCCTCGGTAAATGCGCTATCAAACACTGAAATTAATTTTTCAACTCGGACCTCGATTTGCACGTACAAGCAAACCCACTCTACAGCTTTATAATATTAGTATAGATATCTACCAAATAACATCAGAATATTTTCCTACATTTCAGTATCACCGTATGTTGTGTAAAAACCGGCCAAGTGTGAGTTGAAATCGCGCGCGATAGGTTCCGTACTAAAATAACGACGCTTGTTGCACTGAAACCCCCTGAAATACTATACACAACTGTATTACATTTTTTGTACCTTTTAACATTATGGTTGTAAAAGTGGCGGTAGAGCCATCTGTAAAAATTACAGATCTCTAACTAACATGGTACATGTTCCTGTGGTCAAAGTCTTAGTTACAGGGTTTTACGCTTTGGATACAGAATCGTAAAAATCCGTTTCACGGAACCTAATAGTATATTCATGGACGAGTTAGAATGCAGACGCTAGTTTATGGTGATATACATTTTAGAAAAACCCGTATGTTCTTGTTTTACGGATTTTTATAGTAGTGTATGTTTTCAACTTATATGGATTGTGCAATACATATTAATATTATAAATGCTAGAGTACCTAATTCTGTCTATCTATGTATACTAATATTATAAAGCTGAAGAGTTTGTTTGTTTGTTAGTGTGTTTGTTTGAACGCGCTAATCTCAGGAACTACTGGTCCGATTTGAAAAATTCTTTCAGTGTTAGATAGCCCATTTATTAAGGAAGGCTACAGGCCACTTTTTATCCAGGTGCGCGCTGTAGTTCCCACGGGAAAGCGGGTGAAACCTCTGGTAGAAGCTAGTTAAGAATAAAAACCAATATTGGATGAAGTTTTTTTTTCCAACCTAATATACACATTACACACACCAAACGTTAGAAAACTAAACAAATATAATCAGAGCTCTGATTACGTTCCTCCCTACGGACAAGTTGGTCCGACTTCAATGAATTCTAAATGCAGTACAACGATTAACTGGCAACATTCATCACTGAAGAAATGGACTGTTTGCGTTGTTTTTTTTCTGTGTAGATATATTTATTTGATTTCGTTAGTGTTTTGTTTGCGAGAAAATTATTTAAGTCAAAGACAAGAAATAAAATTTTAAGGCTCACGAAATAAATGATTTTTTTTGTATTTTGTATTTAGGGATTGGCTTATTGGTGTATCTTTAACCCTTAACCACTTACCACCGGTCTCTCAGACCCCGTCAAAGTGTTTTTTGTTTATATTTTGGCGTCAGCGCATCGTTGAGTTTTGTGCTTCCGTGTACCTTCCCCCCGCTCTTGTAAGTGTCGCACGAGCCGCCAACGACCATTACACGTGCCCGCGTTTGTCCACGGTAAGGTCCCAAACATCTTCAGCGGTCTATGAGACCGGTGGTAAGTGGTTACGTTACATTTTTATCGCTGTTTTTTTTTACGTTTGCAGTGAATAATGCCTGCTAATGGCGAATTTATTGCTAGATTGCTAGAAGAAGACTCGTCAAATGAAGAGGACATAATAAATAGCTATTTTAGTGATGTTGAAGTCGATATCAGAATTGGTCTTTGTCGGATCCTGAAAATCGATGAAACAGACACTCCAGCAGGTGCAGTTGGTAGCACTTATAAGCTAGGAGTACGTAAGACTTGCTCCACTTGTGAGTCAAAGAAAAGACGCAAGATATAGTACCTGTGTTCTGAATGTAAAGCCCCAATATGCCTCGAATGCTCAAATAAGCTGTGCAGTAACTGCCAAAAAAAAACTATAAATAAGTAGGTTGCAATTTTACAGAAAAAAGGACAGTAATGATCCAAAAGTAACTTTCCTGTATTATTTGATTACTAAACTTTAAGAAATAAGTAAAAAAATAAATATTTAGTAGTTTTATTATTTACGATCTCAGTTTTTAAATAAATCATTCGTTTTTGTTAAAATTTGAAGTCAATCTAGAAGTAATGTTTTTTTTCAAAAGAGTTGATTTTGTTTCGTGTTTTTTTTTATCTTAATAAATAGTTTATACTTTATAAATGTCTATTTTATGATAATAAATCCTTTATTTTTGACTATTCATTGTAACTGCGCCACTTAAAGAGCGCGGTCTCCCAGACCGGTGGTAAGTTGTTACGGAAGCAAAACTGGTGGTAAGTGGCTAAGGGTTAAAATCAAAAAACCGGCCAAGTACGAGTTGGACTCGCGCATACCCCTTAATTGTTTTTTTCGTTTTTAGGGTTCCGTACCCAAAGGGTAAAACGGGACCCTATTACTAAGACTTCGTTGTCTGTCTGTCTGTCTGTCTGTCGGTCTGTCTGTCTGTCTGTCTCCACGCTGTATCTCACTAACCGTGATAGCTAGAAGGCTGAAATTTTCACAAATGACGTATTTCTATTGCCTCTATAACAACAACTAAAAATGAAAAAAAAAAATAAGGGGGATGGGGTACGGGACCCTTAATGCGCGAGTCCAACTCGCACTTGGCCGGTTTTAGTATTTGTTGTTATAGCGGCAACGGAAATACATCATTGGTGAAAATTTCAGCTTTCTAGCTATCACAGTTAGTGAGATACAGCGTGGAGATGTTTAGTTTTCGGGTTTTTGGATAAAGTAATGAGAAAGGAATTTGGTGTATAAGGTGGACGTTAATATTTTGTTACAGAATTTGAATTTGTGTGTTATTGTTTTTCTTTATAATTTCCTCACTTGAACAGATGAAGAAGAGAGTTTTTACCTTTTTTTTTATATAAACTGAGTTAATTCCTTTAGTTGCATCCATTTCCTATTATCGTCGATGGCTGTGGTAATTTTTTATTTAAATCTCGCAAAGTTTCCTTAGCCATCTTCTCCACAGGCAAGATTTCTTAGCGTTTTAGCTGCATAGGCAGAACTAATTAGTTGGCAAAGTTCTATCTAAATCCGATCAACCGTTTGAGAGCTGCAATGCTACAGACGGACACAATAAACCGTTCACACATATAAAGCTCGCGTTTATGTTAAAAAGAGGAAGATTATTATTAAATTACTAATTCCTAACCAATTACAACTTGTGTAATTCGGCTAACCCCGTAAGCCTACAGTAATAATGTATGTGATTACTATGGCATCATTAGACGCTGGCTTGTCTGATGACGTCATCATGCATGCATTGCTTTAATCACAGGAGAGCTTGCGTTTATGCTTTGCCTTATGGGGTTTATGTTATGTTTAAGTATAATAATAATATTGGTAGTTAAGTTAAGTTTTATAAAACTAAGTATAAATATCAAAGTATTTTTCACTTATTTTTCCCAAGCTTCAAACAACAATGTCTGTGTCGAATTTTAGCTGAACCAGTGCAGCCGTTTTATAGTTAAACAGAAAATTGCAGTGATTACTATTCTATTTGTACAGATGACAGCACATCAAAGCGACAATCAATCTTGTCTTTCTGCAATAGAGTTTTCAACCTTATCACAATAACAGAAGTTTAATGTTCGATTGGTAAAATTTGACACAGAAATATAACAGCGTCTAGTGGTACTTAAACTCACAAATAAAAACCAAAATTCTATGAATACAGAAGAACCTAGAGTAGTGCAGACAAATAAATATTTGGAAGCAAAAAAAAATATACTTTTCTTATATCAAGTCCACAAAAATGACACACGACAGATGACAACCGGGAGCTTTAAAACTAATAATAAACAGCAAGCTTGGTCTCTACAAACACGATTCATGTTAATATGAAATAGCTTTTTGAATTTTAATAACTTCGTAATATAGTTAATAATTTATATTACTCTATCTATTCGTGAAATCAACAAGAACATCCTTCAATAATTTTTGAGTTTACCGCGACCAAACTGCTAAAGTAATGTGATTTTTTTATTGCATTTTAAATACCTATAATAAAAAATAGTAATTTTATTTATTTTTAAGGTTTATTACAATAACATATTACAGTATTAAATAGTAATTATTTCATAACGTCATAATTCACCTATACCATACCGTCACCTATCCTGGGCAGTACATTCAACGGCGCACAACTAGAACTAACCATACGTTGTAACCCATTCATGAATGTGAGGTGACAATCAAGCAGGACACAAAGCCGCTCCTCTAATTGGAAACTGTGCAACACCAAACGGATGGTCAACATGGGTGACATACAGTGTGCGACAGAAAAACTGACCCAGTTGTTTATGGTGGTGAAGTTTTTTTCGAAAGCGAGCTGTTATTGGGGTTATTACTTGACGGGTGTAAATGATAGTGAATTGTTTGAAAACAATTCTGGTAGTTTCCGATTTACTGTAAACCGGAGGTTTAATTTAAGTTTTTATTATTCGAATTTAGGAAATTAAGTGTTTTGATACACAGATAATGATTACATTTTTCTTCGACTTCGACAAAATAATATTTCTATTGGTTTCTTACCTACAATTAAGCTAACTTAACCGACACAAATACAAAAGTAGAATATGCAGAAAAATGGCATCATTTACTGCAAGCAATCTCTTGCATTCAAAATTTTACAACTATAGAAAGTGCGCTCATAAAATGGCAAACTAATCTCATTCAAAATTATTTTAATACCGATCCAATTTCCATGCACGACAGTGTAACAGAGGAATAGGATGACCCCACTTTTTCGGTGCACAAAAGAATCTTTTATATTGCACTGAATACTAGATTCGGTTGCCTACAAACTACTGAGCGTATTTTTTGTTAATTCCTTTACACGGTATATTTTTGCGACAAATATTTTTGTAGGGGCTGTGTAAAAGTTTATCTCATTACGAGTTGAGGATTAAATGTTGTTATTAGATTGTAGACTGGTTCATGAATTCTTTTTCAGGGATTTTCTTGTTAATTTGTTGGTTTACATTATAGCAAACTTTTAAAATTTGGTAACGTTTTCTTCCTCGTAATTTACTTAAGTATATTGTTTTTGATATGTTAAGATTCATGTAGAAGAACGTTGGTCATCATCTGCCTAGCCTTTCCCAAATATATTGGGGTCGGCTTCCAGTCTAACCGGATACAGCTGAGAACCAGTGTTTTACATGGGCCACTGCCTATCTGACCTCCATAACCCAGTTACCCGGGCAACCTGATACTCTTAGTAAGACTGGTTTGTCAGACTTTCTGGCTTCTGACTACCCGTAACGACTGTCAAAGATGTTTCAAATGACAGCCAGGACCACCAATTTATCGTGCTTCCGAAACACGGAAGAACTCGTTATGACAAGATGGTCCACCCATCCACGGACCGACCGCGTCAAGCGTTGCTTAAGATCGATCCGCGTGGCTTTGACTTAGCCCCGAGCTCTTCGGTGAAGACGTTGGTGATTCAGACTTAATGTTGTAAAAAATATTGTTTTCAGGAAAACTTGCGTAATATTAAAGATAATAATAGGCTAGTTTTTTTGTTCGTCAGTTTTTTAAATATTTAGGTATCTTAACGCTCAATTTTTTTCTCGTAATAACTTCTCTTTTATCGTCATTAGTCACCATCTGTATTGTACAGAGGACTGCAGGTCAACCTATCCGAATCTGTCAAGTTTTACCAATCAACATTAACCTTCCATTATTGTGATAAGGTTAAAAATCAATTGCAGAAATTTCTGTTTGTACAGTCACCAAAAAAATAAAAATAAAAACAACTGGTAATCGATTTATTATTCGAAATAGATCGAAACATCATCATCATCTACCTAGCCTTTCCCAACTACGTTGGGGTCGGCTTCCAGTCTAACTGGATGCAGCTGAGAACAAGTGTTTTACATGGAGCGACTGCCTGTCTGACCTCCACAACCCAGTTACCCGGGCAACTGGCACCCTTGGTAAGACTGGTTTGTCAGACTTTCTGGCTTCTGACTACCCGTAACGACTGCCAAAGATGGTCAAATGACAACCGGGACCCACCAGTTTATCGTGCCTTCCGAAACACGGAAGAACTCGTTATGACAAGACGGTTACCCATCCACGTACCGACCGCGCCAAGCGTTGGTTAACCTTATGATCGATCGATCGCGCGGCTTTGACTTATCCACGAGCTCTTCAAATAGAATCGAAACATCTAAATCGTAAATGTTTCAGTAAGCGAGTCTAGTAAGTTCGAAACAAATTATCCGTAAAACAAGTGAAATTGAAAGTTATGTTGAAAGTAAGTTTTTTCTTTTGAAAGGTTTGTGTTTTCTTAGATTTTGTGCTTAACGATATTTGTGTAGTTTGTGATTTTGTTTTTATTATGTTTGTTATACCCTAATTTTCAGATACATTTGTTACGAATCATAAACAGTGAAAATACAACTTTTTACCAGAAATGATTAAATCATAAGACATTTTTCAGTTCCCATTACCTTAAATAAACTCTGATAATGTAAACTCCTGATAGATTTTATCAAAAAATTTAAATTATTAAATTAAACAACCCAACCACCGATTGCACCAAACAAAATATTCTGAACGTGTTCCAAAAATTCAAATGGGACAAATTAATTTCCCCAAAAATCGGGACGCTGAAAAAAATGGCAACACCTACCAACGAACACACGAATGAAATATAATGTTGCCATCAATTCACCGAGTTTCACCTCGGATGATTTAAAAATTTAAAACCAATGCTATTTGGCTGAGAGCCAAACGAGCACCGTTGAGGGCAGCAAGTTTAATGTGATAGTGGAATATTAGGAAAAACTGCTTGCTTCATGCATTTATCTAACAGTCGCATTCAGACGAGTCATCAGTAATTAAACAATATGGTCAGTCAGAACAATAAGTCAGTCGTACACACGACAGCACATCAAGTTACCATAATCTGTCAAATTTCTCTGCACTCGATTTTCATCCTTATCACAATGGAGGTAGGTTAACGTTTGATTGGTGAAATTTGACAGATTCGCATAATGCTGACCTGCCGCGTTGTCTGTATCTTGAAAACACAACTGCGGCAACTGCATAAAAGATTCGGTGGAACTATAAATGATTCATTTTCAGTACTTGCCTCCATCTTTTTATTACAATAACGTCGATAATGTCGAATTAAACCATAATTATTATAATTAATCATTTACTTTTTAGCGCCTGCTACAGATATTTGGCTTCCACAAATTAGTAAATTATGATAGACTTAAATTCGAAACAAAAAAAAGCTATTGAATTAATATTTAACAATGTGGGTAAAACACGATTGAAGTAATCATGTAAGTGTATTATAAATAATCGGTTGTTCTTAGGAAGTTTCTAGATAGGCTGTAAATATGTAATTAGGAGAAAAGAGAGCTTAGATCATTACGTAGGTAGTTTTTGGAATAATTAATATTCTTAATGAGTTGTGTAAAATGAAATATGTGTGAGAACTGGGTCAGCAACTCTTACATATTATTAAACACGACGCTTATTTATCTAACTACTATATTATAAAGCTGAAGAGTTTGTTTGTAAGTATTTTTCAAAACTGCTTTCGCTTTAGTAGAGTCCACTCGTGACCAAAGGGCTGGCTATACTGCGGTCAAAGAATTTGCTTTGCCATTCAGCGTGGCAATGCGGCAGCCATGATGCTTGCTGACAGCGATGCGGATGAGTTTTTTGATACATAATTTTAATTTTAATTATTTGTTTGTTTATATTTTACTAATTTTAATTTAGTAATTTAAGTTTTGTATATATTCAGTAGATTAAACTGCTTTCAGTGTAAGATATACCGGCGATCAAAAAGTAATTAAACTCAGGTCAAAGTAAGGAAAAAAAATAGTGATGGCGGCCTAATCGGTAAAACAACCTCGTGAGTGTAGTGTGTGGCTTTGATTCTGAGTCAGGCAAGTACCAATACTACTTTTCTACGTTTAAATGTACTTTCTAAGATCTTGAACACTGATTTGAAGGTTGAAAGTAAACATCTCAAAAAAACCTGTACCTAGCATAAATTTAAAATTACCAACCTATATTGAGCAAGCGTGGTGATTAACGTTCATCCTTCTCTGTGTGAGAGGAGGCCTGTGCCCAGCAGTGGGTGAAAAAAGGTCGATGATGATATAATATATTGTTAATTTTCAAAAGAAGAAAAATTGCAGAAAGTAATAATCTCTGGAATAGCAATTGCAATGATACCATTAGCCAATCTATACTAATATTATAAACCTGAAGAGTTTGTTGTTTGTTTGTTTGAACGCGCTAATCTCAGGAACTACTGGTCCGATTTGAAATTCTTTCAGTGTTAGATGCTACTTTATCGAGGAAGTTATAGGCTACTTTTTATTCGGGTGCGCGCAGTAGTTCCCACGGAAGAGCGGGTGAAACCGCTGGCGGAGCTAGTATGTACATTAAAATATTAATAACACTCTCACAAAATTGTCCGGATAAAGCCAAAATGTAACATCAATGCATTTTAAATAACTACATTCAGTTTCATGCAATATTCATTTCATATACTTTGTAAAAGCAAAGAAAAATCAAAATAAAATACATATACATACGGAAGTATATCCATACTAATATTATAAAGAGCTAAATTGGTTAAGTAGATGGTGGGATATCCGTGAATATAGATCCGATAATAATATCTTTCACCATGAAAGTATTATCCAGAGTGAAATATCCGAGTACGGGTAGATTCTAAGGGACGCAGTAGTAAAAACGCCGGGAAAACGGCTAGTTTTTTTTATAATTAACTAGTTACGCAGCAGTTTACCCGTTCTTGGAAACTACTGCGCCCTGGTATAAAAGTATATCTATATACTTCTCGTAATGGTATCAAACACTGAAATTAATTTTATCAACTCGGACCTCGATTTGCACGTACAAGCAAACCCACTCTACAGCTTTATAATATTAGTATAGATATCTACCATAACATCAGAATATTTTCCTACATTTCAGTATCACCGTATGTTGTGTAAAAACCGGCCAAGTGTGAGTTGAAATCGCGCGCGATAGGTTCGTACTAAAATAACGACGCTTGTTGCACTGAAACCCCTGAAATACTATACACAACTGTATTACATTTTTTGTACCTTTAACATTATGGTTGTAAAAGTGGCGTAGAGCCATCTGTAAAAATTACAGATCTCTAACTAACATGGTACATGTTCCTGTGGTCAAGTCTTAGTTACAGGGTTTTACGCTTTGGATAGAATCGTAAAAAATCCGTTTCAGCGGAACCTAATAGTATATTCATGGACGAGTTAGAATGCAGACGCTAGTTTATGGTGATATACATTTTAGAAAAACCCGTTATGTTCTTGTTTTACGGATTTTTATAGTAGTGTATGTTTTCAACTTATATGGATTGTGCAATACATATTAATTTATAAATGCTAGAGTACCTAATTCTGTCTATCTATGTATACTAATATATAACTGAGAGTTTGTTTGGTTTGTTAGTGTGTTTGTTTGAACGCTAATCTCAGGACTACTGGTCCGATTTGAAAAATTCTTTCAGTGTTAGATAGCCCATTTATTAAGGAAGGCTACAGGCCACTTTTTACCAGGTGCGCGCTGTAGTTCCCACGGGAAAGCGGGTGAAACCTCTGGTAGAAGCTAGTTAAGAATAAAAACCAATATGGATGAAGTTTTTTTTCCAACCTAATATACACATTCACACACCAAACGTTAGAAAACTAAACAAATATAATCAGAGCTCTGATTACGTTCCTCCCTACGGACAAGTTGGTCCGACTTCAATGAATCTAAATGCAGTACAACGATTAACTGGCAACATTCATCACTGAAGAAATGGACTGTTTGCGTTGTTTTTTTTCGTGTAGATATATTTATTTGATTTCGTTAGTGTTTTGTTTGCGAGAAAATTATTTAAGTCAAAGACAGAAATAAAATTTTAAGGCTCACGAAATAAATGATTTTTTTGTATTTTGTATTTAGGGATTGGCTTATTGGTGTATCTTTAACCCTTAACCACTTACCACCGGTCTCTCAGACCCGTCAAAGTGTTTTTGTTTATATTTTGGCGTCAGCGCATCGTTGAGTTTTGTGCTTCCGTGTACCTTCCCCCCGCTCTTGTAAGTGTCGCACGACGCAGCGCAACGACCATTACACGTGCCCCGTTTGTCCACGGTAAGTCAAACATCTTAGCGGTCTATGAGACCGGTGGTAAGTGTTACGTTACATTTTTATCGCTGTTTTTTTTTACGTTTGCAGTGAATAATGCCTGCTAATGGCGAATTATTGCTAGATTGCTAGAAGAAGACTCGTCAAATGAAGAGGACATATATAAATAGCTATTTTAGTGATGTTGAAGTCGATATCAGAATTGGTCTTTGTCGGATCCTGAAAATCGATGAAACAGACACTCCAGCAGGTGCAGTTGGTAGCATTATAAGCTAGGAGTACGTAAGACTTGCTCCACTTGTGAGTCAAAGAAAAGACGCAAGATATAGTACCTGTGTTTGAATGTAAAGCCCCATATATGCCTCGAATGCTCAAAAAGCTGTGCAGTAACTGCCAAAAAAAAACTATAATAAGTAGGTTGCAATTTTACAGAAAAAAGGACAGTAATGATCAAAAGTAACTTTCCTGTATTATTTGATTACTAAACTTTAAGAAATAAGTAAAAAAATAATATTTAGTAGTTTTATTATTTACGATCTCAGTTTTTAAATAAATCATTCGTTTTTGTTAAATTTGAAGTCAATCTAGAAGTAATGTTTTTTTTCAAAAGAGTTGATTTTGTTTCGTGTTTTTTTTTATCTTAATAAATAGTTTATACTTATAAATGTCTATTTTATGATAATAAATCCTTTATTTTTGACTATTCATTGTAACTGCGCCACTTAAAGAGCGCGGTCTCCCAGACCGGTGGTAAGTTGTTACGGAAGCAAACTGGTGGTAAGTGGCTAAGGGTTAAAATCAAAAACCGGCCAAGTACGAGTTGGACTCGCGCATACCCCTTAATTGTTTTTTCGTTTTTAGGGTTCCGTACCCAAAGGGTAAAACGGGACCCTATTACTAAGACTTCG